>CM045896.1:1212500-1375000 GCA_025169545.1 Anguilla japonica
AAATGTACATGCTATGTAAAATGATGCAGTGTAAATGCTGTGTAAAGAGTTGTGTAAGTCGCTCTGGGTAAGAGCGTCTGCTAAATGGCAGTGATGTGATGTAACGCACAGCACTTTGAGTTTAAACCCCCGCCCCCCTCCCCGTGCTGAACTGAGCATGTGCTCCAATCACAGAATAAGGAGTACAAGACCCAGAACGAGCACCTGACCGTGGCTAACACCGCCCTGAACACCGAGGTCACCAAGCTACAGAGGGAGCTGGAGAACATACGCAGTCGCCAGGGAGACGGCAATCAGCTGACCTCCCTGCAGGAGGAGCTGGAGAGGCTGAGGGCGGAGCTAGAGGAAGCACACGCCCACAGGAAGCAGCTGGAAGAGGAGTACAGCAGCGAGAAGGAGAGCCTAGAACAGGTAAATACAGGTGTGCACCTGTCCTCCTCTGCAGAGGGAACAGGCACACACTTCCACTGCCATATTGGCAGGACTTAGTAGGGGGCCAAAATGGCTTCAAAAACCAGCAGGCGTTGACAGGGTGTCACAAGAATCACGAGAACCATAAATACGCTGTAACAGACACCTGAGTCACAGTGTGTCCTGTCAGCGAATTTCCTAACATATAAGAAGTTCAGTTCAGGACCCATGAAGTCCAGTGTATTGGATTTTCCATAATTTTGAATTTCTTCCTTGAATGGTTGAAATTACCAGGCCGGACCAGCTTTAAAAGCAGGCTGGACCCAAGCTGGAATTTCTACTAGGGCAGCCTGTTCTCTTCCCCATTTTGCTTGTTGTTATTTTATAGCAGCACTCTGTGTGATTAAGAATGAAAGTGACAGCACTTCCGGGGGTTTGGTTCAGACAGTCTCGGGAGTGGCTGAGGATGTTTGAAGCGTGAGGAGCAGCGCTAGTTCTGTGATTGGCGGAGACAGTTTGAACTGGGGCAAACTGCCATCGGGGGGCCACTTTGAAGCGCTTCATTAATAACAGACCTGAGCTGCAGCCTGGGACACGTGTTGCTGTGTGCGTTGTGCTGGTTGTTGTTGTTGTTGTTGTTTTCCGCGGGTTTTGATGTTTTATTCAGGCCGTTGCTCGCTCAGTGCTGAACGGTGTGGAGGCCTCTGCTGGGGTACATTAAACATGGAGGCTGGGTCCTGTCAGTAAGGCGGACTGCGGCCCTGACCGCCCCACAGGAACCGGCAAATCATTGGTGTAAATCAGGTTAAGATGCAATGAGCGTGTGACCAGGTTACCCTTACAGTACTATGAGCCTGACCAGGTTAACCTTACAGTACTATGAGCCTGACCAGGTTAACCGTACAGTACTATGAGTGTGACCAGGTTACCCTTACAGTACTATGAGCCTGACCTCATGGTACTATGAACATGACCAGGTTAACCTTACAGTACTATGAGCCTGACCAGGTTAACCTTACAGTACTATGAGCCTGACCAGGTTACCTTACAGTACTATGAACCTGACCTCATGGTACGATGAGCATGACCAGGTTAACCTTACAGTACTATGAACCTGACCTCATGGTACTATGAACATGACCAGGTTAACCTTACAATACTATGAACCTGACCTCATGGTACTATGAGCATGACCAGGTTAACCTTACAGTACTATGAGTATGACTAGGTTAACCTTACAGTACTATGAGCCTGACCAGGTTAACCCTACAGTACTATGAGCCTGACCAGGTTAACCTTACTGTACTATGAGGCCAAGTCAATCTTTATAGCCTAACCAGCTTGGCACTGTGGTGCAAGATGTCTGCCAAGATTCCAGGTTTACTTTGCTGATGAAGCAGTGGTCAGTTAGGAGTTATAACCAATCAGGATCTTGTGTAGGAGGTCCTCTCCAGGGAGGCCCAACCTGAAGCCAGCTCAGCCATTAAACCTCAACACAGCACTGACTAGCAGTGCCCTGGATCAGGTTACAGGGAACCAGTCTTCCCCCGTCCCGACGCTGTCGAGAGACTGAGAGTATTGGGTTGAGCTGGGACAGGGGCATCTCTGTTCTGTTCACAAAGGGGCCTGAAACCAAACACCCCCCTCGGACACACCCCTGTCCCCCTGCCCTGGGCGGGCCATGCCACCAATCTGAACCTCTTCAGTGTCACGCGCTTGGGCAGACAAGGAGAGTCTTCTTCGCTCCGCGTGTTACCGAGCTCCGCCATAGCCCTCAGGTCTGCGTGTCCCGCTGAGATACTCTGCCTTCAGTCCACTTCCCAGAAACTGATTTCTGCCCAGCGAATCGGGGAGGGCCCTGTCCACCTGAGCTCACCTGATTGGGTCCTGCATTTTTGTGTCTCCGCCCCATTCAGAGAGTCGAGGAGCTGGAGCGAGAGAACTCGCTGCTGAAAGAGGAGAAGGAACAGATGAACAAGAGAATCCTCAGCCAGTCCAGAAGCACAGAAGGTGAGACTCCCAGCTCCCTGTTTCTTCTCCTCTCCTCTCCTTTCTTCTCTCCCTCTCACCTCCTGTCCTCGCTCCCTCTCTTTTCCTTTCCCCATATCCTCCTCTCCTCTCTCCCTATCTCACCTCCTCTATTCTCCCCTTCTTTACTCTCCCTCTCTCTCCCCTTCCCTCCTCTCTCCCCTCTCCCATATTTTCTTCTCCCAATCCTACTGTTCTCTCCCCTACTCTCTTCTCCTCCCTCCTCTGCCCTATCCCCCTCTCCTCTCCTTCTCTCCTTTCCATAGCTGCAGTATGTGACTCTCCTCCTCTTGCCCCTGGGTCACTCCTCTGTATAGCAGTTCCCTCCTGACTGAGCCCTGTGCTGTGTTCACACACACACACACACACACACACACACACTCTGTCTCGCACAAACACACACACACACACACACACACACACACACACACTCTCTCGCACACACACACAGACACATACTCACTCACACGCGCACACACACACACACACGCACAAACAGGCATACACACACGCGCACACACACACACATGCGCTCACACCCACACACACACACACATTACATTACATTACATTTATTTGGCAGACGCTTTTATCCAAAGCGGCGTACAAAAGTGCACACACACACACACACTCACACGCACACACAGACACACGGACAGATAGACAGACACACACACACACACACACACACTCACACACACACACACAGTGAGTCTGTGTGCAGAAGTAGGCCGGGCGTTGGGTTTGGGTTTGGGGCGGGGTGTGAGGAAGCTGACACCATCGCTCCGCACCCCGGCCGCCAGTCCTTGCTTTGTCTCCCGAGCGTTCGCACGGAGAGAGCGAGGCTCGTCGGGTCTCCCCCCGAACCGCGCACAGTGTGAAATATCATCCCGTCCCTCGGTAGCCCAAACGTTTCAGTGCTGCTGGGATACCACGTCCTCCTCTGGAGGACTGCCCTAGCCAGTGCATCAGCATTAGTCCTGTGAGTTTCGGTTTTCAGGAGCTCAGTATTTGAGGTTTGTTTGTTGCTCGGCAACTGAGCCTCAACAGGAGAATTATAAACGCATAGACGTTTGTTACCGTGACATCAGTTCTTCCCTTTGGTCATAACAGCCAGTGAGCTTCTACCTTTTGTTGTGATTTACTTCTTTCGGCAACGACAGCCAGTGAGTTTCACACAGGAAGGACGGGCCGTCTGTATATCGCAGCACCTGAAAATGCACTGCACAAACACACTCTGTCCCCACGTCAGTTATGGCTGATTTACGTGCGTTAGAATGGGAGAGGTGGAGGTGTGTAAATACTGAATCACGGTGAGGTCTGTGGATGAAGTCAGACTGATACAGAGGGGGGATAATGATTGGACTTCAGGACTGAGGATGATGGGGCACTCTCAGGTGCAGTAATAAGGGCTTTGGGGTTGGGTGATGAATAGTTTTCCCATGTCTCACTCCAGACAAGGAGAGCAGCGTTTCTCAGAAAGAGGCCAGTTTTCGGACGGAGCTGGACGAGGAACGCCTACGATACCAGAACCTGGTGAAGGAATACTCCAGACTGGAGCAGCGATATGACAACCTACAGGAGGAGGTCTCTCTGGCTAAGGTTAGGGAACCTGCAGGAGGGGGTCTCTCTGTGGCTAAGGTTAGAGAGCCTGCAGGAGGAGGTCTCTCTGGCTAAGGTTAGAGGACCTGCAGGAGGAGGTCTCTCTGTGGCTAAGGTTAGAAGACCTGCAGGAGGGGGTCTCTCTGGCTAAGGTTAGAGCACCTGCAGGAGGAGGTTTCTCTGGCTAAGGTGAGAGAACCTGCAGGAGGAGGTCTCTCTGTGGCTAAGGTTAGAAGACCTGCAGGAGGGGGTCTCTCTGGCTAAGGTTAGAGCACCTGCAGGAGGAGGTTTCTCTGGCTAAGGTAGGAGAACCTACAGGAGGAGGTCTCTCTGTGGCTAAGGTTAGAAGACCTGCAGGAGGGGGTCTCTCTGGCTAAGGTAGGAGAACCTACAGGAGGAGGTCTCTCTGGCTAAGGTAGGAGAACCTACAGGAGGAGGTCTCTCTGGCTAAGGTTAGAGGACCTGCAGGAGGAGGTCTTTCTGGCTAAGGTTAGAGGACCTGCAGGAGGAGGTCTTTCTGGCTAAGGTTAGAGGACCTGCAGGAGGAGGTTTCTCTGGCTAAGATGAGAGAACCTGCAGGAGGAGGTCTCTCTGGCTAAGGTTAGAGGACCTGCAGGAGGAGGTTTCTCTGGCTAAGGTGAGATAACCTGCAGGAGGAGGTCTCTCTCACCGAGGTTAGAGAACCTTCAGGAGGAGGTCTCTCTCGCCGAGGTTAGAGAACCTTCAGGAGGAGGTCTCTCTGGCTAAGGTTAGGGAACCTGCAGGAGGGGGTCGCTCTGTGGCTAAGGTTAGAGAGCCTGCAGGAGGAGGTCTCTCTCGCTGAGGTTAGAGAACCTGCAGGAGGAGGTCTCTCTGTGGCTAAGGTTAGAGAGCCTGCAGGAGGAGGTCTCTCTGGCTAAGGTTAGGGAACCTGCAGGAGGAGGTGTCTCTGTGGCTAAGGTTAGAGAGCCTGCAGGAGGAGGTCTCTCTCGCTGAGGTTAGAGAACCTTCAGGAGGAGGTCTCTCTGGCTAATGTTAGGGAACCTGCAGGAGGAGGTCTCTCTGGTTAAGGTTAGAGAACCTGCAGGAGGAGGTCTCTCTGGTTAAGGTTAGAGAACCTGCAGGAGGAGGTCTCTCTGGTTAAGGTTAGAGAACCTGCAGAAGGAGGTCTCTCTCGCTAAGGTTAGAGAACCTGCAGGTGGGTCTGGCTAAAGTGAATGAACCTACTAGCTTTTCAGCCAACAAATGTGAGATTAAATCTCATAAATGAGAGTAATGAGAATGTTAATAACGCAGTTATGCATCAGTATTTTTGGCAGTATTAATAATGCAGGTATCCATCAATATTTGGAGGTGGTATTAATGACACAATTATAACTGAATATTTGAAGGCGGTATGAATAACAGTGTGATGCACGGTTATGCATGCAGTAATGTGGTTCTGCTCTTAGTTCCAGCCTGGCCACAGGAGGAATCCGTCCAATCAGAGCAGCCTGGAGTCGGACTCTAACTACACCTCCATCTCCACCTCTGAAATAGGAGACACAGAGGACTCCATTCAGCTGGTGGAGGTCAGTGCATTGGCCCCGCCCTCAACATCACCACCCTTTCACTCAGCTTAAACCACTCTGTTTGAACCACAGGTCACTCTGTTTGAACCACAGATCACTCTGTTTAAACCACAGGTCACTGTTTGAACCACAGGTCACTCTGTTTGAACCACAGGTCACTCTGTTTGAACCACAGGTCACTCTGCTTAAACACAGGTCACTCAGTTTGAACCACAGGTCACTGTTTAAACCACAGGTCACTCTGTTTGAACCACAGGTCACTCAATTTAAACCCCAGTTCTTGCTTAACACATAAATGTGGTTTTTCTGAAATGGTTGGCTGAAATATGAATTCCGAAAAGGAAAATGGGGTGACACAAGTGGTCTAGGTTTTCCAAATTCCAGGATCTCATTGCTGTTTTTCCATTCCTGTGTGTGTTTGTTTGTGTGTTTGTGTGTATGTATGTGCATACATGCGTGTATGCGTGTGCTGGGTCGTGCGTGTGCTGGGTCGTGCGTGCATGTGTGTGCTGGGTCGTGCGTGTATGCGTGTGCTGGGTCGTGCGTGTCCTGGGTCATGCCTGTGCTGGGTCGTGCATGCGCCTGCTGCAGGAGATGGGTCTGGAGAAAGCGGCGATGGACATCAGCGTGTTCATGAAGCTGCAGAAGAGAGTGAGAGAGCTGGAGCAGGAGAGGAAGAGGCTGCAGGCCAGCCTGGACAAGGCCGAGGAGCTGGCCAAACGCAAGGTGGGCTCAGTCTGCCGTCCGCGCTTTCTGTTCTCCCCATCCCCTCCTCCTCCGCTCATCCTTTCTGTTCTCCCCATCCCCTCCTCCTCCCCTCATCCTTTCTGTTCTCCCCATCCCCTCCTCTGCTCATCTTTTCTGTTCACCTCATCCCCTCCTCCTCCACTCATCCTTTCTGTTCTCCCCATCCCCTCCTCCTCCCCTCATCCTTTCTGTTCTCCCCATCCCCTCCTCCTCCGCTCATCCTTTCTGTTCTCCCCATCCCCTCCTCCTCTGCTCATCCTTTCTGTTCTCCCCATCCCCTCCTCCTCTGCTCATCCTTTCTGTTCTCCCCATCCTCTCTTCCTCCACTCATCCTTTCTGTTCTCCCCATCCCCTCCTCCTCCACTCATCCTTTCTGTTCTCCCCATCCTCTCTTCCTCCACTCATCCTTTTTTCCTGTGGTGTGTGTGTGTGTGTCTGAGTCCTGCGTCCTCCCACTCTTCCTGTCATCCTGTCTTCCATCAGTCCTTCTGTCCCAAATCACCCTCTTTTCCCTCCACTACTTGGAGTAATGAAATGCAACGGCCATTAGCCATTTTTACAGGAATTCAACTTTCCTCTCTCTCTCTCTCTCTCTCTCTCTCTCTCTCTGTCTCTCTCTCTCTCTCACACACACACACACACACACACTTTATCTCTCTCTCAAAATGCTAAATGGCTGGTATAACAGAAACTCATATTGACAGCAGTAAAATTCCCTTTGCTTCGTAGAGGAGTACAGTTTCTAAATTTGGGGATGGTTTAAGTATTAATATAGCCTCTTTGCATAATGTCAGTGCAGTATCTGGGCTCCAGAAGTTATACCACTTCCCAGCTGCCATCATGTCATTATTATTTCATTTTAAAGCGTATAATATTAACTGTAATCAAAACTATCAGGACACAGGACCCTGGCACATAGCCTGTGGTTCTGCCACTCTCCATAAATGTGAATGTCCTGCTGCCTCAGCTATTTGAGACTATAATAATCTGTTAGATGATTTGACATTTTATTGCACAACGCTAAACACACCCACACACACACACACACACACAGATGCGCACACATACACACACACACACACACACACACACACACACACACACACATATTTGCATGTACACACGTACATTCCTGTGTGATGTCTGTGTACACCTCACCTCTGAGGATGTTTTGGTGTCTGTTCGGTGTTGGGGAAGAACGCTGTGAGGAGCTCAGTCTCACACACTGCTGAATTAAACAGCTCCGTTCTCTCACAGATCAACCTCTTAACTCTCCATGTGGCTGTGGTGGGGAAGCTAATGTGACCGGGTGGATTTGCAATGGGGTCAGTAGCTCAGCTCAGACATGTGTAAGGCAGAACAGGGAGAAGTTTTCGCTGAGGCCTCGGGTAATTTTGCGTTCAGTAACACTCCCCACAGCAGTCATCACAAATTAATCATTCATAATTGAAATTTGGCGCAGAGATTTGGTCAAAAAAAGGTGAAGTACACCACCAGCAAAAACAGAAGAAGCCGAAGTGCCGCGGTGGGTCGATGTGGTGTCGCAACGCTGGCTGTGTTTGGCGTCCCACGCGGAGTCTTTATCAGGCTGTCTGCTGCTCTTTATCTCACAGGGATCAATCTCCCAGGGATCAGAGCACAAAGGTTCCGTGTCGGACCAGGACTACAGCTCGGAGGCGGCGTACGACAGTCTTAAGGTACGCTCCGCGCCGCGAGCTCTCCAGCGCTCTCCAGCGATATGTCTCTCTTCGTGTTCTTCGATATCTTCTGCACCATAGCCTGCATCCTCCTGCTGGCTGCCCTGCCTGTCAAACGCTGGGTGAGTGTGGTTTTGGGGGGTTCTGGGGGGGGTAAGGGAGAGGGGCTGCTACGAGCGGTTATTCACTGCTATTGCCGACCTTCGGTAAAGGGGGGGTGGAGTTACGCTGGTTTCTGTGTTTGGACCACAGTGAGGTTCTCACCACACTGATATGAATCACAAGTAAGCAAGTTTAGGTTCGATTTCTGTTGGTCTAGTGCTCTGCACTCTGGCATAGACATTTTTCATAATGTTGAGTTCAGTTGTGGTTCGACTGAAAATGTTAAAATGAGAAAATGCTGACAGCATCATATATTTTTTTATCATCAATTTTACATTGATTACAAACAAAATTGTGAGGACATTTTCATCTTGAATTTTTTATAATTGAATTTAATGTGTAAAATAAAATAATTTTAAAGCACACAGAAAGCGTAGCACAGATGTCTTTCTCTTAGGGTCTGAAAAGCCTTTTTCTGAGTTACTGGGTTCCTTTACCACTGTGGTTCTGAATAATACCTCAGTGTTCTCCCGTCTGGTTGGGCCAGAGCTGTGCATGTGGTGTGGGGTGTGGTCTGTATGGCTGTGGGAGAAACTCCTCTCCATAAACACATAATCCATGCGCTGTGTTATTCTGTGTCTCCCTACGGCTGAATGGAATTTGCATACAGTACACACCTCACACAAAGCTGTAATGTCATCACTGTCCTAAATCATTAACTGTTATCAGAGAGAGGTAGCCTAATGATTTACAGACCGGTTCTTTTGAGAGTCCATCGCGCTGATAGTTGAGGTGGGACATCATTGTCTGGGGTCACAGGGCAAAGGTCAGATGTTGAAATGCGTTTTCATTTGGACAGTTTTATGTGGCTCCTGCCTGCCAGCTGATCTTTCATACCCAGCTGTCTGAATTTTTCCTACCTGTTTAAGCGTCATGCAACACGAATGTCCGTGGTTTTGTGTTTTTGGTATATTTTAAAGCAGTGTTTCACATTGCACTTTGAGTTTCACCATAAGAACAGAAGGTTAAAGCACAAGGTTGTAGCATACATCTTGTGGTGACCGTGAGCGTGTGTGCGTGTGTCTGCGTGGTTCCCTGTCGCTAGCTCTCCTGAAGTGCGGTGTGACCTGTAGTATGTAGCACTGTCGCAGGAGTGTGGCGCCACCTAGTGCGCTGGCATGGAACAGCAGCGTAATGGATGTGTACGTCATGCACTCTGTTGCAGAGACAGGAACTGGAGTCTGAGAACAAGAAGCTGAAGAATGACCTCAATGAACTACGGAAAACCATGGTCAACAACGCCTCCCAGGGCAGCTCGTCCAATGAGCTGCAGGATGGCTACAACCTCCTGCTTAACCAGCTCAAGGCAGCCAATGAGGAGCTTGAAGTGCGGAAGGAGGAGGTCCTTATTCTTAGAACCCAGATCGTCAGCGCCTCTCAACAGAAGGAGGCAGAAGTTCTTGCAGTAAGTCAGCTAGTATTGGGCAGGTTTTGGGGTTGGGTCACATGGGTTTGGGTCATCGGTACTAAACATGCTGGCATTTTAAGCTTTGTTCTTTTTATGATATAAAAGTCCAGTTTAGATTGTGACATCATAAAAATAAACTACACCCACAATACACCAAGTGCAAGTATACAAATAAGCAAGCGTTCAGTTTTTGTCTTATTTTAGAAGCGCTGTATTAGAAAGCAGCACATTCCATTCTCCCTCCCTCTCTGTGGTGATGTTGATGCTGTCCATTCTCCTGACCGTGTTGTGAATGCTCTTTCAGCAGGAGGCCAGTGATGTGTCTGGATGGACCAACAGCAACAAGCAGGTGGAGAAGGACAAAGACGTGCAGGGGAACCACAGTCTGAGCGAAGCCAAGAAGTGAGTGAGCGTGCGGGGGGGGGGGGGGGGAGATATCTGAGAGCCCTCTGTTCTGTTCCCCACACACCTGAGAGACTGTTCTGTTCCCCACGCACCTAGGCCTCTGCTCTGTTCTGCTGGTTTTTGGTGAAGGGTTCTGCGTTTGGTTTGCATTCGTTAGTCATGGGCTTGAACCCTGAGGAGATCCCCAGTGGGCCCTGGCTGCACTGTGTAGCGCCAACTGACTGCTCAGCGCTGCCACCTACAGGCCCTCGGTGTTAATCCACAGTGAGCAGAATCAGCAGGAGCATCCAGGGACCTGAGTGCATATTACCCACAGATGAGCTGTGAAATGGGTTTGTGTTCCTCATTTACCCGCTGCTCAACGGCAGCCAATCAGCTCGCTGCGAGGTCAGCCTGCTGGTGTGTGTGTTTATTTTTCCTGGAAAGAGTCGCTTCCTGGCTGATGGAGCTCATTCTGTCGTGCTGGGCAGATAGATGATGTATTAGGAGAGGAAGCAGCCTCGTTATGGATGCGATGGTCATTACCATAGATGCTCGGGTGTGTCCAGACAGGCTGTCTAAATTCACAGCCAGCACTGCCCCTCTGACCTGTCCTCGCCTATCCTAATGGCTGAGTGACAGGCTGGACATCAGTCACAGATTACCTGTAAAATTTTCATATAAAAACCCAAGGTGGTTATGCATGAGAAATGAAAGCTACAGCTGGAACACACTGGCTGTTTATGACTGTTTGGTCTGTTTCTCTGTCCAACTGAATTTTCTCTGCCCAGCCGAGAATCTTTTGCTTCCTGCTGTCTTCCAGCTCTGTTTCTGACTGCTTCTGTTCTTTCTGCTGCCACTAACCCGTGCGTGTGTGTGTGTGTGTGCGTGTGCGTGTGTATATGTGTGCGTGCACGCGCGTTTGTGTGTGTGTGTGTGTGTGTGTGTGCGTGTGCATGTGTACCTGTGTGTGTGTGTGCGCGCATGTGTGCGTGTGTGTGTGTGCGCGTGCGTGTGTGTGTGTGTGTGTGTGTGTGTGTGTGTGTGTGTGTGTGTGTGTGTGTGTGTGTGTGTGTACATGCGCGTCTCCTCTCTGTGACTCTGGGCTGCTGCAGGGCTCAGGACTGGGGCTATCTGAATGAAGACGGTGAGCTGGGGCTGGCTTACCAGGGCTTAAAGCAAGTCGCCAGGTGGTCTCCTCTCTCTCTCTCTCTCCCTCTCTCTCTCTCCTGTTGCTGTGCTACTCTCCCACTCCGCCAAACTTCCACCCTGACCTCACTGGCAACCTGAAGGACCCCTGACCGCTGAGTCTGATAAGTGCATCAGCGAGGTGAAGCGTTCGTGCTGCTCATTCAGGATCAGGAGCCGGGGTGTTCCCGGGGTGGAAGTCTGGGATTTGGCCCTCTGTCTGTCCCTCCCATCGCTTCCCGGTGTCTCCCACAGAATTCCCAAAGCCCCTGCGTGTTCCTCTGGGAATGTGTCTCATTCCAGTCTGCACGGAAGCTTTCACATTTCAGCCAGCATGTTTACATGCATGTGGTTTGCTGTGTTGTTTGACACCCCGGAGTCTGTTTGGCTGTCTTTGTGTAGATGTGTGTGTGTGTCTGTGTCTGTGTGTGTGAGATACTGATTAGACATTTCTTTTGGAAAAATGCACTGTGTAATATGAAATCCATAATCACAGCAAAGCTTTTGATCTTTAATGAGTTGAGAGCTCTTTGTGTCCTCCTCTCGCACAGTCTTCCCTCTGGGAGTCGGGGCCCAGCTGGATTTCTGTCAACACCACAGTGCTTTCAAAATCCACAACTCAGCAGATTATTAACATTAAAACTCGAGGCTGAGAATGAGAGAGGAATTCTGAGCAGTTATTTTATTCTGAAGTAGTTAAATTTAAAAATAGAGGCTCTAGTGTATGCGTATCCTGTGTTTGGATGCGTTTCCTGTGTTTAATGACTGTGCAGCTGAGGTACAGGTGAGCAAACAGTTATCTCAAGAGCCTGCCTGTCCCTTTGCCAACCTACGTCCCCCCACACCCCCCCATGTTTCCATTTTCCCCTGTTAGAGTCATTACCCCCCTCCCAATATTTCACCCAGAGCCAAGGAAATCAGGAATCAGATTTTTGCTGAATAATCGGGTAATGCTGATTTTGTCAGACCCTAAATTTCTCTGGGGTCCAGATTACTGCTGAACGTTCTCTCCTGATGCCAGCGGTCGGAGACGGTGAGTGTGTGTGCTGGTGGTCATACCCCAGCCCCTCTGGCTCTGCTGCTGGTGGCATTTAGGGTCTGAAATCAGTGTGACTCATCAGGGGTAACTACACCCCTGTGCTGTGTGATGAGTGTGTCATCAGGGGCCTGAGGGGGGGTTTGATCAGCAGTGAGCTATAACCCCTCCCACCCTTTGTGTGGCAGCAGTGTAACCCCGCCCCCTCTCGCCCCCCCCCCCCGCCCCCCGCCCCCCCCAGGCTCCTGGAGGCGCAGCTGCAGTCGCAGGCTCGGAAGCACGCGGACGAGCTGGAGGCCCTGCGCACGCAGAACGAGCTGCTGCGGGACGAGATCGAGAAGCGGCAGGAGGCGCTCACGCAGATGCTGGCGCTGCCGCCGGAGGCGCAGGTGGAGTTCAGCATCCAGCAGGAGATCACGCGCCTCACCAACGAGAACCTGGTACGGGGGGTCGCCGCGGGGACGGGGAACGCCAGGGAGCTTAAAGCGGGAAAACCGTGCTCTGTGGGATAGTGCGGAGTGACCTTTTAACTGTTTCTGCGATGTTCGTATTTGCTCCATTATACGATGATTTAGTGGACTTCGTCGAGATGTCGGCCTTTTGTTGGAAATTGGCTGTTTCCCTCGTTCAGTGATTCCCAAACTGTGGCCCGGCACTTCTGAGTCTCTAAGCCTCAGAGACTGCCACACACTGTGAAGTGAACAACGTCACGCATTTCATTATTACTGCTGGGGACCGGCGGCCATGTTGCTAGGGACTGGCTCCGGTCCTCAGGCCGGTGTTTGGGAACCATGGTCCTGGTTAATCCACTGTGTAGAGCAGGGGTTCTCAAACTCGGTCCTGGGGGACCCCTGTGTGCGCTGGTTTTTGTTACAACCACAACCGCAATCCCAGAATTTTAACAAGCTGTTAATTTTTCGTGATTAGGTGCTTTCGTGTTTTTGAGCAGGGGTCCCCAGTCTTATCCAGAAAGGGCCGGTGTGGGTGTTGGCTTTTGTTTCAACCAAGCAGTAACACACCTGATTCTACTAATCAACCACTAAGCACCTTGATTAGCAGAACTGCAAAATTGCAAAAGCTGAATGAGAGTGTCAGCTAAATGGCCATAAGGTGGCGTAGTTGCCCGTTTGAGACACGGCTCGTTTCAGTCACGACCCGTTTGAGAAGTTGCCTGTTGAGGGCTTCCTCTGACGCTGGTGTGTGCTGGCAGGATCTTAAGGAGCTGGTGGAGAAGATGGACAAGAACGAGCGCAAGCTGAAGAAGCAGCTGAGGATCTACATGAAGAAGGTCCAGGAGCTGGAAGGTGAGGAGCAGAGGCGGTCTCACACTGGAGGGGGGGAATGTTGGGAGGGTTTGTGTCAGAAGCCCTCAGTACCATTGTGATCCTCAATCCTGGTCCTGGAGAGCCGGTCTGCTGGTTTTTGTTTTGGCCTTAATATCAGCAGCCGATTCAGACCCAAGAGACAAGCTGGCCCGAGTTAGCTGTGTAATAAACTGTTTTAACCGGCCAACAGCTTCGCTCCTGGACCTGAAGAACCGCAGGCTCTGCTGGTTTTTGTTACTACTCAGCTGTGCTGCTCAAGTGCTGAGTAGCAACAAACACCAGCAGAGCCTGTGGTTCTTCAGGTCCAGGAGAGAAGACTGTTTTAGGCCCTGAAACAGTCTTCCTGAAGTGATCAGAATAGCAAAGTTTAGCGCTTTCTCTAAAGGTCCTTTTAAAGACGTGTTCATATAAACTTATGAACATCTTAAAAATAAACTCTGTGCATATTTGTCCGATTGTTGGCGCATATTGTTGCGTGTGTTGTGCAAGTGCTCTTTGGCTGCATAAATAAGGGTGTTGTAGTTACTCAGGCTCCTCCTGCTCCACAGTGTCCCAATCGGCCCTGCAGTCGAGCCGGGCCCGGCCCGAGCTGACCCGCCAGGTGACGGTTCAGCGCAGGGAGAAGGACTTTGAGGGCATGCTGGAGTACAGCAAGGAGGACGAGCAGCATCTGGTCAAGAACCTGGTGACAGGTGAGTCTGCATTACAAAGCCTGTCATTTATGTGTGTGGGTCTCTAACTCTCACTTACTCTCATTCCTTATCCCTCTCCGTCCCTCTCTCCGACTCTCTCTCTGTCTCTGTCTCACCCTTTCGCTCTCTCGCCTCTCCCCCCCCCCCCCCAGATATGAAGCCGCAAACGGTGTCGGCCACAGTGCCCTGTCTTCCCGCCTACATCCTGTTCATGTGCATCCGCCATGCGGACTACATGAACGACGACCAGAAAGTGCACTCCCTTCTCACATCCACAATCAACGCCATCAAGAAGGTTCTCAAGGTACCGATCGCGCACACCGCGGTGTCCGTACGAAACGAACGCCCCAGGGCTCAGATTGATGCTGATGAATGCATCTATGTGTCCTGTATAGCACACGTGTAGTGTGTCCTGTGCTGCAATGTGTAACAGGTGCGCTGTCCTCCTTCTGTAGAAACACAACAATGACTTTGACATGACCTCATTCTGGCTGGCCAACACCAGCAGGCTCCTGCACTGTCTGAAGCAGTACAGCGGGGACGAGGTGAGAACGTAATGAGTTTGTTGTGGAAATGGTTATAAAGTTATAATGTTGTGCTGTCCAGTGAGGTGAGGTGGGCCTGCACTTGATATTCAGGTTTCCTGTTTTTCTCCTGGAGCTAAAACAGGTGACGGTGAATAAGGTAATCCGTTCCAGCATCTTAATTTTGTCTCCTCTGATTAGTCAGTTTTGTCTCTGCTCTGATTGGCCCTTTCAGGCGTTTATGACCCAGAACACGCCCAAGCAGAACGAGCACTGTCTGAAGAACTTCGACCTGGCCGAGTACCGGCAGGTGCTGAGCGACCTGTCCATCCAGATTTACCAGCAGCTGGTGCGCGTGGCTGAGGCCATCCTGCAGCCCATGATCGGTAAGAGCTCACAGTCTCCCCCTGCTGGGCCCTCCTGTCCACTGTAGCCTATGATTTGTAAGAGCTCCCCCTGCTGGGCCCTCCTGTCCACTGCAGCCTATGATCAGTAAGAGTTCACAGTCTCCCTCTGCTGGGGCCTCCTGTCCACTGCAGCCTATGATCGGTAAGAGCTCACAGTCTCCCTCTGCTGGGGCCTCCTGTCCACTGCAGCCTCATTTTATCACTAACAAAAAAGAAAACCTCTTTTCCATCAGCTGAGGAAATCTCATAAATATTAATGTCAGTGTCAGTTTTCATAAGAATGAAACTCGACGTTCCGATTCCTTTAGTCAGGCTTCTGATGTGATGCGGCTGAGTGGCTTTGATATAAATAACATGCTTTTCATCTGAGAGTGTGGAAGTTGTGCTGAAGAATCAGAATAGCATTCGGCTGCTGGGATTCTCATTTGGTTGAGGCACCATGCTGTAAATGAGCCTCATGGTCTCTGATCAAATCCAGACCGTGCCATAGGGTGATAGGCAGTTGGTGATTGAATGGGAGGGTTCAGTTGGTTATGGGTCTGCGTTTCATCACTCACTAGTGACCCCTGTTGGTCAATCAGACTGCATCCTGAAGCTGCACATGAAAGGTCTTCCTCTGACTCCATTCTGTTAGAGCTTGGCTGTAGTCTGCAGTGTGAAAAGAAGAGGCTGGCGACACCATGTCCTTCGGAGGAGAACCGTGGGTGTCCACACTCTTTTAAATGGGCACTGGGTTTGAGTATGAACCCCACTGTGGTTGCAGCTAATTGGACGTTCCGAATTAGGTCCAGTAGAGGTTGGAGTCGAACCCTAAGGAGTGTGTGTCGCAGGGCTTTGTCCCTGAGGCCTGCTGACGTTCCTGTCGTCCCGCCAGTGTCGGCCATGTTGGAGAGCGAGAGCATCCCCAGCCTGGCGGGGGTGAAGCCCATGGGCTACCGGAACCGGTCCTCCAGCATGGACTGCGAGGCGGGCGGGCCGGGCGGCTACACGCTGGAGGCGCTGATCCGGCAGCTGGGCCAGTTCCACAGCACCATGGGGGCCCACGGGCTGGACCCCGAGATCAGCCAGCAGGTGGTGCGCCAGCTCTTCTACAGCATCAACGCCGTCACCCTCAACAACCTGCTGCTGCGCAAAGACGTGTGCTCCTGGAGCACGGGCATGCAGCTGAGGTAACCTGCCGAGCGTGTGTGTGTGTGTGTGTGTGTGTGTGTGTGTGCACGTGTGTACGTGTGTGTGTCTGTGTCGGTGTGTGTGCGTGTGTGCACGTGTGTGTGCATGTGTGTGTGTCTGTGTCAGTGTGCGTGTGCGCGTGTGTGCCTGTGTGCACGTGTGTGTGAATGCTGAGTGTACCTCCTGCAGTCTCTCTGAGTGACCCCTGGTGGTTCCTGCAGGTACAACGTCAGTCAGATGGAGGAGTGGCTTCGGGGGAAGAACCTGCAGCAGACCGGGTCTGTGGCCACCATGGAGCCCATCATCCAGGCCGCTCAGCTGCTGCAGGTCAAGAAGAAGACCACCCAGGATGCAGAGGCCATCTGCTCCCTCTGCACTGCGCTCACTGCACCACAGGTAACCCCTAATCCCTAACCCCTAAAGCCTAATCCCTAACCCTTAACCCCTAATCCCTACACCCTAATCCCTAACCCCTAACCCTTAACCCCTAATCCCAAAATCATAAACCCTAATCCCTAGACCCTAATCCCTAACCCTTAACCCCTAATCCCGAAATCATAACCCCTAATCCCTACACCCTAATCCCTAACCCTTAACCCCTAATCCCGAAATCATAAACCCTAATCCCTAGACCCTAATCCTAAACCCTAAATGTAATTGTCGGCTGATTTAACGGAGACCACAAAAATCCGCAGCCACCGACACCCTCTGGGGCTCTCCCTTCTGCACCCAGCACACACAGGCCTACTCCGGGTCAGGTGTTCCATCCACATCCACCCCCTCCCTCCCACCTGATCATTGCTGCTCACTGTGAAACTTCCTCTTGCAGATCGTGAAAATCCTCACCCTCTACACGCCGCTCAACGAGTTTGAGGAGAGAGTCACTGTGTCCTTCATCAGGACTATACAGGTGGGCAGTCTTTTACAATGCCTTAACCCCTGAGTAATATCGTTCTATAAATGCAGTACCATGTCACACTACCACTGTACCACACAGTGACACGTGCTTCTCTTTGTCTTTCTCTCCCCTCCTCCCTCTCTCTCTTCCCCTCTCTCCCTCCTTTTCTGTCCCTATCCTTGCCTCTCTCTCTCTCCCCTTCCTCCCCACTCTCTGTCTATTCCCCCTCTCTCCCTCTCCCTCCCCCTCTCTCACTCCCTCCCCCTCCCTCTCTCACACACAGGGTCAGTTGCAGGATCGCAGTGACGGTAGTCAGCTGCTGGTGGACACTAAGCACACCTTCCCCGTGCTGTTCCCCTACACCCCCTCCGCCCTCAGTCTGGAGACCCTACACATCCCCGCCTGCCTCAACCTCAACTTCCTCACCCGAGTCTGAGGCATTCTGTCCGTCTGTCCATCTGTCTGCCTGAACCAGAGAGAGCCCAGCCCCACAGCTCTGTCTCTCCACCTCGGCCAGAGTGGGCCAAACTCCTGGGATCTGTCTGTCTGTCCGTCTGTCCGTCTGAACCAGTGAGAGCCCAGCCCCACAGCTCTGTCTCTCCACCTCCACCGACTCAACCAGAGGGAGCTAAACCCATGGCCCTGTCTGCGTGTATGTGTGTCTGTCTGTCTGCTTTCCGAGGGTGCAACAGCCCTTAAGATGATTGACATAAATCAGAGGGGTAACCCCGTCCCCAGTGGGGTGTGTTTCTCTGAACTGGGCAGAACTCTGCAGGACCCCAGTCTCCAAAGCTTCTTTCCCATCCTTTCTGCTCACCTATAGCCTCTCAGCTGGGCCATGTCATAAAGACCTAGCGCCAGGGTCCATGACCAGAACCAGGACCAGGGCCAGAACCAGAATCACAACCAGGAGTCCACGACCTTTCAGCCATCTGCATATCCCAGATAGCACAGCTCCATCGCCATGACAGCAACACTAAATGTCTAACTGCCCCCCTGAGGAGCGACCCTTCGGATCTCCTGCCTGTCCTGCCCAAATCTCTGGAATACTTTTGGCAGGAGGGTGCCGGTTACTCTTCTCTGGGGGCCCGTGTCCTGTCAGGCAGTGGATTGAGGATCACTTATTCGCCTCAGTGCTGCTGGGTTCAGGTTCTGAAGATTGATTATTCAAGCCTGATGTGCTCTTTGGGAAGAGTGAGTCAATCGTGATGGAGATTCTGGTGATTCTTGGTACTGAACAGCTTTTTTCTCTAACAACAAGCACTCTTTTGCGACAGAGATTTTCCTCCTGCCTTTACTATGGTGAAGCTCTTTACTTTCAGGGTGTCTGTACATATTTGAGTCTTTTCCTGATGGAGATGAGAGCTGTCACTGGTGTGACCTGAGAACAGGACAGGCAGTTCCTGGGTGTGGCTTTGGCCTTGTGACATCACTGCTGACATCACAATGTGTCTCAGCACAGCACACCTTAAAGCAGAGAAAATAAGGACAGAATGGATAGAGAAAAGAGGAAGAGTGGAGAAGAGAGAGAGGATGGGAGACATGGAATCAGAACGAGGGAGAAAGAGAAAGGAGAGATGGATTGAGAGCAAAAGAGCAAAGAGGGATGAATGAAGATAAAGGGAGAGTGAGGAATAGATGAAAGAGGGGAAGAGAAAGGGGAGGTGGAGAAGAGAAAGACAGACGGAGAGAGGAAGAGAAGACAGGGGATGAGGAGAGAACGGGAGGGGGAGAAGTGAGAGAGAGGGATGGGGAGAGCCAGTGCGGAATGGAGAAAGTGAATATCAGCAGGTGAGACTGGAAGGTTGCGTACGCATTTCAGCACAGCAGCCTAATGCAGCACCAGCACTGCACCAGAGCCAGGTTATCTGTGAGTCGAGACCAATCACAACAGCCTTTGATTTCAAAATGACTGAAGATGCAAACTCATCTTTCAGATGCTGTATGATCGCAATCGGAAGCTGTTTTGTCAGAAAGTTGCGTCTGGCATGTTCTGCGGTTCCTCCAGGTAAAGTGGTCAGGTGAGAGTGAACAGAGAACACAAGCTGTATCCCAGCAGCTCAGAATGGTAACCTGTCCTGAACCCGAAAGGTATGTGAGAGGGGTGTAGTTCTAGTGTAGGTGAGGACTGTACCGCTCCTTGGTCAGGCTATAGAGACAGCAGAACCATTATGTCTTTGTCTCCTGCTGTACATAGTCCATTCAGACCATGTCGCTGTTTTAAATCTCCACGACCCCATAGGGTGATGGGTGTTCAGACTCTGTGTTGCTGGATCTTAGTGTGGGTGAACTGGTATCAGTCTTTCAGATTCCGATCACAAACGGGAACCAGGGAAACCCTCTTCTTTCATTTCTAATGAAGTGCAGCATCTACCTTTAAAAAAAAAAAAAATATTTTACTTGATTTTATTTCACATTAAATTTATTCAGACGTCGAAATGTACGTTTGATATACAATTTTTACTTTTTTTATTGGGGAAAGGGACGGGGCTGTCTATCGTTAATGTTGTGAGTGTCATCCTGTCTGAGCTCGTTTCGCCCTTTCCACCCATCCATGTTCAGGAGCGTAGTAACGCAGAAATGAGACAGATTGTGACATTCATTTTCTTGTTATGTGCTGCCACCTGCAGTCAGATGTGTGGTAATGCGCAAAAGTGAGGAGCCAGATTAATTCAGAATGCACTCCACTGTGTCTGAGGGAACGGGCACCATAGCAATATGAAACACTCGTGCACTCACGTGCGCTGTTACGGCACACAAGCATATTTCATAGACAGTATGGAGTAGAATATTCCTGTCTTAGAGTGTCAGTGCACAACTTTTATTTGCCAAAACGCATGTCTTAGAAAAGGCCTTAAAGTTGAGGGTAACGTGTGCCATAACTGCACCTGACACTGTTTCTCTGTACTTTGCCTTCATAATGCTGCACACTGTAAAGATGCGTCTGCTGCTGTAGTTCTTTCACCGAGCTGTGGCCCTATAACAGTGGCTTCACATAATTTGTCTGCTTCCTGGTCTCACCTGTCAGTTTTGCCACCACTGTCGTTTCTTTCAGTGGTACAGGGTGGTGTGTGTGTGTGTGCGCGCGTCCTTGCGTACGTGTATAAATATTTAAAATTAAAAATGTTGTGAATTTGTAAGGTGTATATGTGGTAGGGAGCCATCAGTGAAGGCTGGGGTGAGATCTATATGATTTTAAGAACCTTATTATACCCGATTTATCTATGCTAATCAAAACGGAAATAATTTTACTATTTGAACAAAGGTGTAAACTGCACATCGCTGTCTATGAAAAATCCATTATATCATAAAGTTGAATACAACAATGGAAATAAAGGCTGATTTTTTAAAAATACAGCTGTTCTGTGTTGTTTTTGTACTGTTATTGTGCTGTTGTGCTTTGTAGGTTTTGTGTGTCTTGTGGGGGAGACATAGCTCAGGAGGTAAGAGTGGTTGTCTGGCAGTCGGAGGGCTGCCAGTTCGATCCCCTACCCTGGGAGTGTCGAAGTGTCCCTGAGCAAGACACCTAACGCCTAATTGCTCCCAACGAGCTCATTGGCGCCTTGCAAGGCAGCCTTTCGCCGTTGGCGTGTGAGTGCGTGTGAGTGTGTGTGTGTGAATGAGAGGCATCAATTGTAAAGCGCTTTGGTTATATAGATAAAAGCACTATATAAATGCAGTCCATTTACCATCCTGTGGGGGTTAGACAGCCAGGCCTCACCCATGCACTGCCACAGCCAACAGCGTATAATTCTGACCAGTCATAATTCACCTGCTAAACAAACGACTGGTCCAGAACAACACACCATTTTCAGCTGCACGTTTCAACAGTTTATGCTGTTTAAAATGGCGTCCGTTCTTCAAAAACACACCTTTATGGTGTGCCTGTTTATTTTCAACAGCGTTTCTGTCCCAACCTTATACAGGTCTATGGTCCCACCACAGCACCACTGACTAAATGTACGCTTCTCTATCAACGTAGAATGGAACCATAATACTGAAAATAGTTAACATCGAAATCAACAGTGCTGTTTAGAAGAAAATTTGGTTAAAAAAAGCTACACTGTAAATATTTTTCGTGACAATAGGTTGTGTTTTCTGAAAATGAAAATGTGTCGTCCCAGGTCAAATGGGAGTTTGGCCCCCGTTGTTCCGGCGGCCATGTATAACCTGGGTTTAACCCAGGATACTAGCAGATAATTACAAATGGTGTTTCTAACAGACAACATTGTCGAAAAAAAAGACACTTACAGCATCAAATTAAAATATTTCAATCTGAATTTGAAGATGAACCAAGAAAAACTGGTCCAGGTACATCTGTCAGCCTATGAGGATGCTAGATCCACTCTGAAGTTTAGTCTAGGCCTGTCATGCCTGTTTATTCAACTAGAACAGTAGTTCTGTGGTACTAATAGCCATTTTTAGTTACCTCTCAATTCCACGGTGCAGATTCAACCTCCACATGTGGTCTACATTGGCTAGAACAAGATTTTTTTTTAAATGTGATTAGAAATAAGACATTTGAGTTTAATATTGACAGATATTTCAAGAAAGGGACACCGCTGTGCGTACTTAAACGTCAGTTTTATCAGCATGCTGTCTGAAGGATTTTAGGTTTCACTGCCGTGCTGGCCTGGAGCTAGTTGAAATAACCAGAGCTAAGAGCAAAATGGAATTTGGACACGGCGTGTTACCGAGTACAACACAGCAAGAAAACATTCTCCAACCATGTAAAGCCAGAGAATATTCTGGGTGAGTGAGACTACTTTTCAGTGAAACGTTAGCTAGCCGCCCCTAGCTGACACGGCGAAGTTACCTACATAACGAATCGAATTTATGTGATACCATAGCGAAGTGATTATGAAATGAGATTGTGTAAACGAAGTGGTTTGTGTTAGTGGTTAACAAACCAACGTAATGTGAAATAGCAGAGTAGCAATTTTGGTGGCTAGCAGCATCTCAAGTTTACATACGAGCCCGCCTGCACGTGACGACCGTTGTAGTTTCAACATAGCAACTTGTTAGCAACTTACTTTTTTAAAGCACATAACGGCTTCCAAATTCATGGTTGATACATTAATGGGTGTAATTTATCTCGTGGAGCAAAACGAGAAACTCTCTTCGACATATGTTAACCACAGACCTTGTTTTTGACAAAAATAAATGTCTATGGGGAAAAATGAATGGGAAATTATTCGGGGCAGCCCATGGCAGAAGTAACTCCGGAGTTGGCCTACAAAAATACGTAATCACGTGACACTATTGATAGCAGTGGGGGCGGAGTTTACAGTCAGTGACACACACATACCTGGCAACCCCCAACTCCCGCGTGTGTTTCCGTCACTTAAGCGAAGCTAATCTTGCTTCCACCTGCTGCCATTCATAGTGCCCACAGCTTGCTTGCAGCCCGTAGATATAATTAGTATCGATCTTATCATCTAACTATGGGGGAGTGCCAAGAAGAGAATTTCCCAAAAAGTTGGACTACCTCTTTAAGGACAAGCCATAGAAACAGTACCGATCACAAGTCATTTGGTTGAATTGCAGTGTTAATTTCAGTGTTATTGAGGTTTTGAGGTTATTTGATAATTCAGTTGGTTTAAAAGGATCATCTGCCAGAATTAGCTGGAAAACAGAACTTGCAGTGTATTGATGAGATGCATGTGACTGAAATAAATATCAGTCCTGCCTTGTTCCGATGGAAGTTTTGAATAGTAGCACGTCTGACTCATTACTCCAGGTCAGAAGGTTGCATGTTGAAATCACGTCACAGTCAGTTGGTTTTTGTTTGTTGCAACAAAATTTTTGAGCTGTGGTTTTGTTGATTAAAGTAATTTCTCCTACAAGTGGTACCTTGGAAGCATGTCCATCACAACAAATGATTTGGTTTTTGTTAATCTCCAAGAACCTGAAAGGCTTTGATCAACAATTACCCCCAAGCCTTTTTAGAATTCTGCACATTTGCAGTTTTGTTCCTCCCATAACATAGCATATTCATGCTTAGTCTCTTTGGAGTAAGGATGTTCCAGTTGCCTAATACATGTTGCCTGGATTCCTCCATCCTCGTATCTCCTCCTTAATCTCTTCCTCACATCTTCTGGTGGGTGGAGCCTAGGAGCGAGGATAGGATGTGAGGAAGTGATGCTCGGAGTGAGAATACGGGATAGGACTGAACCCACAGATTGAGGAACGGAATTTAAACTGGCTTGTGGAATTCATAACTGATGAATTACCATATTTAACGTGCACTAGAAACTGCTGTGTTACGACTTAAAACACAGCTCAGTCATAGTTTGCCTTTCAGACAGAACACAACAACCAACAATTAAGCATCTTAAGTCTTTCCTCATAGCTTTTATCTTTCATACCAGGAATCGTTTTGGTTGCTCTTCTTTGAACCTTTTCCAGAGCTTCTACATCTTTCTAATAGTATGGTCCCCAGAACTGCACACAATACTCTAACAAATGTATTGTAAAAGATAGAACACTATACCCTCTCAAAACAGCTCAGTGTGCCTGTCAGTGTATCACCTGTATCCTGCATTTCAGTTGATATTATTTATAGTCCACCACCTTTGTCACGTCCCCCTTCTGTCTTCGACAGAAATCACCAGGCGCCACAGAATTCATGCTCTATGGAGTCAATACTGTGTCTTATAAAATACGTTTTATAAAGTGAACAACATCTGACTACTATCAATTCATGGCCATGAGGAGCACACCAGTAATATGGAGAATGGACACATAATGTGAAATAGCGACACAGCACTCTGCAGACAACAGCAACAGTCAGGAGCAGTTCTTTTGATTTAATCTTTTAATTGAAAAAAACCAAAAACAAAATGAAACAAACAAAAAAAAACTTTTATAAACTGCAATTACAGGATACAAAGTACACAATGACAACTTGGGCGTAGAAACCAGTTTAAAACGGTTTTGTTTCAGTTACTGGGAGGAAAAAAAAAAAGTACACACAAACAATCGTCTAGAAGGAGAAGTTGGCCAGAGCACACGTCTGGAAATTCGGGTTTCCATGACGACAGGCGGCGCTTTGGAACATTCCAGATAGAAGAACAGAGCTGCGAGGGGTCGATGTGCTCTCCGGCTCACCATGGTAACGCTGTGCTCACGACGTGGGGCAGCACCGTGTCCAGAGCCGTCCGAAGCGAGTGTGTCCACAGTCTTTCAGACGCTCTGCGCGAGGCTCTCCTGCTATTGGCTCCTGCCCCAGCCACTCTGTGCGGCTCTCTCCTGCTATTGGCTCCTGCCCCAGCCACTCTGTGCGGCTCTCTCCTGCTATTGGCTCCTCCCCCAGCCACTCTGTGCGGCTCTCTCCTGCCATTGGCTCCTGCCCCAGATGCTCTGCCTCCCAAAACCGTCTCTCTGGGAGATTCTACAGATTAAGGCCTTGGGGAACAGTCCTGATAATGGAATGTAAATTAACAGGGAAGAAAATAAAACTAAAATACCATTGTGTAGCCTGTTGCGTAATCTGTGTTTACCAGTAATGGTGAGGTGGGCAGTGGTGTGTGTGTGTGTGTTTACCGTTAATGGCAGGGCGGGCTGTGGTGTGTGTGAGTGAGTGTGTGTGTGTGTGTGTGTGTTTATCGGTATTGGTGGGCTGGGGTGTGTGAGTGAGTGTGTGTGTGTGTTTATCGGTATTGGTGGGCTGGGGTGTGTGAGTGAGTGTGTGTGTGTGTGTTTATCGGTAATGTTTGGCTGAGGTGTGGGTGTGTGAGTGTGTGTGTGTATGTGTTTATCGGTAATGTTGGGCTGGGGTGTGGGTGTGTGTGTGTGTTTATCGGTAATGTTGGGCTGGGGTGTGGGTGTGTGAGTGAGTGTGTGTGTGTGTGTGTTTATCGGTAATGTTGGGCTGGGGTGTGGGTGTGTGAGTGAGTGTGTGTGTGTGTTTATCGGTAATGTTGGGCTGGGGGGTGTGTGTGTGTTTATCGGTAATGGCGGGGTGGGCTGTGGTGTGAGGGGGGGCTGTGGCGTGAGGGGGGGCTGTGGCGGGAGGAGTGGCGTCTGGGTGGGGGGGAATGGTAGCGGGGGGGCGGGGAGGCCCTGCTTTGGTAAGGAGGAGAGTAACGACCCCGCGACCTGGAGCGGGACCGTGAGCGCCCCCAGCTGGAACCCCTCTCCTCATGCACCCGGATATAAGCAGTCTCCCCCTGCGGGACACAAACAGAACTGCATTAGCACACCATCGCCCCCTGCAGGACACAAACAGAACCGCATAAGCACACCATCTCCCCCTGCAGGACACAAACAGAACCGCATTAGTACACCATCACCCCCTACAGGACACAAACAGAACCGCATTAGCACAACATCGCCCCCTGCAGGACACAAACAGAACCGCATTGGCACAACATCGCCCTCTGCAGGACACAAACACAACTGCAATGAAAATCCATTTGTTGCTGTGGCTACCTGCAGGTGTGGGCGTGTCTACCCGCAGGTGTGGGTGTGTCTAACCGTGGGTGTGGCTGTGGCTACCCGCAGGTGTGGGCGTGTCTAACCGTGGGTGTGGCTACCTGCAGGTGCAGTAGTACGCAGGTGCGCTCACCTGGTGCGAGCGGAACTCGGTCCTGTCGAGGCGGCGGAGCGCGTACTCCATGTCCTCTCTGCGCAGGAACTCGACCACGCCCTCGCCGTCCCGCTGCACGTCAGCGAAGCACACGTCCCCCGCCTCCCGCATGTGGTCCTTCAGGTCCTGCCAGCTGCCCGTCGGGGGGAGGCCTGCGGAGGGCGCACGCTGATGACATCATCACACAGCCACACTCGCTCGTCTAGAGCAGGGCTTTACAGAAGCCCTGTGTGTGTGTATGCATGTGTGTGTGTATGTGTGTAATTGTACCTGTCCCCATAGAAATGTTGGAGAGTGAGGATGCTACCGATAAGAGTAAACAGAACTCGCGCTCAAATTTAGAATATCACGCATTTGTTGCTTGGCAACAAACTGCAATCTATGTTCTAATAACGTTACATTCTAAACACACACAGCACCATCAAACTACAGTTTTCCAGTAGTGAAGTGCACTGTGTGGTGTGAGTGAGTCTGTAGTGAAGTGCACTGTGTGGTGTGAGTGGGTCTGTAGTGAAGTGCACTGTGTGGTGTGAGTGAGTCTGTAGTGAAGTGCACTGTGTGGTGTGAGTGGGTCTGTAGTGAAGTTCACTGTGTGGTGTGAGTGGGTCTGTAGTGAAGTGCACTGTGTGGTGTGAGTGAGTCTGTAGTGAAGTGCACTGTGTGGTGTGAGTGGGTCTGTAGTGAAGTGCACTGTGTGGTGTGAGTGGGTCTGTAGTGAAGTGCACTGTGTGGTGTGAGTGGGTCTGTAGTGAAGTGCACTGTGTGGTGTGAGTGAGTCTGTAGTGAAGTGCACTGTGTGGTGTGAGTGGGTCTGTAGTGAAAGTGCACTGTGTGGTGTGAGTGAGTCTGTAGTGAAGTGCACTGTGTGGTGTGAGTGGGTCTGTAGTGAAGTGCACTGTGTGGTGTGAGTGGGTCTGTAGTGAAGTGCACTGTGTGGTGTGAGTGGGTCTGTAGTGTGAAGTGCACTGTGTGGTGTGAGTGGGTCTGTAGTGAAGTGCACTGTGTGGTGTGAGTGGGTCTGTAGTGAAGTGCACTGTGTGGTGTGAGTGGGTCTGTAGTGAAGTGCACTGTGTGGTGTGAGTGGGTCTGTAGTGAAGTGCACTGTGTGGTGTGAGTGGGTCTGTAGTCCGGTTTGAGCTGCTGCAGCTGTGGGGCAGGGGCTGTTACGTACCTGTGTGTGTGTGTGTGCGTGTGTGTGCGCGCATGTGTGTGTGTATGTGTGTGTTGACCGGTAATGGTGGGGTGGGCTGTGGTGTGGGGGGGGGGGGGGGGGGGGGCGGGGGGCGGGGGGCTCCTACGTACCCGTCACAATTACGCGGAACTCTGAGCGCCGGGAGGGGGGGCCAAAGCGGCCCCGGGGGCCCCCTCCCATGGGGCTGCTGAACTTGGAGGACGAGCGCGGGTATTCCACACGGAGCTTGCAGTCGCCGAACCCGTAGCCGTTGCGTCCGTACACAGCGTCTTCTGCGTCCCTGCAGGACAAAGCACACAAGCCCTACAGTTACAGACACAAGCGCCCCAGAGTTACAGACAAACTGATACCAGCACTGCCCTACAGTTACAGACACAAGCGCCCCAGAGTTACAGACAAACTGTTACCAGCACTGCCCTGGAGTTACAGACACAAGCGCCCCAGAGTTACAAACACAAGCACCCCAGAGTTACAAACACAAGCACCCCAGAGTTACAGACACAAGCACCCCAGAGTTACAGACAAACTGTTACCAGCACTGCCCTGGAGTTACAGACACAAGCGCCCCAGAGTTACAGACACAAGCACCCCAGAGTTACAGACAAACTGTTACCAGCACTGCCCCAGAGTTACAGACAAACTGTTACCAGCACTGCCCTGGAGTTACAGACACAAACTGTTACAGCACTGCCCCTGGAGTTACAGACACAAGCACCCCAGAGTTACAGACACAAGCACCCCAGAGTTACAGACAAACTGCAACCAACACACAAGAGCCCTACAGTTACAGACACAAGCACTCCAGTTACAGACACAAGCACCCCCCAGTTACAGACACAAACTGCCCCCACAGGCATCCCTTAATTCACAGCATTTATTGGCAGGAACAGAGAAACCCTGGGACATGTGCGTACAGGGAAATGTTGGGGGTGCACGCTGGGACGTTTGGGGGTGCATGCTGGGACGTGTTTGGAGGTGCATGCTGGGACATTTGGGGGTGCATGCTGGGACGTGTTTGGAGGTGCATGCTGGGACATTTGGGGGTGCATGCTGGGACGTGTTTGGCGGTGCATGCTGGAACGTGTTTGGGGGTGCATGCTGGGACATGTTTGAGGGTGCATGCTGGGATGTGTTTGGAGGTGCATGCTGGGACATTTGGGGGTGCATGCTGGGACGTGTTTGGAGGTGCATGCTGGGACATTTGGGGGTGCATGCTGGGACGTGTTTGGCGGTGCATGCTGGAACGTGTTTGGGGTGCATACTGGGACATGTTTAGGGTGCATGCTGGGACATGTTTGGGGGTGCATGCTGGGATGTGTTTGAGGGTGCATGCTGGGACATGTTTGGGGTGCATACTGGGACATGTTTAGGGTGCATGCTGGAACGTGTTTGGGGTGCATACTGGGACATGTTTAGGGTGCATGCTGGGACATGTTTGGGGGTGCATGCTGGGACATGTTTGGGGGTGCATGCTGGGACGTGTTTGGGGTGCATACTGGGACATGTTTAGGGTGCATGCTGGAACGTGTTTGGGGGTGCATGCTGGAACATGTTTGGGGGTGCATGCTGGAACATGTTTGGGGGTGCATGCTGGAACATGTTTGGGGGTGCATGCTGGGACGTGTTTGGGGGTGCATGCTGGAACATGTTTGGGGGTGCATGCTGGAACATGTTTGGCGGTGCATGCTGGGACGGTTTGGGGGTGCATGCTGGAACATGTTTGGGGTGCATGCTGGGACGTGTTTGGGGGTGCATGCTGGAACATGTTTGGGGGTGCATGCTGGAACATGTTTGGCGGTGCATGCTGGGACGTGTTTGGGGGTGCATGCCTCACCGGGGGTCCTCAAAGCGGACGAAGGCGAAGGGGATGGTGCCGCGATTGTTCTTCAGCTCGATGTCGCGGATCTTTCCGTATTTGAAAAACAAGTCCTCTATGTCCCGCTCCTGCACGTCCGGCGGAAGGTTCCCCACGTAGATCCTCCCGTCCGCCATTGGCCTGGTAGTGGATCGCCCTGGTAACGCAGAGGTAATGCAATCCCGGACCAATCAGACAAGTGTTACAGATGCAACTGTTTTTTTTTTACAGGCAGGACAGTGTGCAAAATGCTGATATGCTAAAGAATGGTTATCAATAGATCATCATAAACCAATATTTATTAACTGAAAGCAGTTTATGTTCATATCATGAGAGTAATATTGAAAACTGACAGTATAGCTATGTAGTCTCCTGTGTAGTGTATTGGTTAGGGAACTGGGCTTGTAATAACCTAAAGGTTGCAGGTTCGATTCCCACATAGAACACTGCCATTGCATCCTTATGCAAGGTGCTTATCCTGAATTGTTTCAGTATCCAGCCGCACAAATGCATACTGCGTATAAAACGCTATGCAACTCTCTCTGGACAGAAGTCAGTACTCTAACAGGTCCTACTCTGATTTAGAGGGCGAACGTGCCATCTTCTTCACCTTTTTTTCTTCTTTTGCATAGCTAGATAAACTAAAGCCGCTTTAAACACTTTAAACTTTTTGTGTTGTGATCTCGCGTAGCCCTTCTCTTTATACAGCCATGGCGTAGCCCCGAGACGGAGGTCTGGGCGAGATTCCAGCCCCGGTTAATAGCTGCCTCGTAATTATTCACGCCCCAGCGGCGTGGAGTGACATCAAACGGTGCGGTGTTCTCACTGAGTATACCGACAACAGTGTTCGTGGACATGTTCAGGTTCTCAATCCTGAAGTTCTTTCTTCTTAACTGAGTATACTGCCAGCTTTAGCAGACGGGGCTGTGAGTGATACCACTGTTCTGCGAGTTACAGTTAACACACCACCCCAACACTTACAGTTAACACACCACCCCAACACTCACAGTTAACACACCACCTCAACACTTAGTTAACACACCACCTCAACACTTAGTTAACACACCACCCCAACACTTACAGTTAACACACCACCCCAACACTCACAGTTAACACACCACCCCAACACTTACAGTTAACACACCACCTCAACACTTAGTTAACACACCACCCCAACACTCACAGTTAACACACCACCCCAACACTCACAGTTAACACACCACCCCAACACTCACAGTTAACACACCACCCCAACACTCACAGTTAACACACCACCTCAACACTTACAGTTAACACACCACCTCAACACTCACAGTTAACACACCACCCCAACACTCACAGTTAACACACCACCCCAACACTCACAGTTAACACACCACCCCAACACTCACAGTTAACACACCACCCCAACACTCACAGTTAACACACCACCTCAACACTTACAGTTAACACACCACCTCAACGCTTACAGTTAACACACCACCCCAACACTCACAGTTAACACACCACCCCAACACTCACAGCTAACACACCACCCCAACACTTACAGTTAACACACCACCCCAACACTCAGTTAACACACCACCCCAACACTCACAGTTAACACACCACCTCAACACTCACAGTTAACACACCACCCCAACACTTAGTTAACACACCACCCCAACACTTAGTTAACACACCACCTCAACACTCACAGTTAACACACCACCTCAACGCTTACAGTTAACACACCACCCCAACACTCACAGTTAACACACCACCTCAACGCTTACAGTTAACACACCACCCCAACACTCACAGTTAACACACCACCCCAACACTCACAGCTAACACACCACCCCAACACTTACAGTTAACACACCACCCCAACACTCAGTTAACACACCACCCCAACACTCACAGCTAACACACCACGCCAACACTTACAGTTAACACACCACCCCAACACTTAGTTACCACACCACCCCAACACTTACAGTCACTTCAGCAGTCAGACCTTAACAAACACACTTCAGCCCTGAGAAGTCAGACAGACTCTGTGTGTATTTGTTTCAAATCACAATGAACCCAAATCAAAACATGATGACCATCATCAAGTAACTATCAAATTGGGTCAATTGTTGTGTGCTTAGCTTGAGTTTAAACCTCTAGACCACATAACTGCATTACAACTAGAATAGCTAGCCTTTATTTCACAGATTTGGAGAGCTGTTCACTTGTAATTCACTTCTGTGGTCTTAGGTTTAAACTCCAGCTAAGCACAAATCAATTGACCCATTGTGTTTCCATCATTGCGTGTCAAACACAGAAGTATAAATATTGTTAACACACAGAGGAAACAGCGCGAACTGTCTGATTTAGAATAAGGCAATTCATAGATTCGGAAGATCGTACCTCTTAAAATAACTCTAACGTTAGCTACCTGGACGTTTCAAAACAGGTGTCTCCGGTTACAATAGACCTCCTTCGGGAACCGCGCATGTTGTAACCAGTATCTTTAGTTGGCCAAGGGGCTTGCTGGCTGACTAACGTTGTAGTTTTAAAATCCCGACTGGCTAGCTGTTACATTAAGTTTGCTACAGAGCTAAAAGGGTGTATTTAAATGTATTTAATCTCAACCTGCATGCAATACGCGCTACTCGTGAAAGAACTGCCGTAGGCAGTTGGCAAGACCATTCCAAAAATCACAGTACCAGTCTACGACAAAGCTTCAGCAAGCTCGTTTCCAAAATAGTTAATCTATAGCTGCTAATTAATTTACCAAACTGTTGGAATATGCCATCTAACATACGTAACATTACATCTTATCAAGACATTTCATTTACTACAGTTCACATTTTTGTTGCCGTATATACCTGGTACCTGCCATTGAACGGTACCCTTCAACTAAGCCTCAGTCAATCCCGCTAGCATTAGCTAGCAGGCTAACAGGCTCGTGAACGCGTGTTTCCGCAAAAGGAGGCCACATATTATAGCAAACCCCGCGTAAATGCAGGAACATCTTTGAGCTGCAATTTTAATTTCATAATAGGAGTTCATTAGCGTGTTCATTTACCAGAAGAGTTGTAACTGAATTTATGTCTCGAGTCTGAAATTGAGTCCAAACCCTGCCAGCCATCCACCGTTATTGCGCTCTTATTAGCTGGCTAGTCCGACACCACTTGCACTAGCAAGCGTCTAATTAGCAAAATATCGGGAGAATATATTTTATTCATCCATTTGCATATTGCATTCCGCGATATATGCTACATATCTATATGAAAATGAACAATAGTGTGCGAACCTTACGTCTGTTATGTGTGTATTTTCTTTGCCCCCGTCTTCGGTTGTTTCTTGCTTCCCCCGGAGCAGGAAGTCGTGTCTCTGACCGCCTTCTCTGCTACACGAGCCCACCCTTTGACCCCGCCTCTACAGAGTTTACGTAGCTTGCGTCAAACTCTGGGACATGGCGTACGTTACGCCGGCGATTCCATGGCATTCGCGAGGCCCTTCAAAGAAATGGCTTCGACCCCACTTCTGTCGATTAAAGCGTTAAAAAAGAATTTAATTACCTTTCGTTCAATTGTTTACTTCTCTTAATGTTCGCTTAGGAGAATCCCCTTTAAAACTCATAGGCAATAATTTTCCAATCCGAAGTGCAGTTCCTTTAATATGTATTTATTGCAGAAAATAACAATAACCTATATTCATATATTTAATAGCAAAAATAAGATAAGGTATAACATAACATCAAATACAAACAAACCATAAAGTTCAGTCTTATGGTTTCTATATCCATCCAAAAGTTTGCTAAATAAATGCTTACATCTATTTTAAAGAAAATGTTTTTCCTTTAAAACTCAGGGGTTCCTGTTTAATACTGCTCTGAAATGATTTTTTCATTTTTTATTTTTTTTGTCATTGACCATGTTTATGACAGAGCCCCCTAGGTCTCAAAGGAGAACATTTGGATATATTGTTTCCTCAAAACGGTAATCCATTTCTTCAAATTAGCAATCCGTGCCCCCCCCCCCCCCCCCCCCCCCCCCCCCCCCCCCATTAGAATTGGTGCCCTGAAATAAGATAATTTCTCCCCACACGTTTATAATTCATGCCTGCTCTTCTCCTTCTTCTTCCTACTGTTCTTCCTTCACCTCCCCTCCTTTCTTCCAGTGTCCATTCTCCTGCTCCTCTCCTCCTCCTACCTTCTGTTCTTCTTTCACCTCCCCTCCTTTATTTCCATTTTCATTCTCCCACTCTTTCCTTTCATCCTGCTCTTCCTCCTTTATTTGGCCCTTGGGGGCCCACAGTGGGTCTGCAGATTTTTCTACAAAAACGTAAAAGAGCAGTGTGTCAGGAGCCTCTCTACTCCCCACTTATAAATGTGCAAGCATTTAACGCCCCCCCACCCCCCCAATGCACACATTTACCCCCCCCCCCCACCCCACTGCACACATTTACCCCCCCCCCACCCCACTGCACACATTTAACCCCCCCCCCCCACCCCACTGCACACATTTAACCCCCCCCCCCCCACCCCACTGCACACATTTAACCCCCCCCCCCCCCACCCCACTGCACACATTTAAACCCCACCCCCCCCACCCCAATGCATGCATTTAACCCCCCCCCCCCCCCCGCCCCAATGAAAAGAACTTTAATAACTTTCACCCCAGGTGGGGCTTCTCCAGCACATGGAAAACTCAACTGTACACAACTTTACATTAAACTCGCTGAGATCAGGTGGAGTGCTTCTCCAGCACATTAAACTCACTGAGATCAGGTGGAGTCCTTCTCTAGTTAATTAAACTCACTGAGATCAGGGTGGAGTGCTTCTCTAGTTAATTAAACTGAAGAGGGTGCGACAAGAGGGTGCAATACCAGCACCGACCAGCAGATGGGTGTGTTTTCTTATGAGACGACCAAAGGAATATATTATGCACTTGAGATAAGAATTTGAAATCACAAGCTCCTGCTTTCCACTTTAAAAAGAAGTACCTCTTTAAGCCAAGTATGGTATTTTACATTCAAAATTCAGTTGATGGGAATTACAGTGCGCCAACTTGTCAATCACTTTTATGTGAAATTAGCCAACATTTAACTGGGCCATTTAGTAGTTGTTAACCTGTTTCTGTTGACATTTGTTGAAAAAATGTGGTAGCAGGCAGGTTTTTGTTAGTATTTTACATGGAGAGAGTAAAGAGGGGCTTGCGCTCGATGACATCACCAGCCTCAGAAATCCTGCCAAACACCAGAATCTCTCGAAGCTGATCTAATGATGGCTTTGACCCTTTAAGGTGTGAGGTCACAAATATGTGATTAGAATGTTCTTAACTGAACATTCTAATGCTGATGTCACAATCACTGCTGGTGACTGAATGCAATTGAGTTCTAGAACACTGACACTTCAAAGGGTTAAAATGGCAGTGGGCTAAAACTGTCTGCCCTTCAGGCCAGGCAGGATTATACAGGTGCAGTTACAGTGAGGTGCTTTGAGTGCTGTACTTCAAGGGTTATACAGGTCCAGTTACAGATTGTGTGTGTGTGTGCGTGTGTGTGCATGTGTGTGTATATGTGTGTGTGTGTGTGTGCATGTGTGTGTATATGTATGTGTGTGCGTGTGTGTGCATCTGTGTGTGTATGAGTGTGTGTCTGTGTCTGTGTGTGTGGGTGGGGGTCAAGTTGCATAAGAGCAGAGAATGCTTTCAGAGGAACACTTCAATATTTCATTGAATCGCTTCTAAAAATGCGCAAGAAAAAAATGCAAGGTGCCAGAGATAGAGATGGGAGTGGCTTTACTCCAGGGCGCAGCCTGACCTGTCTGAAGATATTACGCTCAAAGAGTGTTTAAAAATATAATATTTTATTATTATCGGCACTGGCAGGTTGCAGGTGTGTTGGCCACAGTTTTGGAGGGTCCAGTCAGGTAGGGGTCTGCATTTCATTGCTCTGTAGTGACCCCTGGTGGTTGATCAGGCACCCATGGACTGCATGCCAAGGCCGCATATGAAAGATCATCCTCTGACTCCACTCTGTGTGAGCTGAACTGTAGTCTGCGGTGTGCAAAGTCTGCTTGATGACACCATGTGTTTCAGAGGAGAACTGTGGATGTCTGAACTCTCCCGGATTGGTACTTTCGGTTGCGCATGAACATGTTTGTGGTTGACCATTACAAATTGGACCAGCTCAACCCCACATTGGGTGCCAAATTTACAGAATTTTTTTTTTTTTTCAAGTGTCATCCAGCGTGAAAAAAGTGTCAATCATCTGCAGCACCCAATTGCTACACTGGGGAATAGGATTTATGCTTTTCGAAACAGTCAAGGTCTGTACCTGCCAAATTCAGCTTTGGACCCACAAGCACATTCTTCCCCTTCAGGTGAAAATGATTGAATAAGGCAAGACGTTGAGGCAGTGGCATGATCAGCAGTGACAGGCCATTGAACCTCCCCATTAGACTGACCCGCGATTTCCTACAATTTCCTGGAGAGGAGGAGTGTGTGGAGTGGCAGGGGAGGTGGGGGTGGGAGTGGGGGGTGGAAGGTTGGAGTGGAGGTGCAGGTGCGGGTGGGGGTGGAAGTGGGAGGTGCAGGTGCGGGTGGGGGTGGAAGTGGGAGGTGCAGGTGCGGGTGGGGGTGGAAGTGGGAGATGCAGGTGCGGGTGGTGTTTTGCATGGGTCCAATTTTCTCTCTTTTCCTCGACGTTGATGTGCAGGTGTTCCATAATTCATAAAAGCTGAGCGGAAAGTGCCTGTTTGGTTTTAATGGGCGTACAACTCCAACATCCAGCTCCTCTGCTGAGCTTCCTCCACATTGATTAAACACCTGCATGATCTGCCCCATTCTTACTGTTTTACTTTCAACATTTTTACTGTTATTCTATGTGTCATTTGTGATAATTATAATAAATATGTGTGTATGATATATGCATGTCTTTCTGTCTTAGGATGTACTGTGTATAAGTATGTGTGTGTGTGTGTGTGTGTGTGTGTGTTTGTGTGTGAGGGGAGTCTCTCTTTCCTTCTCAAACATATCTGTTATTTGTGTATTATCAGTATTCCCTTATTGATTTCTACATTTTGTATGTAAAAATGTTGCTGTATTTCCAGAAGGTTCCGTGAAGTGAACGTGTGTCAGGTTCTGATCAGGTCTTTTTCTGGGGTTTTGGCTGCTGAGAATGCTGTACTGTTCAGTACTGTAAGGATCAATCCAGTAGCCTGCAGTTATACTATATATATCCGCCCAGGCTGTTGTACCTGAATCTCAGGAATGAAGGATTTCATGTGTTCTGATTTTTGATGAGAGCCCTCAGAAAAGCAAAAAATAAACCTGTGTTAGTTTCCCTCATTAGATGGAGATGGCAACACGCGTGGGTGCCCAGTCAAATGTCAGCATTGTTTTCAATCTATATACAGCGCTATCTTTTATATAAAGTGACATCTGTTGCTATCTATATGCAGTGCAACCTGTCCGTAAGCATTTCAGATGCAGTAACACCTCAAATGTAGGCATGAAAAACTACAGGATGGAATCATTCCTGTTTAACTGCGTTGAAATGATCTGCATGAGTTTACGAATCACTGCGGTGTCTAGAATGATCGTTGGTTCAGTAAAAATATGAAATGTGAATATATCTGTTCTAATAATGCCCAATTTTGTATTTTCTTTTCGTTTCAGCATAAACCGTAAAATCTGACTGAGAAGTTGTATTCCAAGCTGCCCTAGAATTACATGCAGTGTGTGTGTTTATTTATTTTTCGCTTTAAACTGTGAATTCATGGTTGCCCCTAGATCAGTCATTGTAAAACAGCTTCTGTGAATATCTAAAATATCCTTCATCGCACACATAAACTGTTTGGGCCAAAAACATACATTCAAACTGAAATGATATTTTAAAAAACTTAGAAAGTGTTTTACAATATACGTGAAAATGTAGCAGTTACCTTTTATTTATTCTGTATTTAATGGAACTCGCTTGAGTCCTGTTGCATCCATTTGCAGAGTACAGAGCAGAAATGGCCTGTTTAAGGATAAAAGGCTCTAATAGCTTTTCTTTCACTGAAAAAAATTTATGCTGCGAAGGGCATTTTGAGTTTATTTAATCTGTCTGGGTTATGCACCATTAAAAAGGACTGCATCTAGTGCTCCATAGAAAATCTGCTGCATCATTTGAATGGAAACTGACTGTACACTGTGAGGCTGCAACTTGCAATCCAAATATAAGAAGAAATTGATCCCAGGGAAATTCTATTAAATTAAATTCAATAAACTTTATTTATCCCTGACAGGCAATTAATTAAGAAAGAGGAAATTGATCCCAGGGAACAAGAAAGTAGATCCCAGAAAAAGAAGAACTTGATCCCAGGGAAAGAGGAGGTGGATCCCTGGGAAAGAGGATGTGGTCCCTGGGAAAGTGGAAGTAGATCTCAGGGAAATAGGAAGTGGATCCCAGGGAAAGAAGAAGTGGATCCCAGGGAATGAGGAAGTGGATCCCAGGGAAAGTGCTGAGTTGAACATATACAGCACATACCAAGTAAGTGGCTTTTACGTGTCTCATTAATAAGCTTAACGTGAATTCCACTTAATTTATTTTACAGAATAATTTATGCCAATAACTTCAGCACAATGTGTTTCATATAAATAAATAATATAACAATTATGAGGAACAAAATAACTTGTCATTTACATGTTCAATAAAAGTTGTTATAAATGAAATAAGAGCTACAATCAATGTGGTTTAATAGGGCATGTATTGTGTGTAGTTCATTAAGTTATAGTTCTGTCTATCCCACACATTACCTAGGTTTTATTGAAGTTGTTTCAGTCACAAAACAACCTTAGGTACCTTTAAATGACATTGCGTAGTTTGGAGCTGTGTGGACGAAGACTTTATTTATTCATGTGTCTCGCCCGTTCTGAAGCTGAGCAGATTAATTTATTATGATCCAGTTGCTCAGCCTGCCAGCGGAGGGTCTGTCAGTACCTCCAGCATTCCTACTGCACTTTAATCTCATTTCCCTCCGGACCGACTCTTAAAGGGTACAGACAGCTCTCTCGATGCTCTGCTTCCTGTAAACAAAGTGCTCCTAAAGGCGTGATACTTATCGATCCACCAGGCAGAAGGGGAACTTTTAACACCTTTCATAATTCCCACTTTGGCTGTCTCTGCCCTGACCATCTCATAATAACCCTTTTTAATTGTGTTAATTGCCTCACAAAACACTGCAACTATACATTAATATAATATTCAAATTATAATTATTCTACAGTTGGTCCATGGTTTTGTATAATTATTGTGGATGTGGAATTAAATGTCTGGCTCATTCATAGAGTTGGGTGTGCCGACACACAATTAGAGTGTCATGGGTTGACTTTTTTAAAAGGACCAGTTCTGAATCCAGTATCACTTGCTTACTCGCATTCGTTTTCAGAGCCCAGCACAGTGAAATTGTGACAATGAATATTCCAAACCCAGCCGAGACTACGACACACTCCAACAGAGACCAGCGTCATCAGAAGTTTTTTGTTTTGTATGTTTATTTCATCACTGATGCATACAGCATATTGAAGTGTTACACGCTGCTCAGCCAGACACGTCCAAGCGCAAAGAAATGAGACATCTCTCCATTAAACGTCCACATGCATGTTCTCCCTCCCAGATGATGTCATCAGCTTCGGAAGGAAGTGGGAAAGAAATGCATCCAGTGTCTGGCGTAAGGTTGCAGAAAGTAAAAGAATTAAGAGTTAAGAGTGTTGAATAATAGTCATTCAGCATCTTCCAATTAGTATCTTTAAATCGCTCTCTTCTAAATATGCATTTTTTGTTGTGCCCCTTTTTTTCTTAGACCACGGATGACAGAATCCAGTACTCCTTTCAGCTGGTTTTTGATAGAATTTGCCACCAGCGATTAATTAAAATCATTAAAGAATCCGCACACCAAGGGATTTGAGTTTGACAACCATGTCTTTGAATGCAATATTTATTTTACTTATATCAGCAAGGGTGCCACTGTGTATACTGGTTTACAACCAATATTACAACCTCTGAATATTAATAATCTGCCATCTGCTCTTCATTGGACATAAATGGTAAAATGGACTGCATTTATATAGCGCTTTTATCCAAAGCGCTTTACAACTGATGCCTCTCATTCGCCAGAGCAGTTAGGGATTAGGTGTCTTGCTCAAGGACACTTCGACATAACTGCAGGATAATTTACTCTTAAGGCCATATTATGTCAGAAATATCCCTGTGCACTATGAATAATAAATATTTACACCCGTATTTACATCCCAGAAGATGTAATCAGTCAACAAAAGCTTCCATTCTCTGTAATGTGCTGTAGAAGCAATCAATCCTATGTTACATTTTTTAATTATTCAATTAAAAATCGGCAGATCAAATCAGTTTGGTCCTAATTACTGAAATAGTGAAAGTCAGGCTACAGAAGCAAACTAATGTGTGGTTGAACTATTGAGTTCACAGCCAAAGCAAACCTGCATTATCGAACAAACACGTTTTCAACAATGTTAACTGATCACAAGATAGGTTCCCAGATCCAGGTTTGGGAACCAGTGCCTTATCTCAAGATAATATGTCCTTAAATCATCCTGTATGTCCTCAAAACACATTTCAGATAAAAACAAAGCCCACATAATACCTTCAGGAAACATGCTGTAAACATTCTCAAATCATTATATACAAAAAAAAATATCTGAAGTGCAAAGTCAGTATCACTGTATCCGATTCAGTTTTAGTGTCAGTGCTTAAATGTGCTTTTTCCATTACATTACAGTTATGATTATGGTTGTAGCAAAGCATACATTAAAACAAACCCCAGTTATAGGCTTAAGGAGCTGATACCGTACTCTTAACCTACACATGTTTATCGCGATTGATTTCAAAGCGTCAGACAGCAGTGCCTCAACACAAGTGCTAAAGCAGGACAAATTGGGGAACTGTGTCTTGTAATACACCTTGCTCTTGTTTTGTCCCGGCACCACCAAAGAGCCGGCATGCAGTGTATCTGAGAAGCGATCGGTAGGTCAGCAGAGGAACCGACAGCCAGGAGAAAGAGGCTGAACTGTCTCAGTCTCGGCTTCTGCAGAGAAAAAGAAAAACGTCTGTGTGCCATCGCGTCGTCGGCTTCCTCTCTTCTCCTGCAGTTCCTGCGAGTCGCCGTGTCTCCACAGCCCACGTCACTCCGGGATCCAGCTGCTTCCTCTGGGCCGTCCAATCCGCTTTCACCTCGAGGGCTTGGGGGGCAGGGTTACAGAGGTGGGGGGCGGGTTATAGATAGGGGGCGGGGTTATGGGGGGGTTATAGAGGGGGGCAGAGGTGCAGAGCAGGGCTGTTGGGGCGGGCTGCCAGGATGTAGATGGCGCTCTCTTTCAGAAACTCCTGCCAGGACACGTGTCTGCAGAGAATTGAATTACATGTCATTTTGAAAGTTTATGAACCTTGCCCTTGTCTGACATAATCGCATATAGCTTTAACCTAAGTCATTACATTTGCAGCCTGACTTTATAGTTATTTAGTTAGTTCAACTTCATTATCCCACACATTGTAATTAGAAGCATCTGCATCCAAAATATAGACATATGGCAAACTGCCCATGTCAGGTTAAAGTGAATTGACCACTTAATGAAATTAAGTCACGACAAAAAATTGTCATCACAAACAACACAACATGCACACAAGCGCTCAAACACATTCACAACAGCCTTGAGAAAGGTCCAATGGCAAGTAAAAATGAAACAGAACAAACAGCTTTTTAATTGTGTCAGTAGACCTGTTATCCTCCTTCTCAGAGGTGATTGGTGCTTTCTCTTGACTCCGCCCACTAATGGAGCTGGCGGGGCTGTTCTCTGAGATGGGTCCTACATGGCTGATGCTGAAACAAAGGACATGGAAGAGATGATGTCACCCACTGCCACCCTATTATGATGTCACTCGCTCTCGTCCTGTGATAACACCACCTACTGCCATCTCTGAGGATCTGACGGCAGAGAGAGTCTGAAGTGCGCTCACGGAGCGAAGCTGCTTCACACGCTGCTCCAGAACTCAGCCTCACTGCAAATAATGAACCTGATCACCGGGGGTTCCTTTCTGCCCTGGGAGCCTGTGTAATTAACCACAGAACCAGGAGAGAGAGGGGGGGGGGAGAGGGGGGAGATCCTCCTTTCTCACCCCACCGTGGGGTTTCAGGAGGAGAGAAAGGGGGGAGATCATCCTTTCTCACTCCACTGTGGGGTTTACAAGACTGTCTGGAGCTCATTCATAGTCACAGACCTTCCTCCCACATCCCTGGAGCTTGTCACGCCTTTGGATGATTTAAAAAAATCATTCATTTTTTAATTATGTGTTCTAAACGGATATGCTGTACCCTGATCTAATAATCGCTAAACACATTCTCCTGCAATAACACAACAAGCCACGGACAGAATGCATTATTATAGTGCAGAATTCAATAGGGGATGGTCCTTAGGAGGAAGTTATGGTTTACATGTGTGCTTGTGCATGTTTGTCTGTATATATTCACATGAATGATTTACTGCAAAGAATGATTGCGGTGTGTTCGTCAGTGGATTTATAAGAGGGTGAATGCGCCTTATTTGTTCTGTCATTTCATTTAAAACAGATTTTCCTGGTTTCCTACAGCATTTACTTTGTACTGAAGTGAGCTGGAATGTTGTGATTGAGTGACAGGTTGACAGATTCTGTCCGCGTGGCGGTCCCCTAGCGGAGCGGCGCGGTCGCGGCGTCAGAGGAAAGCATTTCTGGCGAAGCCGGAGACCAGCCTGGGGAGGACCCCGCCAGCCCAGGGGGAAAGGTACAGCCAATCAGTGCGCTTGATTCAGAATCAGAACTCAGAGCACGCTGCTACGCTGAAACCTAGCGCCTCCACAGGATGAACACCCCAGGCAGGCCTACCTTTCAGTCTTTTTCCCTGTTTGCCTTTATCATCATGTTACCCTTTAGCACATTAGCCTTTATATCATGTTAGCCTTTAACACGTTAGCATTTATCATCACATAAGCCTTTTTAGCATGTTAGCCTTTATTATCACGTTAGCCTTTAGAACATTAGCATTTATCATCACGTTAGCCTTTAGCACGTTAGCCTTTATATCACGTTAGCCTTTAGCACGTTAGCCTTTATCATCATGTTAGAATGCGTCAGGAGCTCCTTCTGACTCACCTCAGATTCAGCACGGGGGAACAGAGACCCGTCAGTCTGTGTGGAGGTGGCACAAGCAAGACAGGTGAGATGAGCGAGATGTTTAATGGAGGAGAACATGAAGCACCAAGGTCATGCAACAGACGGAACTGGCTAGCAGTGTCCACAGAGGCTTATGTGTCAGGCAGACATCACATCAAACATTTAACATGTGCATTTACTGTACACAGCAAAATCATCTGTGGCTAAGTCAACCCTGACAAAGTTTCTATGGTCCTCATGTGCTTTATAAGGGTTTAAAGCACTCAGCTGGGGCTCAGTCAGGGCCCATTTCATGCTGAATATTTTGCTGTGTACAGCAGAATTCCTGCCAGGCCTTTGAAGACACCGCCCAGGAATCCACTCGCAAATTAACTTTGAAAAAATTGCAATCGTTCATTTTTGTTTTCACAAACAAAATTTGGCAAATTCATAGACAATCACGCTCATCTAAGAAGTGAAGGACAAACACAGCGTGAATGAAGGTTGCAGGTGACGACAGGGCATCGCTAAACCAAAAACAAAGTAAATATACAGCTTGCATTTTTTTTTCAAAAGTAAATGACAATGGAAAACAGTGGCATTAATCTTCCACATTATTTACAGACTTAACAAAGCTGGGCAGGGTGACGTGGGGCCATTCTCAATTAAACCAGCTGACCTTAACCCTTTTATTTTAGCTGCTGTAATTCCTCGACTTAACAGTTACCTTCCAGAATGTTCCTTCTCACAATTTCCCCCTCCCCTCCCCCACCAACATGAATGGCTGTGAGCCTTTAAAACCGATTTCAGTCGGAATGTGAATTAGCGTGTGGGTGGAAAAGAGCTAGCTCACCGCCTCCCACGTCAAAAAGTTACAAAAAGAAAAAAATGAAAACAAGCCTGTGGAAAACTGTGAAGCGAGGGAGCATCTGTCTTTCAGCAAAATGAAACGCATGAATTTTTAAAAACTCTGTGCCAAGCCTATAGTTGTAAAAAAAAAAAAGAAATCATTATTATTTTAAATGTTGGCTTCTGTGGCTCTAGGTGGCTGTTAATGTGTAAAAGGCCATTCTGTGGGCCCCTTAATGAGACAGGGGGGGACCGGGGGGACCGGGGGGGACGGGGGCATCAGCTGTGTTGTTTGTTCCTTTGATCCCTCAGTCTCGTCTCTCAGTCTGGAATGATGGCTACAAGTTTATGCTCTAAGTTTATGCTCTAAGATGGACGGATAAAAAAAAAACACACACACACACACACACACATACACACAGACACACACACATATGTCCCTACATATGAAATTTCAGTGTGAGGGGTGGATATTGTTGACATGATTGATCAGTCACCTGGAAAATGACCAGTGAAACAAAAGTGTTTTCCTCGTACAATTCTGTTTTACTTTGCATTTACTTGAATTTAGTATTCTATTTTACAAAATTTTATATTATATTTGACTCTCTCTCTCTTTCACTGGTTCTCTCCTTCATTTTCCCTCTCACTTAATTAAAAATCACGTATCTCGCCCTCTGCTTCCCCTTCTCCTCCCTCAGTGTTAACATTCAAGCAGTGAGCAGTGGAGACTCAGTCTGAGTCACAGGCTTTCAATATGGCCACCATTCTTCACACCAAACACCAGCCACTCTGGTCAAATGAGTCATTTCTCTCTATAACAACTTCAACAGGTGAAAATCTACTCAGCTGTCGTGAGTGGCAGAAATAAACTAACAAGTTAATTCACATAAATATTTCAACAAATAAGACACTAACTGAACCGGGCGAATGTGTAGCAAACAGCTGCAAACTGGGCGTGCGGCTGTGAGTTGCAGGTGTGAATCCAAAGTGGAATGGTGTCATTGTACCATTTCAGCAACTGAACTGTTTCAGTAAAAATCCAAAAAAACAAAATAGTTGCTCTGGATAACAACTTCTGCTGAATGGAAAACTATCCATTTATAAAAGCTTATTAAATTTATAAAATGGAGAACGGACACTGAGGTTTCAGTAAATTAAGTAGATATTTAAATGATCAATAGTGACAGGGTTTTAATAGTTAGAAGATGGTGAAAACCCGCAGAACTTTTATAACTGGGAGCAGAATTCATGTTGTGCAATTAATTACAACAACAACAAAAAAAACAGACTTTTAATACCTCTGATCAGTGTGAAAAAGTGGGAAATATCTTTGACACAGCGGCGAGAAAATAAGGGCTGTGTGTTCCTGGCTTCCCACAGTCAGACTTTGATAGAAATCATCAGAAGAGAGAATGGGGTGGTGGGGGGGGGTTCTGGCGCTGGCCGGGGTGTGAAAGCAGCTTTTAATGACCTGGACCCCGAGAACCAACGAAGGCTTTGGCACAGATGGACGCAAAGAACACAAACAGAAGCAGAACCAGATACAAAGGCTCAAAGAGCTGCTTTGGGTTTAACAGGTCAGTGTCTTCTCACAGCGAGAGAGATGCTTAAAATTCAGCTCCTTCTCTGTCTCTTTTACAATTGATTTTTTTTATTTGGCAAGGCAAATAATGAAATCAGCAATTATGGAGTCTTTTACAAATGATGTTAGTCAAAGAATAAATCAAAAGATTTTGCTGGTTTGTGTGTTTGTATGTGTTTGTGTGTGTGTGTGTGTACGTGTGTTTGTGCATGTGTGTGTGTATGTGCATTTTCGTGTGCGTGTGTGTATGTGTGTGTGTGTATGTGCATTTTTGTGTGCGTGTGTGTTTGTATGTGCATTTTCGTGTGCATGTTTGTGTGCGTGTGTATGTGTGTGTGTGTGTGTGCATACAGCAACCTACTGAATTAATTCCTATACCTGCTCCTCAGTTTGCACGTAGATTTACAGTCACACATACTGTGGCTGGTTAAGATAATGATTCAAAGTTTGTATAGTCACAGAAACATGTCTATAGTCACAAAAGTCTTTAAAATAAAATAAAACATTTGCATTTAACTGTGATCCAAAGTTAAGGCAAATGTTGCCAGACCCAGGCCAGTCCAAGCTGCAGTATCATCTGACTGAAAATCTGCACTGAATCCAAGCCTTTGACTCACCTAACCATGCATCTCTATAACACTGTAAACACACACAGTTTTCCCTGCATCTCTATAACACTGTAAACACACACAGTTTTCCCTGCATCTCTATAACACTGTAAACACACACGGTTCTGTGAGCTGGGTCCAGGTTCCTCCCTCAGTCGGGACAGGCCGGTTTTGGGCGGCGTTCTCACCTCACGTTGCAGGACTGCGACTCCTTGGCGTGCTTCTGGAACCAGGACTGCTGGGCCCTCTGGACCTCTCTCCGCGTGATCAGACCGTCCCTGTCCAGGTCCAGTCCCCCGAACATGGCCCGCGCCCGGTCCCGCTCTTTAGGGGTGAGCAGCCTCACCAGAGAATTCTGCAGGAACATAAGGAGCGGCACTGGATTGGGGGCGGGCTCTTTATTTTTATTTGGCATCGCTTTTCTAGTTATTAATTCCTGCACACTATAACCGGTCTGTCACAGAGTTAATTAAAAATGCTTGTTGCTTATTCAGTCCGAAGTGCAAAAACAACATGATGGTTAAACTGAATATAGTTCCAACATAAGCCTTCTAATATAATATTAATTTTGTTTTGGTTGAGTTCTTTGTGTTAAAATATTCTTCGTAAATAAAAAAGTAAAACCTGACAGAAAAGTTTTGGTCACTTGAAAGACGCTAATGCACATCTAGACCAATACTGTTGGTGCTTCATCCAGAGCCTTGGGGAACAGAACCATTAAGGGGTTCGTACCGCCGAGCGGAACTTTCTGAGCACCCCCAGAGACTCGTGGTACAGGAAGTCAGTCCATCCCACGCTGCCTCTCTTCTCGGGGTCCAGCGCAGAAAACTGCGCCATCACTTCCTCTTCCTGTTCGTCCGACAGGTCCTTCTCCAGCAGCTGCTTGTAGTGCAGGAAGTCGTCTGACCCCAGGCAGGACTCTGAGGCGTGTGGAAAAAAAAAGATCCACGGTCACGGAATTCTGTGGTGGCCACCACATCGAAATTATCCATCCATCCATTGTCTATACCCGCTTATCCTAGGCAGGGTCCATCCATTGTCTATACCTGCTTATCCTAGGCAGGGTCCATCCATTGTCTATATCCGCTTATCCTAGGCAGGGTCCATCCATTGTCTATACCTGCTTATCCTAGGCAGGGTCCATCCATTATCTATACCCGCTTATCCTAGGCAGGGTCGCAGGGGGTGCTGGAGCCTATCCCAGCATGCATTGGGCAAGAGGCAGGAATACACCCTGGACAGACCAGCAATCGCAGGGCACACACACCATTCACTCACACACTCATATGCATCAAAATCATAAATTACACAAATAAACAACTTCTAATTCTAATTCTGATTATGAAAGAAACTATGATAGGTTACAGCTGTGCCACTGGCCAACAGAGCTGTTCTTATATTATCATACCTGCTCGGGGTCTGTACTGTGAATTTAAAGACGCAGGTCTTTGACCCTGTGCTGTTTCCACACTAACACAGGGCTGGGGGACAAACCTGGAATTATCTTGCATCGTTTGAAGGTGTCCAGCAGGCTGTACATTTCTTCTTCAGTCAGGAGAAGGTTGACGTTGTCCTGTGGGATCATTATCAACATCATCATCATCATCATCTCATCGTCACTATTACTTATTTGTTTATTTATTTGCTTAGCAGGTGTTATTACTCAGGGCAAGGACAAGAGTTACCACTGCTACATGCTGTTCAAATATACAGTATATTTTACACTCGATCCAAGTTGAAAGAACATATCCCCCCCCTCCCCCCCCCCATGATCCCCCCCCCCCCCCCCCCCCCCCCCTTTGCTAACATTTGGGGGATGAGGGCTTAAATAATCATTAATTTTTAGATTATTGTTTAGTTTAACTCCTGGAACCAATGCCAGACTCAAGAGAAAACTTCATTCGAAAAAGCAAAATTCTTGAGAGGCCCATCAGCAAAGATGATACCGGCCGGTCCCACCTCGCCTGTTTCTCACTCACACCTCGTACATTTACCACGCAGCAGTTTACGACTTTTGTTTTATTTAATTTTTTTGCGTTCTATTTTTTTTTTTTTAGTTATTATATTATAGTTATTATATTGTTATTACGTGAAGTCTGGTTTGCTGTAGCCATTTGAAAAAAAAAAACCAAAGGCCAGTAGTTGTGTGCAATGCTACACCTTTGCGTACCTGCTACGCAGCGCCGGCTGGAAGCAGTTTTGAATGGCACCGTGACGGCGCGTGGGCCGGCATTCACGCGCAGGTGCGCTTGCACAGCTGCGGACGAGGACGCCAGAAGAAACAAGAAATCTTCTATCGCCGTCGAAGCAATTTAAAAACTAAAGTTATTTCAGCTCCGACGGGAAGAGTTTTTTATTTTATTTTTGGCGTTCTAACTTTTGTTGAACTTCGTGTGTCTTCTAGTTTGATGCGTACATCGAAGTCTTATTTGTTTGGAAAAAACTACTTACAAACAACCGTACAGCCGTGTTGGATTATATACACCCTGGAATAAGATCTTCAATCAACTCAAATCATTAATAAGTAAGTAGTGTTATCAACTAATTGGGGACAGCGAGTATGGGCTAACTAAACGAAGCGCGTTTGAATCTGTCTATTTGCGCTAATAGGCCGTGGTTTACAAGTTATTATGTTTAGAAAACCGTAGGTCTAACCGTCGAAGTCCACCGGAGTTACATTAACCGGCTACAAACACAGAAATAACAACCTGTGCTGGTGCCAAATGCTAAAATAGAAATACATTAATTTCAACAGAAAATTAAAAACAAAGCAAGTTGGCTGGGCGATTGAGCGGACAGGCCAGTGGGCAGGCCCGAGCAGAAGACTGGAAGCTGCCCTTAGCTCCGCAGCAGTAGTCCTCTCTCCTGGGGTTAGATGCCGGCTGTTTTACCTCCGGGAATACAGGCCTGCATGAATGAATAGGTGAAGCTGAAATTCACTCACTGTGCAAGCAGACTGTGGGGGGTCCGATTGGCCAGCAGGGGTCGCTGGTGAGTAATGATACTCAGATAGGCTGAATACCTCCGTCCCTAGGTGGCGCTGCAGGAAGTTGGGTGTGTGCTGCCCTGAGACTGCCTGCTTACAGCCTTTTCACTGGTGCATTCTGGGGCCCGTCCACGTGCCAGAGCAGCACCTTAACAGCCTGACCCACCCATAAATCATCAGTTCTGCAGGATTAACAATCGCAGACTGTAGAAAAGTACATTGCTCAGTGGTGTGAGACAGGGATACGAGGAGCAGACCATAATTGGTCCTGTACTGTACAGAGAGAAACTTTCAGAAGCCACCCTCTGCGAAAGCAGCGAGGCAGAGATTTCAGTCTCTGCTAATTCAGAGAGACCTCATGTGATCCTTCTTCCCCTCTTGGCTGCACACCCTCTTTACTGATCATATTTCGCCCTTCATCCCACTGCTGTAGTTTCTTCTGTCTTTTCAGGCAACTACTATTGTAATACTATTCTCTCCCTCCCCCTCTCCCCCCCTCTCTCTCCCTCCCCCCCCCCCCCCCCCCCCCTCTCTCTCGCTCTCCCCCTCAGCTGAATTTAGGGTTTTTTCAGGGTTTTTTTTTTTTTTTTAACTCTGGAAAGAATCTGATGTGAAGCACTGTGTGCGTGTGTAGATGTATTATACAGAAATAAAAATGGCTGGATGGGGCAAGACGTGTGCAGCAGTTCATAGGGCAGCTGACCCCCCCCCCCCCCCCCAAGGTATGCCCCCCCCAGCGGGTGGTGGTTCGATCCTTGCCCTGGCACTTTCTCTGCTATGGCACCTTCTCCACGGTTATCCTCTCTGCTTTTTACTTGTCCCAATAAAGCAAAAATCTAAAATAATCTTGGTGATGGATGCACTGTCCTGCTATCCTTGAAAAATTAATAAATTGATCCTATAATAGTCTCGTTTTAATATTTTCCCATTTGATACAGACAGTTCAATTAAAAGCAAGTTATTTTCCCACGGCTGCCTGCGGGAGATGGGCTACCAGACGCCGCCCTGCAATTGAGGGAGAGTGCACACAAAGCTGTTACTACTGCGTGAGTCTTGCCGAAGGGCTCTATACCTGTTACCTGTTCACCTGTCAGGTGGGACTCTTAACTCGCTGTTTAACACTTGTACGAGCCTCTCTCTCTCTCTCCTCTCTCTCTCTCTCTCTCTATCTCTCTCTCTCCCCCTCCCTCTCTCTCACTCTCTCTCTTTCTATGTCTCTCTCTCTGTCTCTCTCCCCTCTCCCTCTCTATCTCTGTCTCTCTCTCTCTCTCTCTCTCTCTCCTCTCTCTCTCTTTGTCTCTCTGTCTCTGTCTCTCTGTCTCTCTTTCTCGCTCTCTCTCTCTCTCTCTCTCTCTCTCCTTCTAGCAGTCACTCCCAGGCCATACGCTTTCGGATGTAAAATAGTAGTAGTTGAGGAACTTGTTGCCAGCGTGAGTGGTTTGAGGTTCCAATCTGTCTAATCTGTAAAGGCTCGCTTTTCCCCACTAAGGTGGCATTAAACTTGTCTGGCAAATCTAAACATTCAGCTATGCAGATGTATAATGTTTATACTGTGCATATGAGATGTGTGAGCCTGCAACAAACATGTTTTAATAGTGGTACATTTAATAAAACGGTCCCAGTAAGTGTAAATGTGTAAATGGAATATTCAGAGCTGCAGTTTTACACACAAAATGGGCAATGTGTTTTATGTCAAGCCACAGCTGTAGTTTACACTTTTCTGTCATAATAATAAGGTGTTAACCAAAGAAAAAATGAAAAGGCGAAAAAAGCAATAATGAGGTAGCTGATTGCAGCAGGTGCTGCTCACTAACAGGTCACATCAGGAAGGAATAACGATGGGCTGCAATATTTCCACTTAATTTAATCCTAAAATAGCCACTAAAATAGGTATCTGCCAAAACTGTTGAAATAGCTGTAATGAGTAATGAATGGGTAATGAGTACTTTGGGGATAAAGCCAGCTTGTCTTCCACCTGCAACTTCCAGAAAGATTTAGCAATTTTGTTCAATAAAACTTAATATCTGCTATTGATACTGGGCTGAAGAGAAGGCTCAGGAAATGTAGTTTTGGATCTGATGTTGCTCGGTGCTTTCCATAACGCGTAAAGCAGCGTAATAATCCAACACTTAGCACCATGCGGGGAGAGCCATTAAAGAGCTTCTGTACGGGGCGCAGAAGAAAAGGTCTGAAACTCACTTAAACTGCACTCACACGGGCTCTTAATGGAGTCTGGCACGGCGTCAAGAAAAAAGAAACCAAAGCGCTAGGGCCCTGTCCCACTGGATGGCATTCAACAGTGTTTACACCCGGCTAACAAGAAGCGCTTTGAGAATACTGAAGAAAATTCCAGTTAGATCCCCACTGACTGTGAGAACTTTGTATTGTATTGTGTGTAGGAGAGTGTTTCTAAAGCTAAAGTTCTTTCAAAGGGGGGAAAACAACTTTCCACGCATGTTGCATGCAAACTGTTAACAACCCTGATTATCATTTAGTCATAGAAAAGAATAATTGAGAATGAGCGTCAAGAACAATTTTAGAATGTTCTTAATCTAAGTATGGTGTTTACACTGGTTTAACATTGCTAAATGTCCTCCATGCATCCATCCGTTTTCTAAACTGCTTATTCTTAGTTAGGGTCGTGGGGGGTGGGCTGGAGTCTATCCCAGCATGCACTGGGGGAGAGAGGCAGGAATATGTCACTAGTCCATTGCAGGACACACGCACCATTCACTCACACAATCATACCTGAGAAGAATTTAGGGTCCAGTTAACCTAACCTGCATGTCTTTGGACTGCGGGAGGAAACCAGAGTACCCAGAGGAAACCCACGTGTGGACACGGGGAGAACATGCAAACTCCACACAGAATGGCACTAGCACACCTGCCAGAATGCTGTATATAGAGTAGTAATGTAAATGTATCTGTTTTGAAGGAACTCTGAAGAAATTAAATAACTGTTGTAATTATTGGTCAGCATTTACTGACTTATTCAGGGTGGCAAACTTTGCGGAAGTAAAATCAGAAAAATGCACTTCATGAATTATTTATGGTTCTGGCGACTTTAAAAATGAATAAATTAACCGATCATCTCAGGCAGAGAATCATGACTGAGATTAAAATAAAAATTCAGAAAGCATATTTACACAGCAGCGTGTATACATAGCTCCTAATTGGGAAGGTGGCGCTGATTTTATGGTAACTGCCTCTCTCTAGCTCTAGTGGCGTTTGCTTGCTAAGTTAAATGCTAAGTTTCGCTAAAAGCAGCTTGATTAAAATGCAAATAGCCCTTCAAAGCAGAGCTATTTGCATCAAAAGCAGGACCCCAATCATTTTCAAGCCAAACTCTCCATTTATTTGATCCATTTTTTGCCTCTCTTGCCGAATACGTTTCTTCCAGCCTCACAGGGAGGTGAGAAGGCAGGGTTGGGTGGTGGTAGGGTTGGGTGGTGCCAGGGCTGGGTGGTGGCAGGGTTGGGTGGTGCCCCAGGGTTGGGTGGTGCCAGGGTTGGGTGGCGGCAGAGTTGGGTGGCGGCAGGGCTGGGTGGTGGCAGGGTTGGGTGGTGGCAGAGTTGGGTGGTGGTAGGGTTGGGTGGTGGCAGAGTTGGGTGGCGGCAGGGCTGGGTGGTGCCAGGGTTGGGTGGTGGCAGAGTTGGGTGGTGGTAGGGTTGGGTGGTGGCAGAGTTGGGTGGCGGCAGGGCTGGGTGATGGCAGGGTTGGGTGGTGCCCCAGGGTTGGGTGGTGGCAGAGTTGGGTGGTGGTAGGGTTGGGTGGCGGCAGGGCTGGGTGGTGGCAGGGTTGGGTGGTGGTAGGGTTGGGTGGTGGCAGAGTTGGGTGGCGGCAGGGCTGGGTGGTGGTACTGTAAGACCACAGCGTTTGTTTTGCTCATGAGGGGTTGCTTGGCTTGCCTGCAGATGGAAGACTTGGCGGTGAGCGTTTCTTTGACGTTACCGGGTGCTCAGACTAGAGACAGGAGCTCCAGCCGTGTGACTCTGGAAGTATTGTTTTAACCCCAGATATGTGATACAGGATTTGTGCAGCACTACAGGAAAAAAAATAGGCGGGTGAGTGTTTGCTTGAGGCAGCGGGTGAGTTGGTGGGTGAGTGTGTGGGTGAGTGGGTGGTTGGGTTGGTGGGTGAGTGTGTAGTTGAGGCGGCGGGTGAGTGTGCGGGTGAGTTGGAGAGTGAGTGTGTGGGTGAGTTGGTGGGTGAGTGTGTGGGTGAGTTGGTGGGTAAGTGTGTGGGTGAGTTGGAGGGTGAGTGTGTGGGTGAGTTGGAGGGTGAGTGTGTAGTTGAGGCAGTGGGTGAGTTGGCGGGTGAGTGTGCGGGTGAGTTGGAGAGTGAGTGTGTGGGTGAGTTGGTGGGTGAGTGTGTGGGTGAGTTGGTGGGTGAGTTGGAGGGTGAGTGTGTAGTTGAGGCAGTGGGTGAGTTGGCGGGTGAGTGTGTGGGTGAGTTGGAGGGTGAGTTGGTGGATGGTTGAGTTGGCGGGTGAGTGTGTGGGTGAGTTGGAGGGTGAGTGTGTGGGTGAGTTGGAGGGTGAGTGTGTGGGTGAGTTGGTGGGTGAGTGTGTGGGTGAGTTGGCGGGTGAGTGTGTGGGTGAGTTGGAGGGTGAGTGTGTGGGTGAGTTGGTGAGTGAGTGTGTTGGTTTGTGGTTGAGTGTGTTGGTGAGTTGGTGGGTGAGTGTGTTGGTGCGTTGGTGAGTGAGTGTGTGGGTGAGTTGGTGGGTAAGTGTGTGGGTGAGTTGGAGGGTGAGTGTGTAGTTGAGGCAGTGGGTAAGTTGGTGGATTGGTGAGGTTGGCGGGTGACGTAGCGGGAGGGCAGACTCACGCAGTAGTAACAGCTCCACCCGGTGGCGGTGTGTGCGCTCTCCCTCATCTCCTGCAGGGCGGCGGTACTGAGGTAGCCCATCTCCCGCAGGCAGCCGTCGTGGAACACCCGCCTGCACGTCCGGCAGGGGAACAGGTCGTCCGCCGTCCACACCTCACACACCTCACACATCTCCTCGTCCGCCGGCTGTGGGGAGGGGGCGGAGCCACAGCAGTCACACACACACACACACACACACACACAGTGCGTAATGAGGAGAACAAGGCCGATCAGCCCGTCTAGAGCATGCAAACGCGAGCTTGCGTAATGAGAACGGGCCATTCGGTTAGTCTACATCAGGGGTGCCCAAACCTCTCCTCAGGTGCCCCCAGCTGGATACAGGTATCTGATCTGCTCTGTCTCAAGCACACCTGAGAGGACTAATCAGCCCTTTATTCGCTGCATCAGGTGTGATTGAGATGGAACACATCTGTTACCTGGATCCAGCTAGGGGTACCTGAGGAGAGGTTTGGGCACCACTGATCTAGAACATCATAATATAAGAACACAAAATGAGGAGAACAGGCCTTTCATCTCATCTGGAGCATTTAGGCTGAGATGCCACTTTGATACGCTTGGCGAAAGCCATGTGACATGTGTAGCCTAAGTCTTATTTTTATTAGATTAGGGCGGGTTGTGTCCCACTCATCAACAGAGCTGGGCCTGAACACAAAGGGGATTCTGCCTTTGGTATCTGTGGATATGAGGGGGAAACCCTGCTGGATTAGTTGTTGTAGAAAAAATATTGAAGTCAAGGCGCGAATCCATCCTGACTGACAGGTGGAGGATGTGTGTGACCCCAAGCCATGTGTTTTCCTACCGTAACACAGCTGTGGTCTGTTTTAATATTTATTATTACATTTTATTACGCTTTAGCTTACCAGGAATAATTCCCATTGAGGTTCAATCTCTTTTACAAGGGAGTCTTGACCCACACAGCAGCACAGAAAAAAGTTTCCCATAACACAACATAAATAATAACTCTAATAATAATAATAATAATAATAATAAATACCATTGCAACTGTTTGCCAAATGAATTAAGACACCCTGCAAGATTAAAAAGCCTCTTTAAAGCAAAAAATGAGTTTCAGTGTTCTCACAACGTTTCTTGTGAGTTTTAAATAACATCCAGTGGATCTCCTGGATACAACAATGATGTGCATAATTATAAATCTGTCCTGTAACTCTCTAGGAGCCGAATAATGGTCGCTCAGAAGCAGCCGCTGCATTACTGAGCTCTCTAAGCTCAGTCTGACGCTGTCTGGCCTCCCTCTGTCCGCTACGCTCGGGTGTCAGATTTATGGGTGCGCTGTAATGTGCTGCGTCTTTGCACTTTGCGCTGTGCTGAGAAGTGAGAGCGAGAGAGAGCAACAACTCCAGAGGAAACGGAAATGATAGAATCCGAAGATAAATGCTTTGGGGCTCCGGGCTGTTTATAACCTTAATGTGAACAGACAGAGCGGGGCAGAGTAATGAAGAGGTCATGAAAAATTGAGCGGGTTGAAAAGTCGGACCATCAATTACAGGTGAGGAGTGAAGCGCCATTTTGCTGCGGAGACAGGAGCGAGGCTAGCGTACGTACGGCTTCACACCTAGACTGCGCCAGCTGAACTGCGGAGACAGGAGCGAGACTAGCGTACGCACGGCTTCACACCTGGACTGCGCCAGCTGAACTGCGGAGACAGGAGCGAGGCTAGCGTACGCACGGCTTCACACCTGGACTGCGCCAGCTGAACTGCGGAGACAGGAGCGAGGCTAGCGTACGTACGGCTTCACACCTAGACTGCGCCAGCTGAACTGCGGAGACAGGAGCGAGGCTAGCGTACATACAGCTTCACACCTGGACTGCGCCAGCTGAACTGGCATTTCTGCAACATTTTCAAATTTTTATTCTTTTTTTATTATTGTCTCTTCTAGACCCAGTATATATCAGTGATGGGGTACAATTGGATACAATTAAAGAAAAAAAAATTAGACGGAAGTTTGCCTATAAACCCCATGGGGCAGTTGTTATAGTTTATAAAACCATGATTCGATACGTGTCCTACTCCTCAGTAATGCAGAGTGGCTGATAATCGCCTGTACAGGATCGATCCTGACAGACTCGTTTGCTGCTCTCACATGAACTGCTGTTTTAAATCCATTTCCAAATAACGATTCTTCACGTCCGCAAGGCATGCTGGGATAGCTGGCGATGCGAGGCATGCCGGCAGGGTGACCGGAAGGACGGGGAACGTGGTGCGATAACCAATCAGATTAGAGCGTGTGAATTTAGAATTCTGTTATCCTCGTAAGCGGGGGACCGAGGGGAGAGGGGAGCGATGCCAGGTGATCTTGTCAGAGGATGTGTGGCTTCGCTTGTCCTGGACCGGCAGGTACGCCTGAGGTTTTTTGTCCACCATTTTGTCCCACCTCTGCTGCTTGTCTGGTTATGTTTTCCACAAAGCTTTTCATCCCCAGGAATACTACTGTTCGCTTCTTTATGGGTTTTTGTGTATTACTCTTGAGTATTTACATTTGCTGTTATGGTTTGACTTGTTCTATTTGCCATTGCTTGCCACCGTCGAGGAAATGACATCTCTGTGTTTGAAAGGATCGTGTGATAAAGCACTATCCATTATATGCAGCACGGAGAGAGCTATGCAATACCTTTATACAATACATCAGTTTACTGCTTGCTGAAGACAAGGCAACCAGCTTTCTGGTGATGTGCTCTTCGTTCAAATGAGTGTTTATGTCAAGCTTTACACCAGTCTCATTCCAGATTGATTCAGTTCATGCACATATTCTTCTACTTCCCACTGGACATCGCTTCAAGAAAAACATCTTGGCTCTTTTTTCCAGCCGCAAGAAAATCTAACTGCTGCCGAACAAGCAAACAAACAAACGCACACACGTACGTGAAAACGATCCGTTGAGCACCATCCTCGCTACCGAAGCCTTTTTCCCCTGCAGTCTCCCAGTGTGTGCCTTTCCACATATTCTAGCCTGCAGCCACAGTTAAGGTTTCAGTGCCCTGTCACTCCTGGAGAACTGGAATCCGTTAGCATGGCACTCCTTGGCGGCGTGTCTGACCTGGCTAGATTGGCATCGTAGCGCGCCCATGTCACTTTTGGTCCTGGGAAACGTTTCGGCCAGCCTGACCATCGTGAGCGGCAGGAAGTCCGAGTTCTCTGACTCGGCCCCTCTCATCTCTTCCATGTCTTGTTGAGATTGTGTGAGTTTTTTTTTCCCGCCCCGCAGTCCATCCGTGGAAACCCGGCATCACCCTCCATCAGAAGATGCCCTGTGACCTGGGTTTGGCGTCAGTGTGACATTAGATTTGACGCTAGTGTGCATGCACGGCAAAAACTTTAAAATAGCCACGTACGTACCACTTATGTCAACCCTGGGTTTTCAATAAGGGGCGGTCTGGGGGACCCCTGTGGGTCCTTGAAGGTGCTGTAGGGGGTCCCTGGCCAGACTTGATATGCAATGACTATTTATAGATTTTGGAAAATATTTCAAAATTATAAACTTTAAAAAAAAAAAAAAAAAAGATAGAAACGTTTTTAACTTAAGATGGCAGTTTCTTTGATGCCTTTAAATGGTAAATGGACTGCATTTATATAGCGCTTTCATCCAAAGCGCTTTACAAATGATGCCTCTCAATCACCAGAGCAATTAGGGTTTAGGTGTCTTGCTCAGGGACACTTGAGACACGCCCAGGGTGGGGGCTCGAACTGACAACCCTCTGACTGCCAGGCAACTGCTCTCACCTCCTGAGCTATGTCGCCCCCATTGAGCCTGGGTGGGGGTCCCTGGATCAATGAGGGCTGAATGGCTGATGATGGTGCCTTCTGACAAATGATTTGATGGTTTAAACATCATCAAAAACCGAACTGTGCTCACAGACCATTTGCCAGTGGTTGCACGGTAACTTGATCTGCACCGGTGTAAATCACTCGTTAATATGGTGCTGCTACGGTAACATTTTCCAGCTGTTGCTGAATAAGCAGGCTGAACACTGCTCTGTATTTTCCTTAGTGAATCCACCCCAGTTATTTGGTCCGCAATATAAAGTTAATTACTCGACATAAACGCAGCAGCTACATTAAGCAGCAGTGCTTCAAAGTCGCTCTCTGAAATAAATGTGAATTAATTTGCTTAAGGGACCTGTGAATTAGGCTCTTTGCTCCGGCAATTAAATGACTGGTGAGTATCAGTGTCAGGCCACAGATTTCCCAGCGAAATCAGGGGAGCAATGAAAGTAGACAGCCTGGTATAATATACATACTACTGCCGCTGGCCTTGCTACTGTTACTGCGCCGACCCGGTTCTATGGGGGGGGGGGGGGGTGTGTCTGTCCCCTCAGCATGTTGTGCCCGCCCCCCCCCCCCCCACCCCCCCAGAAATATATCTGATAATTTTCTTACAACCATGCTCTCCCCCAGGTCCGCAATTGCAGTTCCCCCTTTCATATATGAAATGAAAGTTTAAACACTGTACAATATACAAGTCATTATGATTTCTTTTAGATTAAGAGGAGTCTTTTCAGTAACTGACTTTGTATGACCTTAAATGCAGAGAGCAGGTTCCAAGAATAAATGGATCTAGTGTGTGTGTGTCTGTCTGTCTGTGTCTGTGTGTGCGTGTGCGCATGTGTACATTTGTTTGTGTGTGAATGCATATGTGTGTGTGTGTGTGCATGCACATCTGTCTGACTATGTGCCTGTTTTTGTGCCTCACAGAGAAAATGGTTAGACATCATTTTATTAATATGTGGTCACTTTCCAACTGTAACAGCAATGTAGTGTCCTTCTACTTATATCCCAAAGATGTTTTTAGGGTCAGCCACTGTCTCACCGCAGAATCCATCATTTCAAACCAGGCTCAGTGTCAGGGGCTGTGTCTGAGCCAAATCCAGACACGGTTGCCTGCCCTGGCTGTCTCTGAGAAGCCATTTTTCCCAGCTCGGTGGGCTGAGGAGGGGACGTGAGAATGACGGGGTGCCTGTGCTGATGTGTGCCGCTAATTTTGGGACACGAGGAGAAGTTGCGCAGTGCAGCTGCAGTCAGCCTGCCTGCTGAATCGTGAGCAGGTGAAGTCTGCAGCGCTGCCAGGCGAGGTGCCCTGAAAACTGACTGTTCGGAAGAGCCCAAATTAATCAGCCCCTGGAGCATTCGTGCGTGTGTGCGTGCGTGCGTGTGTGTGTGTGTGTTTATACGTGTGTGTGTGTGTGTTGTGTGTGTGTGGAGTGCACAGGAGAGAGTCCGTCGTGTCTGAGCAGTGGGGGGGGGGGGTAGAGGACTGCACATGGCTCGGCTCTCCAGACACCCCCGGCCTAAACCCAGGGGGGCACAAATACAGATTATGTACTTATTTGGTGGACACAAGCCATCTGCTACTGGGACGTCTTGCTTATCCTGATATGACCCCGCAGTTATTTTTATCTCCTCTAGGGGGCATGAGTCTGTGGTCTTAATCTCTAGAACCAGTGTGCTGAAACTCACACTACAAGGGACATTAAATAAAAAAATATTTTTGAAAATATTTTCACTGCGACATGTTTTTGTCATGTGTTAGGTCAAAAACATTTTAATGCTTAAACTGCTGGTTCTCAGGAGTATGTGGTCGATTTTGCTTTGCGCAGCTGGTTTCTAATGGAATTCAGGGCCGGGCAAAATTCCATTGATTTGTTTCCAAAAATTACAAAACCTCAAAAATGTATAAGTTCTGAATTTCAAATTACTTGCATAAAGGTTGTTGTCATTTAAATGCATTGGCAATTCGTACTTGCGATGAGAACTTAATTGGAGGTCTCACCCGCAAATTTAGCCGTTTAAATTGGAACAGACGGCTGCTGCGCTTGGACGCTCAGCTCAATTCCCTCGGTTAGTTTCAGGTCAGTGCGTCGCTTTGGGATCTGGCAGCCGCACCATCACGTCCCTCAGCTGTTCTCTCTCTCTATTCAACCGCAGGAAGCTTCTCTGGAAGCTGGTAGCGAGGCTCGTTTGTGCGGCTGGTTTGCTGGACGTCCGTGTCTGTGCAGCAGTGCTTCATTAATGTCTGCACAGGGAGCGCCAGCCAACGGGGCATGGCGTGGACCCCGGCCCAGCCGGGCGGCCTAATCATCGAGCACACGGAAGTCTCCGGATTCAGGCCTGGAGTGATTGATTCATGGTTGTCACTAATGCGTTTGGGCAGTGAGGTGGGGATGTGGGCAGGGCCTTGGGCAGTAGGCCCCGTCAGCAGCGCTGATATGTTGTGCGTATTGTATTCCGATCGGCTCCCCAGCTCTTTAGTGTGAAACGCCAAGATGAACCAGCAGAGGGGCATCAAGCTAACTCTGTGGCCCGAAACAGCAGCCGTGGTCTGGCTGTCCTGCTCCCTCCTGTGTGTTTTTGGGCGTCCTCTAAGCTTCCGCATGATTTATTTGACTATAAATTGCTTTCCTTCACATTAGCGGCTTTAAGTGAAGTCCGAAGGTTTATGCATTTGGCTGTTTATTTCATTCACATCACCCACCTGCTCTCGCTGGCTGAGGTCCACCTCCAGGGGCTGGTCATCCTTGGCATCCTTCTTCGGCCGAACGAAGGCGGGGGGCGTCAGCTGATTCATCCTGTCCATCTCCTCAGGCTCCACCCCTTTTCCGTCTCGCAGCCGGGACCAGGACTCCTGATTGGCCCTGGCCTCTTCCTTGGGCGGGGCCGAGGGCTGCTGCGCACTGGAGGGCTTGGGGTTTCCCCCCTCCTCCTTCGGCTCGTTCTCCTCCGTCGTCCTGCGAGGCCAGGGGGCGGAGTCTGCTCCCCTGGCCACGCCCCCCGCGGGCTCGTCCGCGTGGCTGGGCGGAGCCGGGCGGTCCCGCAGCCCCTCCTTAAACGCCGAAATCACCGTGTTGCACTTCTGCACCTTCTCCACCTGCTGCTTCCTGGACATGAGCACGCCCATGGCTGGAGAGAGAGAGAGAGAGGTTATGCTTCCTGGACATGAGGACGCCCATGGCTGGAGAGAGAGAGGAGGTTATGCTTCTGGGACATGAGGACGCCCATGGCTGGAGAGAGAGAGAGAGAGGTTATGCTTCCTGGACATGAGGACGCCCATGGCTGGAGAGAGAGAGAGAGAGAGGAGGTTATGCTTCTGGGACATGAGGACGCCCATGGCTGGAGAGAGAGAGGAGGTTATGCTTCTGGGACATGAGGACGCCCATGGCTGGAGAGAGAGAGGAGGTTATGCTTCTGGGACATGAGCACGCCCATGGCTGGAGAGAGAGAGAGAGGTTATGCTTCCTGGACATGAGGACGCCCATGGCTGGAGAGAGAGAGAGAGAGGAGGTTATGGTTCTTGGACATGAGGACGCCCATGACTGTGGGGAGAGAGAGAGGAGGTTATGCTTCCTGGACATGAGCACGCCCATGACTGTGGGGGGAGAGAGAGAGGAGGTTATGCTTCCTGGACATGAGGACGCCCATGGCTGTGGAGAGAGAGAGGAGGTTATGCTTCTGGGACATGAGGACGCCCATGGCTGTGGAGAGAGAGAGAGAGAGGAGGTTATGCTTCTGGGACATGAGGACGCCCATGACTGTGGGAGAGAGAGAGAGAGGAGGTTATGCTTCTGGGACATGAGGACGCCCATGACTGTGGAGAGAGAGAGAGAGGAGGTTATGCTTCTGGGACATGAGGACGCCCATGACTGGGGGAGAGAGAGAGAGAGGAGGTTATGCTTCCACATGTGGAATCAAAAGGAAATTTGATCGTCACATCACACAAGTTAGAGTATGGGTAAAATATGATATAGGAAGTAACACAATAAGTTACAAATTTCCTATTATATACTCAATGAAAGAAATCATCAGACATTTAATATCCCTGTGGGTAAAAAGTAAGTGCGCCTCCATCGTATCAGTAACTGGTAAAACGTCCTTTACCTAATTCTTTTTTGGAAGTGCTGATCGAGAACATTATTGCCTGGATGAGATTCTGACCCACCCTGTCTTACAGAATTGTTTCTTCTCTGGCTTTCTTTAGTGCAGAGCTCACATTAGGCCCTTCAAATGCATCTCAGCGGACTTTCAGCTGTGCGGTGCATTCTGGTACAGCGCAGAGAACAAGGCCGGCTCATTGGTCGAAGCGGCCCAGAGCATTAGCATTAGCATTAGCATCCGGCCCTCGAGGCTCACTATGTGGAGGGGGCACTTATGCAGGGGTGTTCAGCCATGATCATTTTCCTGTTGAGTTCAATGGGAGAATTAGCTTGGAGGAAACCCAGAGCTGAAGTACCACTTTACAGTGTGAAATATGCCAGCAGGATGGAGATGGATCTGGGCTGCATTGATATGGGGGGGCAGGGTGGTAATGTTTTTGGCTGCCTCGATATGGGGGGGCCGGGTGGTGGAGTTTTCGGAGGCCTTGATAGCAGTCACAACTAAACAGCAGTTTGCTTTGCTGGACAGCAGATGGTCACAAAATGGTGTGTGAGGTGAGAGCAGAACTTCCAGAACAGTCTTCTCTCTGCCAGTGGCATCAGTCCAGGGTGCTGGGAGGCCATTTTGCAAACAGTATGGCTGTCCCTGGCGTATTTAGTGACTGCTTTATATGTTTGGGCCAGGCGAGTTTCCTCTAAATCCAACTCTCAGGCACCATCAGGTTTGTCTGGGGGTTTAACTGACCAGGGCTGTCTAGTACATACACTTTTTTTTCATAACATTGAGCTTTCCTGAGTGTTGGGATAGACAGGGCATGACTTTTGTTCCCCATTAAGACCAAATGTTATCTGTTAGTGTGGAAGTAACACTGTTAGTGTTTTTTATACTGCGTACAGTGGAACAGCGGAGTGTCTCGCCCACGTGTGCGGGGTGTGTGCGTGTGTGTGTGTGTGCGTGCGGAGCGTGTGCGTGTGTGTGCATGAGGGGCGTATGTGTGCGTGCGGGGCATGTGTGTGGGAGGTACGCGTAGAGCTCCAGCAGACTGCTCGTTCCGCGTCATCGTCGTGAGAAACGGCGGTCGGTCGCTCTGCTCTGAGACACCGTGGCCCCGCCTCCTTTCCGCCGTGTCCTCTGCGACACGACGGTTACGCCTCTCCACACGGTCACACAAACCCAAAACAGACCCAACGACCCAACACCGGGCCCGGCCGAATCTTATCCCCTCGGCGTTCAGTACTGAAAATAGCTACTGGGGTGGCTACAGCTCCATGTGTGTGACAGGCCTTAATCTGATCTAGTGTTCAGTCTCACAACAAGATTTCCTCTGATTCTACCTCTCAGGTGGCATCAGGTTTGTCTGCTGGGGGGGGCGGGGGGAGTTTAATGGACTTCCTCAGCCCCCCACCAAGGCTCTCTCTCTCTCCCTCTCTCCCTCCCCTCTCTCTCTCTCTCCCTCCCTCCCCCTCATATCACATTGAGCTTCCCTGCAGAGTGGGATGGACGGGGCATTGTTTAATTATGAGGGTATAACAGGGGCCCTGAGTCGCCTGTGTGGGAGCTAATGAAGAGGAGCGGACTGGCATCTCCAGGGGAGATTAATCCCTACCCATGATGCTCTCTGCTTGCGCTCTGGCGGAGGCTTTTAATAACGGCGCGCGTGATTGGCTGGCGTTCGCCGGGCTGCGGGGCCCAGGGTTCACACGATTCGCCGCCGGCGGAGTGTTTTAATTTGGCAGCGGCCAATCGTGTGGCGATGAATCGCGTGTGTCTTCGGCTGGCATGACTGCCGCAGCGAGGTCTCCTGGCAGCGACTGCGCAGCGCAGCGCCGCGTTTGGAGCGACAGAACGCATTCCAGGAATGTGGGGGGAAAAATAGCAGAAACAATTTTCATTCAAAAGAAGATTAATGAATGGATGGATGGAATGAGTCTGCTGAAATTATCTTGTGCAATAATGATGACCATTATTGCACAAGATAATTATCACTGCGATATATCGCCCAGCCCTGTTTCGACTGAGGTGTTCTTCATCAAGCAGCTTCTGTAAGGCTGTGCTTTGGAGGACCTTACTGGTATTTTTCGATCTTAAAGCCCATTTACTACACATTTCTTGCCAACAATCACACTGGGGTTAAGAAGTCATGGATGTTTGAATTTTGTTAGTTAAACTGTCTTTTCTCCATGGGCTGCTTTCTGGCAGGGAGACATTTTGTTGTGGTGGTCTCTCCAGGAAATGTGTTGTGACTGACTGTAATGTGATTGCAGAAAATGTCATTGATTGGTTGAAAGTTCCATCCTGTATTTTTAATCTGGCCTTGCTCATCCAATCAAAGAATACTTCTGAGTCAGGATTAATGCTGTTCCCTGACAACACCATTCTAGACTGGAAAAAATGCTGAGGTCCCTACTTGGGAGTTAGCCAGGCTAGTTATAAATTCACATAAATTCACCCTTTAAAAAGTGTTACTGTGCTAATAAATAACTTTGACAAAACAATTTTAATAATCATCCTATCTCAAGTCACTGCAAGTTGATTTTGATACTGTACGGAAATAAATGGAGGCCAATGGCTGGCTGGAAAGTAAACAAACTATTCGGAAAAGCAAATTAAAAAATCTAATCTACTTCAACAAAGTACGCAACATTTTTAGTAAATGTGCGTAATATCCGAATTACCAGTGTGGTCCTTTAACTTGATGCTAGCTACAGTGCATGCATGACATGGCAAAAAAATAAGTGCTTTTGATTGGTTGAAATCAGGGAGCACTGAAATATAAAGGCTTCTAGAGTTTCTTCAAGTGGTTACATTGAAAGTCTGTTTAAGTGCAGCACTGATATTTTAGTTTTCCCTGAACTTATTTTTTAATTCTTTCAACTGGATATCTGAGATGTCCCCACCTTTTAAAGATGGTTCATTTAATCATAGATAACTTTGGTTTTCAGATTCATTGCAAAAACCAAACGAAACGAAAACAAAATTTCAGTTTGGAAAAATATTCATCCTGTGTGTGAAAAGAGAGTTTTCTACTGGAGCACACAGTTTACTGCGTAAAAATATATTATTATATTAATCTTGCCAGTGGAAGTCAACTACTGTTAATTAATGGGATAAAATAGGGAATAAATGTGAAAAATGCTAAATGTGAGAAGAGTTTGTAGTCCTTTTAACTTCACAGCCTGTCTCTTTAACCCAAGATCCCAGTGCTGTCCATAACCACTAATTCCCTGGCTCCTTCCTGATCCCACCTTTTTATTATCATTAATCAAAAATGTAATTCTGCAGGTGTTGCACAGTATTTACCATCAGTTACAAGGCAAGTTTCATTACTATGGTGCCTGCAAGGCGTATGCAGTCTCTTGCTATTTCAAGTGTGACCAAAATATAATCACCAAGAGTATGTATGTGCTTAGACTTTGATTTGGATTAGACCATTAATAATGTGAATCTGTGCTCTGTTTTTAATGTATTCGCTGTAATCCATCAAAGCCCCTATGTTCCTACCCTCTGGCCGATGTGGATCGGTACTGGATTTACAAACTAATATTTAACCTGATTAAAAAGTCACCTTCACTTTAAAAAACTTGCATAAATTGTGGCTCCTTGGGTCAGGGGGAAACTTTTTAGCGATGCCTATAGTCTTCAAAGGGGGGGCTGAAGACTTCTGCCATCTTACATTACAGGCATTTAGCCGACGCTCTTATCCAGAGCAACTTACACAACTTTTACGCAGCATTTACTTTGCATATATTTATACAGCTGGATATAGCTCCTTACCCATTATACTACACTGCTGCCCCTCTTTCCCCAAAGAACAGCCCCCTCCACCTCCTATGCAGCAGCTGCCTCTCTCTGTCCCTCCCCTGAAATTATCACGAATTCTCAGGCAAAAATAAATGGGGGGGGGGGGGGGGAAATGTCATCGCTTAAAGGAAAACCATCTGGCGGTTGGGTGATATTTTCAGTGAGCTCGCTGCATCTGCGAACGTTTTTCAGAATCAGCCCTTCAGAATGTCAGCAGTGGCGTAAAATCTGTCGCGTGATGTTCGTCACACGAGGTTCGATTTATCCGCTATCGGGTCTAGACGAGGGATACTTAAGTCCGTTCATTCGTCCATTTTCTAAACCGCTTGCTTCCTGGTTAGGGTCGGGAGGGCGAGAGGCAGGAATACACTCTGGACAGGTCGCCAGGCCATCACAGGACACACGCCATTCGCTCACACGCTCATACCCCAAGGAGAATTTGGAGTCTCCCGGTAGCCAAAACCTGCATGTTTTCGGACTGTGGGAGGAAACAAGAGTACCTGGCAGAAACACACATGGACACGGGGAAAGCATGCAGACTCCACACAGAAAGGGGAAAGCATGCAGACTCCACACAGAAAGGGAAAAACGTGCAGACTCCACACAGAAAGGGAAAAACGTGCAGACTCCACACAGAAAGGGGAAAGCATGCAGACTCCACACAGAAAGGGGAAAGCATGCAGACTCCACACAGAAAGGGGAAAGCATGCAGACTCCACACAGAAAGGGGAAAGCGTGCAGACTCCACACAGAAAGGTCCCGGCCGGGTTCGAACCCAGGACCTTCTCGCTGTGAGGTGGTGGTTCTGTTCGCTGCCCCTCGTTTCAGTCCTCTCCTTCTGACTGCTACACAGTGCAAGATTACAGGCAATGCAGAGACTACTAATGAGTTTTGGTGGCTTTTTTCCCCCAATTTCCTACAGATTGTTAAAATAGCATTTCTTAAGTGTATGCAAAGCAGGGGGATCAGTCAAAGTCGCTGCTCTCGAAATAAAGCAGCCAGCAGCCATCCCACCATGCACCCTGCTCCTGTCAAATGGCTGAAGCTAAGCAAGTGTGGGCTTGGTTAGGACTTGGATGTGCGACCTCCTGGGAAAGCTATGTTGCTGCTGGAAGTGGTGTTGGTCAGCCAGCAGGGGGCAATCTACTATCTGGTAAAATAAACCCCAGTGCCCCAGTGCAGTGACGGGGACACTGTGCTGTAGGAGATGCTGTCTTTCGGATGAGACATTGAACCGACGTCCTGACTCACTGTGGTCAGTAAAGACCCCATGACATTTGTTGCAAAGAGTAGGGGGTTACCCGGTGTCCTGGCTAAATTCCCAACCTGGCTCTCTCAAACTTGCCACCTAAACCATTTTTCCACTTAAATCTTGAAATATTATGTTGATTTAATTGGCTAAAAAATGTTCTCTCCCTCTCCAGCTTAGCTAATGGGTGGTGAGCGTTCTGGTGCAAGATGGCTGCCGTACATCACCCAGATGGGTGCTACACATGGTGGTGGGTGAGGTGAGTTCCCACTCATCACTGTAAAGCACTTTGAGCGTTCGGAGAAGTGCCATATGAATGCAATGATTCATTCGTTCGTTCATTCATTCGAAGGCTGCATGAAAGCGAGCGGTGTCTCCTTAATTCAGAGCTGCTTGCATTGTACCCCTGAGGTACTTTGTCTCAGGTACTTCGTTATGCATGCAGCTGTGTAAACGGACGGCGTCGCCTGATGTGAGCTGTTTGATTCACTCCGGCTAATGGTGGGGTTGCCAATCAAATAAAGAAACAATAAAGGATTTAATTTTGAAAGGTGCCTGAGAAGCAGTGTGCTTAATTGGTGCGGGTATGGGAGAGAGTCTGTGGTCGGAACTTGTATAATCCCACATGTAATTAGCTGAGTAGATGAGAAGATCTCAGGTTCAGAAGAATACAGGGAACTTGATTATAAGATAAGAAGATTTTTATTTTGTAAGATTTCTAGGCAAATGGGTTTCAACACAGTGCCTCAGCAGCTCATTCATAAATTTCCCAGCCTCCCTTGTTCAAGGCCACGAATCAGGGAAACCATTTTTACATTTTTATATCATGAAAATGTTTTTTGGAGGTGATTAAATTAACTGATATCTTTCTTTTTTTACCTGCTTTGTTTTCTGTTTTGCTAACCATTAGTAGGATCTTTAATATTAAATGTGTTTGCAGAACAAAATTTAGGTTGGCCAAGGACGAAATCACAGATTAACTGGATGATTAACAGCATTTGGAACCTTCTTGTGCCTGATGTGGCACCAGATGGGAGTGTCACAGTACGAAGATCTGTTCGCCGTTCTGGAAAGTTCTCGAAACCACAGTAATGACACCTGGAAATATGTGATCTATAATTTATTTCAGTGCTTGTATGATTTCCTGACCTTGTGAACAATCACGTAGTTGATTAAAATTACTTGGTTTAAGTTTTAAATTGAATTAATCTATTTCTAATTATAATAATAATTATATCATAAATGCTAGTGAAGGGACTATTTCCCCCCCCCCAGTGCTTGTGTATTTATTTATTTATTTATTTATTTATTTATTGTTTGGCTATGGGAAGCTGGAGCAATTGAATCAGAAATGATTTTTTTGTTCTGTATGAATGTCTTTTCTCAAATATGCATGAGAGGGACCTGGCTGTTTTTCTGCTGAATTGCGTGGGGTGGGGTGGGGGTGGGGGGTGGGGGGGGATTAGAAAGGGAGAAGGGAAATCACCATTTGGGGTATTCATGTTATGATGCACACTGTGGCCTGGGAGGCACTGTTGGGGTAATGTAAGGTTTTACATAGTGCGCACTGTAATACACAGAAGGCCTGATCAGGCAGAATGGTAGTGTTTGTTTTTTAGACTTTTAGAATTTGAGTTTAGCCGGACTCACTATGTGGATATGTATTTGGCGTAGTTCCTGTAACACTGGGGAAGGAGGGGGGTGCCCCTGAGGTGAGCTGTCTGCACTGATGGCTGAACATCTCGCCTGCAAGCACACAGCGCTGTTTGAGACCACAGAACAACACTGCCGCCTTTCTCCTCAGATCCAGCCTGAGCACTCCTCAGTGTGCCACACTGGGTACATCTGCCAGATTATCTGGATATGTACTGAATTTAAACAGGAGTGAATTGGTTGATGTGGGAGAGCTTTTTTGGGGGGAAGAACTGTTTGTGCAGGGGATATCTTGTTTTTCATCAATTTTTGAAACAAACAACTATTTCCTGTTTAGTGGATTAATGGATTACTAAAGCGGAAATTGTTCTGAAATTAATGCTTTGAGTAGAAAGAAACGAAACATGATCTTGATGACAAGGGTGTTGCTGCTGCTGATGATGATGATGATGATGATGATGATGAGTCATGCCTACATTAAGTTTTCACATGTGTTCCAATCCATGGAACTGCAGTATCAGTGAAAAGTTTAGCTTTGTCTTGGGCCCAGAAGAGAAGAGAGAGAGCATTTAAAGGCCAGAGTGAACGGAACAGCCCCTGTACAGACTAACATGTCCTCTCCTCCACCACAGGGGCTTTTATTTCTCTAATGATGAGTTAAGTTTTCCCCCCTAAGAAGCATCTAGCAGCATTTAAAGGTAGATGACAGGTTGTGGCAGAAAAGCTTTAAAGCTTCTGGCATAATTCTAGTTTTTTTATGTAAAACGGTGTTGTTGCCAAAGTGGTTTAACTGCAGTCAAAGAGCACTCAAAAGATGTAATTCTTGATGGCCTCTTTTGAAAAATAAAAGCACTCAAGCCTATATAAAACAAAACGTGACACGATTTGGTGTATGTTTTTATTGCTGTCTATAGTGTGTATACAGTATATTTCCTTGAACGTTCCCTGGCTGCTAGGACTTTTATGGACCTAAATCTGGCAGCGAACCTCGATTAATACTCCACTTGGCCGAACGCAAACACCATCATTCACTGCCTGGGACAGAGATCTGTCCCGGAGATGAATGGGAGTCCATTTGCTCCCGTGATATTGGTTTGGGGAGCAGAGACCTTCTTGGAGCTTAAATCACCGTTTAATGGAACTGTGTGGGGGGGGGGGAGGGGCCTGTATGGCGTGGGCCTGTGTGGGGGGGGGGGGGCTGTGTGGCGTGGGGCTGTGGGGGGGGGGCCCGTGGGCATGGGGCTGTGTGGCGTGGGGCCTGGGGGGGGCGGTCTGTGGGGTGGGGGGCCTGTGTGGCGGGGGGCTGTGTGGCGGGGGGCCTGTGTTGGGGGGGGGCGGTCTGCGGGGTGGGGGGCTGTGGGGGGTGGGGGTTGGGGGGCCTGTCGGGAGAAAGCTATCTCCACCCGCACGACTCCGGCTGTTTAATCCGTCAGGGAGAGGGCCCCCGTGTGACTGACAGGCCCCCGTGTGACTGACAGGACCCCCTGTGACTGACAGGCCCCCGTGTGACTGACAGGCCCCCGTGTGACTGACAGGCCCCCGTGTGACTGACAGGCCCCCGTGTGACTGACAGGACCCCCTGTGACTGACAGGCCCCCGTGTGACTGACAGGCCCCCGTGTGACTGACAGGCCCCCGTGTGACTGACAGGGCCCCCGTGTGACTGACAGGACCCCGTGTGACTGACAGGCCCCCGTGTGACTGACAGGCCCCCGTGTGACTGACAGGCCTCCGTGTGACTGACAGGCCTCCGTGTGACTGACAGGCCTCCGTGTGACTGACAGGTCCCCCTGTGACTGACAGGACTCCGTGTGACTGACAGGCCCCCGTGTGACTGACAGGGCCCCGTGTGACTGACAGGGCCCCGTGTGACTGACAGGACCCCGTGTGACTGACAGGACCCCGTGTGACTGACAGGGCCCCGTGTGACTGACAGGACCCCGGCGTGGGGGACCGTAATGAGGTGGTGTCCAAACACGCCAGAGACCGTCCCACTGAGGCTGGTCACATGGGCCCCCACACGGGCATGGCGAGGTCAAAGGCCCCAGGCAGGTATCGCTTTACCCCCCCATCCACCACCCCACCCCCCCAATCGGATTCCCCGGGAGTGACGCAGCGTAATGGAAGCTTTTGTGTTTGGATGCTGTCACTTTGTGTAGCCTGCCCTGTGGAATCAGATTAGTTGCTACTAATTGTGGTAAAACGCAAAATACTCTGATGTCCTTGGACTCAAACATTAACAATTAATGTTGGAAAGAGAGTCCTTATACAGGCAACACAGGTAATTACAGACTGTCAGACAGACAGACACACAGACACACACACACACACACACATAAACATCCTCCACTAATGAAGATGTGCAGTTGAATTGGCTTCGGTGTGTTCTCCCCTCCTTCGTGCTCGTACCTCGACTCCAGCCTGGAGCTCCAGAGGTTTCACCCTGTCCCTCTGAACTCCCCTATACTGAACTACACCATTTGGACTTCTATTACTCCAGCTAGTTTATTACCTCTACTGTTACCTTCTCATCCCATCTTTTTTGCTGTGATGGATCCCTTATTACATTTCTGCTACATCCATTCTACCGCTGCTTTACACCAGGCTGGCCAGTGGAGATTTGAGGGATTTTCTCCCCATTAGGAGTGTTTATCATGTGCTTGCTATTAGGGGTCTCAGGCCTGTTGTTTGCTCTGTTTTTGCTCTCTTCTGCCACTCTGTAAAGCATCTTTGGGGCAGTTTTCTGTAAGAAGCACTACACAAATAAAACTGATTTTATTTGAATGCAGTGGGGATCCCAAAACACATTTCGCTTGTGACAGTTTGCTTCTGACCACAGAGATCTCGTTGCTTATGCCTGTAGATCACGGTTTCATAGTGGAATTATTTCAGTGCCAGAGCTGGGTTTGATGGGTAAGGCCACTGACATAGCCCTACTGCTTTATAAGAATCGCAGAGAGACACGAGGGTCCGGGATCGCACAATGCAGATTATGACTGTAGCGCATTCTGCCTGTAGTGCATTCTGACTGTAGTAGATTCTGCCTGTAGTGGATTGTGACTGAGGCAGATTGTGCCTGTAGTGGATTGTGACTGAGGCAGATTGTGCCTGTAGTGGATTGTGACTGAGGCAGATTCTGCCTGTAGTGGATTGTGACTGAGGCAGATTCTGCCTGTAGTGGATTGTGACTGAGGCAGATTGTGCCTGTAGTGGATTGTGACTGAGGCAGATTGTGCCTGTAGTGGATTGTGACTGAGGCAGATTGTGCCTGTAGTGGATTGTGACTGAGGCAGATTGTGCCTGTAGTGGATTGTGACTGAGGCAGATTGTGCCTGTAGTGGATTGTGACTGAGGCAGATTGTGCCTGTAGTGGATTGTGACTGAGGCAGATTGTGCCTGTAGTGGATTGTGACTGAGGCAGATTGTGCCTGTAGTGGATTGTGACTGAGGCAGATTGTGCCTGTAGTGGATTGTGACTGAGGCAGATTGTGCCTGTAGTGGATTGTGACTGAGGCAGATTCTGCCTGTAGCGCATTCTGCCTGTAGCGCGTTCTGACTGTAGCAGATTCTGCCTGTAGCGCATTCTGCCTGTAGCGCATTCTGCCTGTAGCGCGTTCTGACTGTAGCAGATTCTGACTGTAGCGCGTTCTGCCTGTAGCGCGTTCTGACTGTAGCAGATTCTGCCCGTAGCGCGTTCTGACTGTAGCAGATTGTGCCTGTAGTGGATTGTGACTGAGGCAGATTGTGCCTGTAGTGGATTGTGACTGAGGCAGATTGTGCCTGTAGTGGATTGTGACTGAGGCAGATTGTGCCTGTAGTGGATTGTGACTGAGGCAGATTGTGCCTGTAGTGGATTGTGACTGAGGCAGATTGTGCCTGTAGTGGATTGTGACTGAGGCAGATTGTGCCTGTAGTGGATTGTGACTGAGGCAGATTGTGCCTGTAGTGGATTGTGACTGAGGCAGATTCTGCCTGTAGTGGATTGTGACTGAGGCAGATTCTGCCTGTAGTGGATTGTGACTGAGGCAGATTGTGCCTGTAGTGGATTGTGACTGAGGCAGATTGTGCCTGTAGTGGATTGTGACTGAGGCATGGTTTTAGGCCCGGTGGTGTCCCTGTGGCGCAGGCTGTTTTCCAGAACCGAGAAAAAAGCGGAATAAAATGAGCAAATAGAACATGACACTGCCATTGTGTGGGAGAGGAGAATGAGCAGAAAGAAGCGCGTCTGTTTTCAGTGCAGCGCTGCTCTTGCCAGCCCTTTCCTGCGGATGCAGAGTCGGTGCCGTGCTCCGTAAGGGCAGTCACTGCTGTTTGCTCTGACGTCAGAGTACAGAAACGCCTCGGCAGACTCCTGTCCTCTTCCATCCCCTGTGCACACTACTGTTGTCCAACTGCTGAGGGATCCTGAATGCTTTATTGTATGCTCTCAGCTTGGGTGTCAAGACTTGTTTTGAAGTTTTTCACTTTTTTTTTGGGGGGGGGGGCTCTTTATTCTGGGTGGAATTCTGTGAATGCGTCTTTGATTTAGGTGGATCACAGATAGGGCATCTTTATGATGCAGTTATAAGCCAGCGCACCAGGTTCTGTGATATGGCCTTTATTTTCCAGCATTGTGTATTTAACCAGACGCTGCTTCTGTGCCTATCAGAATTCAGTAGGTCTCTGCTTTCGCACAGCAAACTTCCTCCTCTGGTTTATTGATTCTCGTCAGTACCTTTCATTTTCTCACCCATTTTCTGCTATAATTACAAAAACAAAACAAAAGGTCAACACCTTGAACTGAACATCACTGTCCACATATTGAGAAAAATGCTACTTTCAAAAATTTATCGTGTGTTTGCAGAGCACTGGAAACTAAATCTATTTCCTATTCTCAAGCTAAGCTTTGCTTTGAAGAAAGACCTTTTCATTGAGTCAATACCCCTCCGGTATTGTGAATGAACATATGGGTATTTGTGTTACATTTTAGCCATTTAGCAGTCTTATACAGAACACCTTACAATGTTTGCGTTCTTTTGCATACAGATTTATACAGCCTGATATTTAATTTTGGTTTAGTGCTGTGCTCAGAGGAACGATTGCTGTGCCCCAATGGATTCAAGCTTAGAACATTAAAGTTACGGGCTCAATTCCTGAACATTGGCTCTACCTTGCTTGCTTATATAACTGCGTACGCATTTCTGTGCTGTTTATAAAATAATAATATGGGAACAAAAGCTGTCAACAAAGCTTTGTAAAAAGAGGGTGGGAATTCTGTATGGAATTCTGCACTCGAGAGCATCACCCTGTCATGGGAGCCATACTCTGTGGGGGGGGGGCACACATTTGAATGTAAATGCATCTTTAACAGGGAGCCCCGTCTTTATTCAGCTCCTGCCAAGAAGCGAGAGTGCGCGCGCCAGCCAAAGTGCACGGCGGTACGGGCCAAAAAGCACCGTGTGAATGTGGCGCCGTAGCGCGGGCGGGCGCGAGGGCTCCTGCACGGATAATGAATAAGAATTCAGCTCGTGGGCGTGTGGGCGCGGCTCCTCGTTTCCTGCTGTTATTGAGTAACTTAACAATGAGTGCTGCGGCCATTCAGCAGTGAGCTGGGGATGCAAATGTGTGTGTGGGGGTGTCTTTAAATGCTTTAGACACAAACGCCTTACAGCACAATATGTATGTAACTATATGCATAGTGACATAAATGCACGCTTGCGCACACTCGCACACGCACACACACGGCACACACTTGCAGAAAATAATGTAAATCTAACAACAACAAATATGCAACACAAATAGCAACATTTTATTTTCTTTGATTGCTGTTAGCCACGGTACTCCCATGTGACAATATTCTCCCGCTGCACGCAACATCAAGGTTTGTATCTGGTTACCATGGCAAGTTACTAAACCACTTTCATATGTTTGCTTTTACTGCATAGTGAGATGAACTGTTTTATACCCAATTAACCGTAAACGGTCAACAACCGTGGTTATCTGCGTAAATACAACTTCACGGGTAGTCTACCTATCAAGGAGTAGTCTGTAAGTTGACAGTATCTTCATTTAAATTTCTTTAATTGGTCGACAATAAATTGACGCCGTTTTTAAGTGTATTTTACGAACCTTGTTCTTCGTAATACGAACGAGTTTTTGACAGTTCAATTTTGTGATGTGAAATTATTGTTATGCACCTAGTTTCTATATCGTCGTTAATGTTGGACATTATAACGTTTTAAGAACCTTAGACCAATTCCATCTGTCACATGAAACACATTTAAGTATATTTATCATCTATATGAAACACTAGAAATTAAACTGAATTGCTTGTCATCGTAGTTTGAACACGCTGGGAACACTGTATTGACTTCAATATTTCATTATTTTCTGCGCACACTTTTTTTTTAAAACATATCTTTTCATCCATTGCTCGCCACTGCGAATCAGATTGCTCTCTTGGAAGTTCTTGTGCACACTGTTTGCTTGACGAATGAGGGAATTAATCTATCGATCTATCTGTCTACCAACAGTGCAACAGTATGCAGGTTTAAGTAGCCATAAGAAATTTGACTGTGATGAGAGATTAGCCCCCACTTCCCCAGTTTTTTTTTTCTCCATGGAATTTACTTTAAAGATCGCAGTACTGACACCATGTCAAGACATAGAGTTTCAGCAGGGATAAGGCTACAGCGGCTGGCCGAAGCAAATACTCCCCGAAGTCGTGAAGTGGTCAGCGCGTGCCAGCAGTGTGAAAACGCTGCCTCAAATCCTGATGATATAGGACACGCTGCGCGCGACCCGGCCACCGCAACACACGCAAATATGTAGACGTATGCCCGTTCATTTGCTTGTAAAAGAACCAAATTAATACTGTACCTATGTACTCATAAGTTATTGGTTGATATGTGACCGTGACATGACGGACTCATTTTAGCTGCAGTGGAGAAGCATTTCAAGTCAGTGAAATGCTCGCCATTGCTTTACATTTATTACGGAACATCGTCTGATCCACATAAATCATAACATACAGATCCACATAATGACATCTTAATAGAAACAAACTGTATGCAAATGTACTAAGCCGCAACGAAGGTCCCATACCTCCACGGCATAAATGTGAAGCGTCACCTACCTGGGTGGAACCGGAGAGCACTTCGGGAGTTGATTTCCTTTCCCTTAAATGTATCTGTATAGCATTGCAACTCTCCTCTGATTTTACGAAGTCTTTTTGTTTCCTGTTTGTGCGTGACAGTCACTTCGCCCTTGTCTAGTTCGGAGGACACACTTTATCTTGACGGTTTACGATTGACAGTCGCGCGGCTTGGATAGCGCCGGTGCTGAAAGCAGTGCCTGCCTTGAGTGGGTAGCAAGCTTGCGGTTACTGTGCGGTCTTCCGAATACACAAAAATCTTCTGTAACGGGAAGGACACGCGTATATTCGGAAAACAAATATCTCGGTTTACAAATAGCAAAGACTACTAGAAGCCTTATGAGTCTTCCCAATACACTGCTGCGCTCTAATGTTCTCGGTAACTTGTACCCACTCTGAACAGCAGGTTGTCTCCATTGGACGTTGCACTTCTGAAGAAAATGACGTTCGTGCTGCGAAACACCAATGACGTTCCGCGGGCTGGTTTCTTTTAAACTTAAAATCGTCAGTGAGTAAGCAACACCAATGGAAAATTATTCAATTTCTCCATTTCAGTGGAGAACTTGAATAATTTTAAAATATGCGTGAATTCAGGATGTTGTGGTTTTCTGGTTTAGGTAAATTTACCCAAAGTAATCAACGGCGAGAACTGGGATCGAACTTTTTACAAATTTCAGTTTAAATTGGAGTAAACACTGTGGTGCTTATTAGAATTAAAAGCTTTAATCGTTTATTTATGATCGACAAAATATGACAGCCAAATTATAAGTCCATAAATATGAAATTACACTATTAAACACACACACACACGCACACACAAACAAAACCCAAATAAAGCTTTCAGAAGCCTCGTTTTAATAAGAAAACCACATGACCTAATCCATTAGAAGTATATGTATAAAAACATTTAAAAGATTACATGCCGGTTTTTATAAATTGGCATAATATTGAAGTGCATTGGCTGTGTGACAGATCTTACGCACATCGTCAGCCCCGGAAATGCATGTCGTGATTAATTACTGTAGTTAGGGTGACTGAGTCCGAATTCTAGCAGAGAGTGACACCTAATTCCGCCAGGTCAGATCTGAGATTGCGCAGTAAGATTGCGGGGTAAATGCCTAACACTGGTCCAGCGGTCCCAGTTTGGATGCAGCCGTTAAATGGGAAGTTCCCGCGCACCGGGGATCTCCGCGTTTGTTCATTTACCGCTGTCTGCCAGAGCAGGGACTGCAGAGAAACTGGCCACTTCTCCGGTAACAGGAAATTTGATTTGAAATAGTTAGGCACCGGAGGATGGTGGGGCTGGGATGTGTGTTTTTTTTTTTTTTTGTGGGTCAGAGGTCACGGTGCTCCACAGAAACTCTCCAGATGGACAGAATAGGAAGAATGAAAGCAAAGAAGCCATGCAAAATGTCATTGTACCTGAGTATAATGACAATAAACATCATTCAATGAGTCATTCAAGAAATATGGGGGGAGGTGGGGGCCACAGTGACTGGGACTTGCGCATGGTTGTGGGAGGATTCTGTGGAAGAATCTAGGTGCAATGGCGTCCATCCCATTAATTAATTTGTTGGGCTTTTTAAGGTGTAGTTAAATACCACGTAATTTTGGCCCTAGTTTTTTTCCCCAAGCACAAACTCTCTTATCTCTAATTGGGGAGAAGCACACTTCTTCTCTGTCGTTTCCAACAGTCAACTGCCAATTGCCACACATTGCTGGTTCTCCCCACTGGGCTGTATAGTGATTTTCCCTACATGCAAAAAGAAGATATTGCTCACATGTTTCATGTCTGTGGAACACGATTATGCAGATTTTTGGATTATTTTTATTAGAATTATTTTTTTTTATTTTTTAGTAGTTGTAGTTTTTTTTGTGGAAAAATTTTAGTTTTACAAGCTAAATTTCTCTTTGGGGGGGATAGCTTTGCTGTCCGTTCAGCACCACAGGTGCTTCAGTGGGTGCAGGACCCTGGACAGCACCGGCCCCACTCACAGTCAGGGTGCAGGACCTCGGACAGCGCCATCCCACTCACAGGCATGTGGATTATTTTTGATTATTTATATCTTGGACTATTATTATTATTTTTTTTATTGGTGTGTAAGTTCAAAGAATTCATAAAATGCATTAATCCAGTGTTTGTCCTTAGTCTGTTTTTGTTTGTTCATCATGTGACCTCCATTTCAATTTCATGAATTCTGCTTTTCCAAAAATCAAACCAGAGAACCCTGGTGCACTCCATTGTGTACCTTGCACTGCCTGAGGCAAACACATTCAGCTTCTTAAGATCAACCATGAGTCTTTTAGAGTATTTCGCAATGCCTTTTACCACTGAGGCATATTTCACGGTGTGTAGATATTCTGTCGGAAGAATGAATCGCAGAGCACCTGTGATTTATTATGCTTGCAAAATAAACAAAAAACGCAGAACCGAATTAAACTTTTTTTTTGTCAGTGGCGACAAACACCCTGTTTTGATCCATTCTTTGTTTTTCTCTATGCAAATCAGCGAGCACGCTGTGCAGTCTTCACGCAGTTAAATAGATGTTGGAAATGCCCACACATTTACCACTTTCATACAGCAAGGGAATATGAAAAAAAAAAGCTTTTAAAAATCTGGGAAAAACCAAAGGCCTTGATCATGAACATTGCAACCATCTTTAATGAATATGAACATAACTTATTTAAGACGGGTTCCTTTCCCAGTGAAGCGCTGAGATTCGGTGCGTTTTAAATGTTGAATGGGGCTGGCAGCAAAGGGCGGTGTGCGGAGCCATTTCTCCACATTTAGAAGGTGTTGTTCTGCTGGAACGGTTGTATTGCCCCTAATGGCTATTCGCTCCCCTGCCAACAGTCTGATTAATGGCTGCCTTTGCTGCCAGAGTCTTTCCATTCAAGCCATTTATTGCAAAAATTATTAACTGATACATTTCTCGGATGCAGTGGTTTTTTTTGCGATCGCTGTGCGTGAAAGCGACGCGTAACTTCTCGGCGCCTCGTCCCATTGGCCGCCTCGGCAAATCGGTGAACGAGCCGCTTTTTGAGATGGGTCGACAGGTTTCTTCGCTTGCTTGACCTGATTGGCAGAGAGGTCAGGCAGGGGGTGTGGCTGAGCATTCGACGGCCTCTCAGTTTTGCTTTATGGCGTTTGTACATGGATTGATTGATTGTTCCAGTAACGTGTCACTACATTGACCTGGGGTTTCGAGGGCAAAGTTAATCCACTGAGCATGCCCACCATCATTCCAGAGTGAAACACCTCTCTATGTGGGCTGTAGTGACAGGAAGCATTGGAGAAACCTGACAAGGTTGATGGTCTTGATCCCAATTAAAGAAAGGTTGATTGTTAAGGGGACAGCAAATGGGTATTTGAACAAAGAAATATATAAATCACACCTTTGGGATCTGGGGCTGTTTTGAACTCACTGATTTGCTGCTAAACATGGTTCAGCGATCTGTGTGTGTGTGTGTGTGTGTGTGTGCGCGCGCACGTGCGTGTGTGTGCGAGCATGCACGAGTGCGAGTGTGTGGGAGAGGTGTATGGGTTGGCAGTAATATTATGAAATTACCCTCTTGTCCGAGTGTATCAATCAGAAGAGAACAGGGGATTGGGCCCACCTGTAAAAGGTATGAAGCAGTCGCAGCTGAATGCAGTTTAGGTGATATTAAATAAAACTGTCTGGCACCTGCTTCATTTTGAAGAATGCATCTTGTCTTAAATTAAACAACTTCGCTCCATCAATGTCATTCACTGAAATGTTAAGACGTGGTTGTAAAATATTAAAGATGTAAAGATGAATTATTAAATATTAAAGATAAATTACGTATTCCTCAATATGCAACCTGGACTGAATTATAAAACAACCTCTGGATGCCAAACTATTACTTATGGCTTTGCATCTGATGACATCTGCATACAACTTCAATCAATCTTAATAAAAGACCATAAGTACATATGTATAATATATGTATGTGAACACATCTTCAGTGTTTCCTCATGATGGAGTGATTGTAATATTAGGAGAGAGGCTGTGTAGTGGAATAAGATTTATCTTAAGGATGTTTCATGACATGTCCTGGGCTTTCTGAACCCTTCCACGCTTATCTCTTGTTGCAAAATTAGTTTTTACAAAGAATCGGTTATTACTTCAACAATATAATCTCTGAAGAAAAATTTTTAAAATCACATTTCAACACGTCGATCCTGCGTTCTTTGTTCTGTGCAATTGCACAAGGACCGCTGATAATTGTCCCCCATTCTGCAGATCCGTCCACTCGGATTAACTCTCAGATGAAATTGATTCTGTTTTCATGGGACTCATTCAATCCTTATTCAAGAACATCACCTCAATTAGCCCGAGCCGGTCAGCAGTGACCCGATGGCTCTTTGCTGGTCCTCGCCTGTGAATAGAGAGCTTGTCCGGTTTGCCTCTTCCCTGCGTGGGAAGAACCCTGTGCTTTTCAGAGATACGACTTACCTGGGAACACTAATGAGGGGGCTTTTGTCTTCCTTGTTTTCATTGTCCTCTTTTATCACAAAAAATGACACATCGGGACAGTGAGAACAAAAACCCAGCGCTGTGCTGAAAACGTGCTCGCCTGTCACCAGCAATTCACGCTTTTGTACTTTTAAGGTTTTTACCATATAAAATAAATGTAATTAAAGCGATTATCGCTGATTCTTTGGTTTATCAGGGTACTCAGGGTAATATTTGCATTTTATTTTTGCATGGTGTTCCCTCCAACTCCTTAATTAACTCTCCTTTTGCAGCCAAATGTGTGAAAAAAGTGGTAAAATGCAGCCCATACAGAATATGGATTGGTGTGTTTATCCTCAGAGCTAAACTTGTTAGGGGGTATTCATGAAAATAAATGCAGCTCCTTGTACCTCAGGTGCTTATTAATATGACCTCTTCAAAAGAGAGGATTCAATAACTTCTCAAGTGAAGAGCTTTAAAAAAAAAAAAAAAGCATGTTTAAGATGAATGTGCCTGTGTAGTCATCAGTTTTCCTTCATTATCAGCACTGGAAGGAAATAAGAATACTGCATTCTGATTGGAGGAGAGGGGGGTGGGAGAGACAGTTACTCATGGGAGAATGGGGACTGAGCACTAGCCAATCATATTCTGTCAGTGACTCCATGTTATGAGTCGGTCCTGGTGTTTTGCTGCGGAAAGTGTTTGGAGAGAATTTTGTGTGACCCTGTGGTATGAAAACGTTGAGAGGGATGAACATAGACTGTCGTTCTGCACTGAAAATGGAGCCAACCTTGCATTAATACCCAGGGGAGCTGGCATCTACCTGTCTCCAACTTTCACAATGTCTCTACACCCTCATGCTTTCCACATACTTTCCAGAGGTGGAGGTGATGCTATCGGGGACGGTGCTATGGAAAGGTCACGGGGCACTGCACCCCCCCCCCCCCCCCCCCCCCACAAATGTTCTATGTGTCAATAAAAGCCGGATTCACGTGAAGCTTCCCTGTCCAAAAAAAAAAAGAAAACCCACTTTGGCACCTTAATTGGAGTATATAAAAAAGGCCGGAGTAGATCACTCCTCTTCACATTAAAAAAAAACGAGCATCTTTAATTTATCAGGATGCCACTTCAGAAACGATTACCCTCTTGGAACAGGAGCCTGTAAAAGTTTGCAGGAATAATTAATGGAAAACGCATTAGGCAGGAGGGAGGGAGAGGTCCGGCTCACATTCCCCCCTCATGACCATCTGTCAAACGTCAGAACTAAGTAGTGTTTACAGGAAAATTTCGCTTCTTAACAAGGGCAAAATCCCATAAGTCCCCTTCGGGGTTTAATATTTGATAGCGCTGTTAGTAATGGACGCTCTCCGCTCTCCAGATGAAGATGATGTATCCTCTTCCGAAGTGGGCTGAGGGAAGAAGGGGGTTTCCAGAACTCAACGGTCTACTCCTTAAAATGGAATTCTTTGAGGTGTTGTTGTTTTTGAGCTTTGCCTATGTCTTTCAAAGCATACAAAAAAAAATGGTAAGGCCTGTCCAACTACAAAATTGTAAGTAATTGATTGCAGTGCACTTTTTAAATGGACTGAAATTATGTTTTTTGGATTACAAATTCTAAGCTTTGATGTTGAGCCTTTCATGTTAGAGGAGCCCTGCTGTTTTTAGTGTAGTGAATATAATATAATATTAGTGCTTCCGTGATACTACCAATGGAATACAAAGGGAAAAAATATATGTGCATTATTTTACAAATAACTGCTCTGGAGACCGCATCCTGTTCTGGAGACAGCATTCCCGCTTGTGGTTCTCTCCTGTTCACTAAAGAAATGTTCCAGTTCTCGATTATGTTCAAAGAACAGGATTGCGAATTTGACAATTCACTCATGGACTAGTGACAAGTCCTGTTCATGGTATTGGAAAAGCAGACAGTATCTATTATATACCATTTGGTTAGTAAGATATGACACACTGCAGCTACATGAAATTACAATGTTTTGTTTTTGCCAGATTGTGCACCAGCATTATTTACAACACATGGTACGTATATAAATGGTTCTCACATCCTTGTTAAAAGATGATGACATAAAAACAGAATGGGATGCTCACTGAAGGGATCTGATTATTCTGTCGGGGACTCAGTTTGGCTCTGACCCTCTTTCTCTCTGAATGCCAGAGTCCATTGTGAACATTTCAAACGGAAGTGAAAAAACCAATCAGAGAGGAACAGCCAATCAGGGCCTCTCTCTGGAGTGAGGAAGTGAGCTCGATCGGGGTGCTTTGAATGACCCAGGTTTGAGTCCCGTGTGTGCTGATTACGTGTGATTATCTTCACCAAATCCTCCAGTGTCCCACAGTTCCCATCAACGGTGATCAATGCAGTCATATCTGAACAAATAGACTGCGTGAATAATTCATTTGCAGTGGACAGCCCCGATTAAAAATGTATCTGCTTTTCGTGAACAGCCGAGCTGGACTGCGTGGAGCGGAGGAAGTGTTTCAGCCGAAGGGAAATGGGCTGTCTGTGATTGGTCGGCTCTCTGACAGTGACTGGCACATCTTTATGCTTTTATCTCTCTCCTGTGAGCTTCCTGTTTCAGGTTAAATAAAATGGCCGCCCCTGAACAGCGGCTGGCCGAAAACCGATGCCTGAAAGCCAAGGAGTAACGTCAGCGTTCTGTGGGTGTTTGTCTTCAGCATTCAGTTAAACGCTCCTGTTAGTTCTAATCTCTTCACAATCACAGATTTCCGTGATGACACAAGCAAACGGAAATTAATTTTTAAAAAGGTAAAACATGAGGAGTGAGTTTTAATCGAGTTAAAGACGAGGTCAAAGACAAAGGTTAATTGAATCTTGGCACTAGTCCAAATTACAAACAAGTCTTGGTTTTAATTAATGGAGGACAAATTATGTTTTTAAAGTAAACAAAAATTAGCATTGGCAGTCTGTCTAGGCTGAATCCTCCAAAATATTTGATTTTTTTTTTAGACTGGATCCTTTTAACTGTCCTGGCAGTGAATGGGAATATTTCCTATTACCTTATTTTTGTAATAATAATAACAATAACAATGATAAAATCACAATGATAAAATAACAGCTAATTAAAAAAAAAAAAAAAAAAAACTTTACTTGTACGTTGCACTAGTTAACATTATAATGTAAATGTTATAATGTATATCTGCTTATAAATGCTTCACAAAGCATTCATTAACGCATTATAGATTATTAACAACAACATAGATAAGTGGTTTATAACAATACTGTAATATGTTTATTATTTTATTGTTGCTACAAACCATTTACCTATTTTGTTGTTACACCATGTTATAGGGAGATGAGTGTGCATAAAATGGCATAGGTGATACTTTTGGCCTGGAAAGCAGAGTCTTCTGCAGTCCCTCCTAAAAATAAGCAACATCATTTTTTGTTTGTGCTCCAAGGGAAAAAATATTAATTAAAATATACTCATTTGGGATTTTAGGAAAGCAAAGTGCCTTTCACGTGGTGAGCAAACTCTGCTAGAGCTGGAGATGGGCTGTTACAATCAAATACGTTCTGTCCCCAAGGCCTGTGAAACTGCGGGAGAGAAGAGTTTGGTTTTTTTTTTTTATTGCTTTTTTATATATTAATTAATTAATATTAATTGGGGTGTGGCGGTGCATTCTCTGTCTGTTAATTAGGTGGTGATGTGGGTGCTGTGGTAAAGCCCTAACCCCAGTCTGGTCAGCACCATGCTTTTAGGCTTCTGATGCTCCCAGATGACCTGTCCAGGTAAAGGTTTTTGGGGTTTTTGACGTGATTCCAGTCCTGGTGCCGCTGTTACCGATGCGGCAGCAGTGTGGACCAGCCGGTGGCCCACGGAAGGAACCCAGGAGGCAGCTGGCCGATCCTCCTTCCACCTGAAAATGTCAGTGAACAGGTGAGTAAATAACCAGCCCGCACGGAAACAGAGCCAGCCTTCGCACGCAGGAGACCGGAGCACACCTGCGCTGTGGCGGTATTCCTCTGAGGTGTGATTACCTGGATTAAGGAGATTATAGTCAGCGTACGACGGGCTGTCTAATCATGTCCTGGCAGCCTTGGCGTTTAATGGATTTTGCCTCATTTGTTTCTGTGAAATGCTGGGAGTTCTGAGTATAATCTGTGCTCATAGTGCAGATGTTCCTCACCCGCTACTGGCTCATTATCACTGACTTTTTCCATGTTCTTTTAGCAGAGAATCTTTATGATTATTATTTTATTCATTCAAACAGTCTTCGCTTAATGGTGGTGCAGTGGGTAGCACTGTTGCCTCTGGTTGCCCACAGCAAGAAAGTGCTTGGTTTGAATCCCTGGGCCTTTCTGTGTGGAGTTTGTATGTTTTCCCCGTGTCTCTGGGCCTTTCTGTGTGGAGTTTGTATGTTCTCCTCGTGTCTCTGGGCCTTTCTGTGTGGAGTTTGTATGTTCTCCTCGTGTCTCTGGGCCTTTCTGTGTGGAGTTTGCATGTTCTCCTCATGTCTCTGGGCCTTTCTGTGTGGAGTTTGTATGTTTTTACCCGTGTCTCTGGGCCTTTCTGTGTGGAGTTTGCATGTTCTCCTCGTGTCCAAGCTGGTTTCCTCCAGGTACTCCGGTTTCCTCCCACAGACATGCAGGTTTGGTTAATTGGAGACTCACAGGTATGAGTGTGTGAGTGAATAGTGAGTGAATGTGATGTGTGTGCCCTGCAGTGAACTGATGAACAAAAAAAAACGGGACCAGATTTACGACCCACTTGAATCAAAAACGTTTTGAGTCTGAGACGTTTGCTTTCACGTCTTCAAGGCTTCGCCAGAACGAGTGCTGGAGTTCACGGAGAGCGCTCACCCTCTCATCCCTCACCCTCTCATAAATACTCCTCATGTCCACAGAGAGCGCTTACCCTCTCATAAATACTCCTCATGTCCACAGAGAGCGCTCACCCCCTCATGTCCACAGAGAGTGCTCACCCTCTCATAAATACTCCTCATGTCCACAGAGAGCGCTCTCATCCCTCACCCTCTCATAAATACTCCTCATGTCCACAGAGAGCACTCACCCTCTCATAAACACTCCTCATGTCCACAGAGAGCGCTTACCCTCTCATCCCTCACCCTCTCATAAATACTCCTAATGCCGAATGTGCCCCGTTATTGGACTGCTTCCCGACAGACCAGCTGTGAACTCTCATCCATTTTGAATGTGCTGTTCCAACTGCCATCCGAAAAGGTGCAGTTGCGTGCAAGGCTGCCAAAATGATATTAGCGTTCGGCTTCTGAATGGCTGCTTGGTTTGCTTCCCGCAGCTTATGCCTGAGAGTGATATATTTAGCCGTGTAATGCCTGCTGTAATGGGCAATGATGTGTCTGTCGAGAATCAATTGAGTTTAGAAAGCACACTTAAAATTGTCATCGCAGAACTGTGAGAATGCTTTTGGACTGCTCCACGCTGAATTTACTGTCCTTGGCTCATCAGGAGACGCGTTAATGCAAAATGTTATTTTTTCTGTCAGCAGTGCCAATGCTCAACTCAGCATCTCTTAAATTAACTGAATCTCGGCATTACAAGGAATCAGTTAAATAGATAGTTAAATAACTCAGAAATTGATTTTTGCCCCCTGAAGGAGACATGAGTTCTCTTGGATAAATCTCAGGAATCATTCGCTAAAAATAAAAATATTTTTTTTTATTATTATTATTATTATTTTTATTTTTTATTATTTATTTATTTTACTACAACAGTTTTGTCAGCCAGGGCACTTTAAATATTTAAAAAATGTAAATACTTTTTTCCTGTTGGGTCCTTCCCTGTATTTCAGATTATGGTCAAAAGATGGTGCTCTAGGTCTGCAGAAGGATATTACTGTTGATAATATCATAAAACGAGTCATCTTTTTTTCCCTTTTTGTTTCATGAGAATTATAAATTGTTATTGAATTATTCTTGTAATTAAAGGACTTTTAGATTAAGCTGATTAGAACATTCCTCCATTTTGTGTGAACGCTGACAGCTTCGGCCTGTTGGTAGTTGTAGTTTTCCAGCCCTCTGGATCCTTTGCTTTTTGGGCTCATCTGTAGAATGGATGAGGAGATGGAGGAGGCCTTGGCCCTCATTGGTTCAGCTTTGATAGGGAATGGGATGGGATTGGTCGGACCTGGCGGTTGGGGTCTTGGAATGCATGAGTAGATACAAACGCTTACAAAGTAAAAAAAGAACAAAATTTATCATTAGTCTCTAATTATTTATAATATTTTCTATTTTATTGATGAATCATGGTTGAGTACTGATAGACTGTACTGAGTACTGGCAGGCAGTGTTGAGTTCTGAGACAGTGTTGTGTACTGACAGGCAGTGTTGGGGACTGATGGACAGCATTGAGTACTAAGCAATTACTAGAGCATATCAGGTGTTTATTTTTCTTTGATGCTAATCCAGTGGTAGTATATTTTGGAGACAGCTTGTAGACAACCTGTCTGTGTGATGTTTTTGAGCTTATATAAATTTTCTTGTGTCTATAATATTCTACATTTTCAGTGTCATCATTTTTGCAATGGAAAGAGATTGTTTTGGAGGGATACAAGTTTAAAGTGGACAGTATATTAATAAATCCTTTGAATTATTTTGTTCTTTAATCTTTTATTCAGTGCTGGCCCTCTAGTAGTGTTTTTTTGTCTTTCAGAAGGGAACAAGTTTGCTTTGTTGTTGGAGTGTAAAGGGAAGGGCTCAGCTGGAGCTCACATCCTTGCTTTTGAGCTGAAGCTAAACTCGTGCTTTTGAGCTGAAGCTAAACTCGTGCTCTTAAAGTAAAACACGACACGTCCATGAAGGATTCACTTAAGACAAAACCGAAAATGGAACGTCTGAGAAACTCCTCCAAAAGGTGAAAGTGGGCTAAGGTACAGTATGTACTGTCTTACATGTACTTCTGTCTGAGGAAAAAGTACATCAGTTAAATTATTAAGTATAATAGTTTGAAACACAATGTGCTGTAGTACTGAACTTGCCAGCTTCTATGCCTGAACTGCTGCAATGCCAATGGATGAATTTCTGTGGACTCATTAATACTTGAGGAGTTGTGATATCAATATTGGCACTGTGTGCATTGAAGTGAGGATTAAGGGGATTATGTTTAATTTTCTGAATCCAGCAGTTTTAACCTCCGACCCCCTCGTTTAACGTCTGGCACTCTGAATACCGAACACAAGCGTATCAACAGTTAAAACTTTGCAGTTATGCAACATGCATAAATTTAATCAAACAATAATGTGTTATTTATGAGTTCTTCTCATAAGAATATGGAAGGCAGCAACAGAGAGAACGGGAAGCAGTCCGCTATCCTTGACTAGAACAACAACTGATGGCAGAGTACACAGATATTAATGGTTTGGTGAATACTGGTGCAGGAGCGCTGTGGGGCAGGCACTGGGCTAATTGAGGGTTTTAGGGGTGCTGAGGAGGATGGTGACAATTTTGGCGTATAGCATCACACGCATAGTCTCTCCATTCGACAGAACGGGGACAATGTGACCTTCTTATCAGGAGATGATGGAACTGGGTAGGATCTTCTTATGTCTCTTCAACCATTCCAAACATTAGCTTTTGTTTTCTGTATCTCTTTTGTTCTGATGGACAAGCTGCCAACGTACCACTTGTAGGAGACATGACTTTCATCAACAAAACCACGGCTCAAAATTTTTTGCTGCAACAAGCATAAGCCAGCTGACCGCGACGTGATTTGAACACGCAACCTTCTGACCTGGAGTCAGACGCGCTACCGTTGTGCCACGAGGTCTGAGCCGACGCAGTCTCTCTCTCTCCTGCACCACGTCACCATATTATTATTATGCATGAGCAACTTTACAATGGCAGATACCGCCGATGATGAGGCTTCGCCCGTATCCAAATATGGATCAGACTCCTTATCGCATGAACCAATCACACCACCAAAGAGCCCGGATAGCTCAGACGGTAGAGCGTCAGACTTTTAATCTGAGGGTCCAGGGTTCAAGTCCCTGTTCGGGCGGCGCAGGTTGCTGTGTTCTGTCTGAAATGCGTTCTGCGAATGAGCCCTGTTTTAAGTCATAACACAGCAGTTTCTAGTGTACGTTAAAAATGGTAACTCATCGTTTATGAATTCCACATGCTGATATTAAATCCCTTTCCTCAATCTGTGGGCTCAGTTTTATCCTGGATTTTCACTTCTTGCATCACTTCCTCACATCCTATCCTCACTCCTTAGCTCCACCCACCAGAGGACGTGAGGAGGAGATGTAAGGATGAGATACGAGGACAGAGGAACCAAGGCGGCATGGGTTAGGAAAACGGAACGTCAAGGAACAGTCTGAAGCCATGTCAGTTACAGACACAGCAGATGTGGAGAGGTGGATTGTTTCATATATATATATATATATATATATATATATATATATATATGTATAATTATTTTCTATTTTATTTTTATATTTTTTAAGACTCTTGCAAAGACTGTTCTCATGTTTCCTTGCTGAAGCATCCTCCAGGAGCCTCCTCGCTCCTCCAAGGAGCATTTGACGGGTTGGAATGTCCTTAAAGATGGCGGACCTCGATTGGTCTTCTGGGTCCCGTGTGGACTGCAGAGAGGAGGATGGGTAAAATAAGCGATTGAAATGAAGCCCTTGTCTTTGCTAGTATTTTTTTTTTTTTAATGAATGCAAAACAAGCCAGTTATTAAGCCTTGTGGTGTCTTCATATTATGTATGCACCCTGCGTCCAATATTTTTCAACTAGAAACAACCTGTCAATCAATAAATTGCTGTTAACTGTTTTCACACAGTTTTTTCAGCTGTTTTTTCACTGTGCAGTGAGGCTGTATTTCTTTGGTCTACAGCACTCTTTACTACAATACAGACAATAATAGATCTTTTTGTTTGTTGCTGTAATAGATCTGTGGCACTTAACTTTGATTATGGCTTCATTCCTGCTGGGTTGAAAAAGGACAGACAATTGTTCCCTGATGGTGTAGCGCTTTTATAGAAATATAAAAAAGGGAAACTTTCTCCAGGAAAAAAACATCAAATTTTATGCTGAAAAAATTACATTTTGGGGGTTTTCACTGATGTTAAACTCAGAAAAGGGTCATTTTGACCCTGAGTACAAAAGTTAACCGACTACTAACCGTGCCCCATTTTTCTTATAGAAGCCAGATTAGTTTGAATTCATTTTTACATGGAAGTATATGAAACCAGAAGATTATATTGGAACTGGGAATGAGGGTAATGAACAGAGGTATTAAGAGACATTAAAATAAACTTGTTTTACGGCCGGAAAACGATCCAGATTTATGTAATGATGTAAATGCCTGAGGACAGCCTGGCTGGACAGATGCTATTCACACAGAGAACCATGGTGTACAGAAACTGCAATCTGTGTGGATTTAACTGCAACCCAGCTAACACAAAACATTCCCACAATGCAGCTGTCATGTGCTGCCAAAGTTACAACATTGTCCAAACATTCCGTAACATTGGAGAACATTTTGTGTTAGCTGGGCGGCCTTGGCTAACGGGTATTTTCACATATTCCATACTCTGTCAGTTTCGTCCCATCTCATCCTTATCATGCTGCAGCCTTTTCTGAAGTTGCCCAGCGCCTTCTGTCTCTCTCACAGAGCTTTCACTGCACTGCTTTTGTTTACCTCAGAATTACCCAACACCCCCCCCCCCCCCCCTCCAAAATGAACAGAAGTATAAACGGGGAGAGAGAGTGAGCATTGGAAATCGATACCACGCTTGGATTTGCCCAATCGAATGGATCGTCCAGCAGAGCGGCGGGTTCGTCTCACCGGTCCGACTGTCTTTTTAATGCGCAGTTAGAGCGCAGCTGTGTCTGTCATTGAGCTCAGAACAAGGTGAGGCTCCACCTAACCCGGAGATTAGAGAGAGGAGTCTGCTCTGAAGCTCTGCTTGTTTAAACCTCCACTCGTTCACGTGAATAGTTTCACATGCTCTGCGGGGCGGGAGACAAACATTTACAGAACGGACATACTGAAGGGGATAGGAGGAGGAGGAGGAAGAGGAGGACAAAGACATTTCAGGTAGGAGCGCGCGTGTATCGCAAACTTAAAAAAAAAAATTTTTTTCTCCCCAAAAATTTTGGCTTTCTGTGTCTATTTGGGTTTATGTGGATAATCACAGCTTAATGAAAAGAGGGTGTTCGCACGCATTTTCATATTTTCATTGTTATGTTATAATATCACTGCCCTCTGCTCTGATGAACTTCTGTTTTAGTTCCTTGTTGAGCAGAAATAAAAGGTCTGCCCATTAGGGGATGGACACTTAAAATAAAAAGGCTTCTGTTTGTCATAAAGTGTGTGCTCAACAAGCCTCTAAAACAGAAGTTCGTAAAAAATAAACTGGGGTTACCTGTGATCAGATAACAGTTTTTCCTCTAACTCAAATCTTGTGTGAGACAGCAGTCAGAATCTACAGTATTGGTTCTATTTTTCATTCCTTTTACATTTCTGTGGTTTTTAGGTATCCTGTGAATTTTGTGATGATACAATGTGAGAGTGGATTTCTCTGGGATTTAAGTTACAGCCCAAGTTCTTTACCTGCAGTTAGTGCTTGAATATTAACTAAATGATCATTAATCATTTAAATCATTGGTTAGGCTAATGACTTAAGAATTTATATTTTAGAAGTTATGACATGTCTGTATGGTTGCATAAAATCTTTGTAAAATCATGTAGATAACATACTGATCTGATACTTAAAAACATGCTAAATACCAATGCAACGCTGCAAAATCCTTAATAAAAAAAAATTATATCTTATTTTAAATCATTTTGAGCAGTAACATATTTGAAGTACACCGTCTCTATCTGGAGGTTCCCTGTATGGCTCTCATCAACAGGTCCAAAATAAGGCCCTCTTTTTTTTAAAAACTCTTCAGTACTTGGGAAGGTCACGGGCAGCTATAGCCCTGTGTTACACAGGAAGTCTGCCCTCTGTTTGTTCCACACCTTGGTCCCATCACATTAACATAAAAATAAGCAAAAATAATCCTCTTACGGCAGCCACCTCAGTGCAGACCTGGTCACAGCGAGGGAATATGCTGACCTTTAACCCCACTTTAATCACCCAGTCTTAGTCTAAATCACTTCTGCTCTTCCATGTGCTGCAATTACTGCATCAGTGCAGGCATTATCTTCAGTATTAATTGAATACAAACTAAAAGGAAAAATAGAATCACGTGAATTTTATTAGTTCAAAGATGCAGTTATTATTCTTTGCCACTAATATCTAGTACATGTACTGGTTTGTAGGAGCAGAGAGTGATTGCTACATTTACAAAACAAATCTGTTAAGCAGAAAGGTGACAGAACTCATTTAAATGGATTATGTGCCCCAATTTATCACTTTCTGGGGGCTCAGGTCAGTTTTTTTTCTGTATTTCCTCTGTTAGTCGTCTTTGTGACAGTGTCTCTGTAGAGAGCGCTGTATGAATAAAACTGAATTTATGACACATCTCATTACAGTGGAGGCTATTGTTAAATGGAAATGAAATTTCATGCACCAGTGCTTACACTTGCTACTCAGGGAAAAAAATATGGATAGACAAACCCGCCCGGTGTTTTATGTGCAAATACATACATACATATATATATATATATATATATATATATATATATATATATATATATATATATATATATATATCCAGGACAGCACTCATTATATTTATTTATTTCTTGCTGCACAGACATTTTGGGCAAGAGGCCCTTCCTGAGTGTAATATGGTGAATGTGTCGGGGGTGAGCAGCACATTACATTACATTTATTTAGCAGATGCTTTTATCCAAAGCGATGTACAAAAGTGTATATCATGGTCATTGGACAACTACAAAACACAGGTTCAATAAGGTACAATACTCATTTTGTACGGATATTTCTAGCCAAGAACACAGTTCAGTTCACACAATGAACACTATTCTGGCCTAACTTATGCCAAGCCAATCTAGGGAAAAGAACAAGCTACAATATTAGAACAAACACAAATTACAAAAAGTGTTGGGATAGGGGTACATGTAACATGAGTGCCATGAAAGGGGGGATTTAAAGTGAAATGATACAGAACCCTGACTGAATATTGAATACATTTTCTATTGATATTGACAGACACATACATATTCAGTTCAGCTACAACACGTGTGTAGACATGACTACCCAGCTGCTCTTGGCTCTTCAGTCTATTCATTGAACCACTGCTTCAGCTATTGAACTATTGTGCTATATTGCAAACAGTTGCGTAAAAGTAGGTGACAAAATGATCTAACTGACTGTGGTGAATCAGTAGGCTCCTGATTGGTGAGTGTGGTCACATGGCCACTAAGACTAACCTGTTCAAAGAGTAAGAATTGAAAGACAAAGCCAAAACCTGAATTATGGTTCTACAGAAAAGAAATTAAACACTTAAACACTTTAGGAACATTTCTACGACCCAAATGGATGATGTTCATGTTTAGAGGGATTATTTACTATTATGTTTGAAATAGCTATGCATGCCATGAAGAATAAAAATCCCATTTTTCACTGTGTTTATTGGACTATGGTGCAAACAATTTGAGGTGAATCAATTGGCTCCTAAGGGAAAAAAAAACAGCTTGTTAAAATGCTGAGTTTGCAACTGTGTTTGGAACGAAAACCAGCATACACAGATGGTTATCGCACCACGCTGTGGTGAATGGATGATCCCCATGGTCATGGGTCGAACCCGGACCGTGCCAGTGCTGGCCAGTAGCTCCACGGTGCCACGTGCGATTGGGACACACCCCCCCCCCCCAAGCTTGGGCCCCCCCTGCATGGGTCTGTGGAGGAAAGCTGTATGTGCACTGGGACTGTTCACATTCTTTAAGTGTGCAGTAATAATAGGGTCCAGAGCCTGAAGCTGTTTTGGTTCAGATTGGGATAGACGGGAAAGGAGTTTAAGGAGCGTATTCATTTTAACTGAAATAATGCACCGTGTTTTGACGAGGCTGCATTCTGCTGAAAACTGCCGAAGCGTGCACCTTTTGTTACAGAGATCCAAAGATATGTAAATTTGTTCTTTATAATTTTTGAAAGGTACAGTCTTTTACTGAAAGTTTCATAAGATTCCCTTCCTCCAGTTGGAAACTAAATGATGAGCCTGTCTATAAAATGTTTATTGTGTATCTAAATTCCCAATGTAAAATGCAACAGTGAATGAGGGGGTAATTTAGAGATGAGGATGGCGCACTCAAATTCAAATGGGCCTTAGTTTATAGCGCAGTGAGAATTCGCAAACAGGAGGAGGTCTTACGGAATGGCACCCAGAAGCCTGTGTGGATATGTGTGGAAACGCATCATCACTTCCCAGCCCAGCTAAACCGTGGGGTTCGTCATCAGCAACACCAAACACCGACAGCTTGAGTAGGCGACAGCAGACAGATTGAGTCTTGCATAATCGCAAGGGGGAGGGGCTAGGAAGAGCCAATGAGAGAGCGGCGTGTGAGTGTGAGTGTGAGTGTGTGTGTGTGTGTGTGTGTGTGAGGGGGAGAGACGCTGAAGGGCGCTGCTCACGCTCCCGTCCCGTCGCAGATCATGGAGCGAGGCTTCTCCAGGAAGGTGGACGTCCCGGACCAGGCGCACTACATCGTGGCGTTCTTCGTGCTGGTCATCGGCACCGTGGGAGTGGCCGGAAACGCCCTGGTCATGTACGCGTTCTACAGGTGAGTGCGCAGGTGGGACACCGCTTCTGTGTGTACGCGTTCTACAGGTGAGTGCGCAGGTGGGACACCGCTTCTGTGTGTACGCGTTCTACAGGTGTGGCACTGCTTCTGTGTGTACGCGTTCTACAGGTGAGTGTACAGGTGGGACGCCGCTTCTGTGTGTACGCGTTCTACAGGTGAGTGCGCAGGTGGGACACTGCTTCTGTGTGTACGCGTTCTACAGGTGAGTGAACAGGTGGGACACCGCTTCTGTGTGTACGCGTTCTACAGGTGAGTGCGCAGGTGGGACACCGCTTCTGTGTGTACGCGTTCTACAGGTGAGTGCGCAGGTGGGACACCGCTTCTGTGTGTACGCGTTCTACAGGTGAGTGCGCAGGTGGGACGCCGCTTCTGTGTGTACGCGTTCTACAGGTGAGTGAACAGGTGGGACACCGCTTCTGTGTGTACGCGTTCTACAGGTGAGTGCGCAGGTGGGACACCGCTTCTGTGTGTACGCGTTCTACAGGTGAGTGCGCAGGTGGGACACCGCTTCTGTGTGTACGCGTTCTACAGGTGAGTGCGCAGGTGGGACGCCGCTTCTGTGTGTACGTGTTCTACAGGTGAGTGCGCAGGTGGGACACTGCTTCTGTGTGTACGCGTTCTACAGGTGAGTGTGCAGGTGGGACACCCCTTCTGTGTGTACGCGTTCTACAGGTGAGTGCACAGGTGGGACACCCCTTCTGTGTGTACGCGTTCTACAAGTGAGTGCGCAGGTGGGACGCCGCTTCTGTGTGTACGTGTTCTACAGGTGAGTGCGCAGGTGGGACACCCCTTCTGTGTGTACGCGTTCTACAAGTGAGTGCACAGGTGGGACGCCGCTTCTGTGTGTACGCGTTCTACAAGTGAGTGCGCAGGTGGGACGCCGCTTCTGTGTGTACGCGTTCTACAAGTGAGTGCGCAGGTGGGACACTGCTTCTGTGTGTACGCGTTCTACAGGTGAGTGCGCAGGTGGGACACTGCTTCTGTGTGTACGCGTTCTACAAGTGAGTGCGCAGGTGGGACACCCCTTCTGTGTGTACGCGTTCTACAAGTGAGTGCGCAGGTGGGACACCCCTTCTGTGTGTACGCGTTCTACAGGTGAGTGCGCAGGTGGGACACCCCTTCTGTGTGTACGCGTTCTACAAGTGAGTGCGCAGGTGGGACACTGCTTCTGTGTGTACGCGTTCTACAAGTGAGTGCACAGGTGGGACACTGCTTCTGTGTGTACGCGTTCTACAGGTGAGTGCGCAGGTGGGACACCCCTTCTGTGTGTACGCGTTCTACAAGTGAGTGCGCAGGTGGGACGCCGCTTCTGTGTGTACGCGTTCTACAAGTGAGTGCGCAGGTGGGACACCCCTTCTGTGTGTACGCGTTCTACAGGTGAGTGCGCAGGTGGGACACCCCTTCTGTGTGTACGCGTTCTACAAGTGAGTGCGCAGGTGGGACACCCCTTCTGTGTGTACGCGTTCTACAGGTGAGTGCGCAGGTGGGACACCCCTTCTGTGTGTACGCGTTCTACAGGTGAGTGCGCAGGTGGGACACCCCTTCTGTGTGTACGCGTTCTACAAGTGAGTGCGCAGGTGGGACGCCGCTTCTGTGTGTACGCGTTCTACAAGTGAGTGCACAGGTGGGACACTGCTTCTGTGTGTACGCGTTCTACAGGTGAGTGTGCAGGTGGGACACCCCTTCTGTGTGTACGCGTTCTACAAGTGAGTGCACAGGTGGGACACTGCTTCTGTGTGTACGCGTTCTACAAGTGAGTGCGCAGGTGGGACACTGCTTCTGTGTGTACGCGTTCTACAAGTGAGTGCGCAGGTGGGACACTGCTTCTGTGTGTACGCGTTCTACAAGTGAGTGCGCAGGTGGGACACTGCTTCTGTGTGTACGCGTTCTACAAGTGAGTGCACAGGTGGGACACCCCTTCTGTGTGTACGCGTTCTACAAGTGAGTGCGCAGGTGGGACACCCCTTCTGTGTGTACGCGTTCTACAAGTGAGTGCACAGGTGGGACACCGCTTCTGTGTGTACGCGTTCTACAAGTGAGTGCGCAGGTGTGGCACTGCTTCTGTGTGTACGCATTCTACAGGTGAGTGCGCAGGTGTGGCACTGCTTCTGTATGCTATATGTTCATCTCATAGTTATATATTTTTATTATTGTCTTTGACACTTTTCTCTACGATTAGTTTGGAACATTGCCATTCTATGCCATTTCAATCACTTTATTTCTATATTTGATATTTTCTTCTGTGTGATTTAAGGATCTAAGTGTGGAGGGCTGTAGATTTGGGGTGAACATGCCTCTGGTATGCTTGGTGGTGTGACTGCTAGTGTTGGGATACAATAATCACAGCCAAACAACTCCCTCCTCCCTCCCCAAGCAAAACTGTCATGCCAGTTATGTGCCCACTCTGACAGGCATCCTGCTACACTCGGCCCTGTTGCGCTCTGTTTGATACCAAACGGTGGGGGTCCATCCACACAAATTGCCTTGGATGTGCCAGAGGGGAAAAGGGCTTGTTATGCCACTGGGAAAGGTGTTTATTCATGGATGACTCGGTCACATGGATTTTAATTAACTGTAACGGTGTACCTAGTTTAACAGTGTACCTTGTGTCAAGTTCTTGTTGGAGTTTTTGGCAATGTATTAGTAGGTATGACCCCGATGTTTCAACAGAACAGTCCGATCAGGATCTGTCCTAAATATTTTATATGTATTCAATAACTACAAACTTAGACCCCCAAGATATTCCAGTACTGTTGTTTCATAGTCTCTTCAGTTGTGTTCTATGGCACTGCACAGTTCAGCTGGGTTTAAAGCTTGTTTGTTAGAAATCAATAGCAAAGGCAGGCTGAATATTTGGAACAGTTTCAGTGCATCGAAGGCTGAATGTGGCCTTTTTGAGAGAGACTGAATGAATCGTCTCGTCGTCCTTAGAACATTAAATAGAGATGAAAACCTCTCAGCTTGTGCTCAACATCGCAGCCAGCTTCTGCATGAGTGCTTTTTTCACACCTGGCCACCTGCCGTATAATTGTTTGGTCAATAATATTACATATTTTCATATTTCACACTCAATTATGATTTTCCTGTCACATCATCCACACTTGCTAAATATCTGTTGTGACTGGACATCGTTATGATCTGGTCTACCGGTGGATGCAAATACACACGTCTGCTAACTGTGACATTGGACAAATATCGCATGCATTAGCACTGAGTTAGAATACCACTGTTGAAAAATAATAAAACAGAATACAGTGCGTGGCAACTTTCATTTATGTTGAAAAGCAAATAACATTACCGTTTAAATATTTCTTGTTAACCCTCTTTGTCCATGTGCTAATGTTGTTAATTGAAATATATTGTTTATTTTCATATTTTTACGGTGAAGTCACAACTATCGATGCACTTCCCTTCTGTTTTGCAGCCAGTATCTGTGTCATAAATCAACACAGAAAGTTTAGCAGGATTAATGGATATCTGGGATGTAGTGTATTACCTAGTGGAAGGTCTCAGCTACAGGAGCTAATATGTCTTCATTCATCCATTTCAGTGCTTTTGTTTTGGAGCCATTTTTATTGCTAAGCCTATCTGAGAGACTATAAAAGTACCAGACAGGTCGTTAAGTATGAAAAGGAAAATAAAGGAAGAAAATCGGAGATTAGCACAGCAGTACATATTTGTGCTTCCTGAGTACTTAAACACTTCCTCAAACATAAGACAACATGGATGTCTTATAAAGACACTGCTATTTTTCCACAAAAGATCCACAAAAAAACAAAGGAATTGCCAGAATCATAGCTGCTTTAAACTGGTGCTGACTCTGGTGGGGTCATTATCAGCACCATAAAACTCTACAGGTGGCTATAAATGAGCATGATGCAGGCTGTTGGGCCTGGTGAGTTTGGGGGGTCGGGGGGGGGGGGGGGGGGGGGGGGGGTCTGTCCCATCCTGGGACCCCTGTAGACCTGGGTCTGCTACTACATAAAATGCATTATTAACAATAAAAAATAAGAAATAAAATAATAATCATAATAATAATATCATCATCATCATAAATGATGTCTCTTGGCTTTGGAGCATTGAAAAGCCAGAGAAACAATGGCAGAGGGATGTTTGTGTTGAAATCTTTGCCTGGGGGCTGTTGTTGGATGATCAGATCAGGTCTCTAATTGTTCTGTGCATTAAACCAAAATCAGATCCCTTCCACTGGGCAGCTCCCGTAAGCCACAGCGGCTGGGAACCCTGGCCCTGGATTATCCCCCACGTCCCCCTTCTGAACGCTCCAGGTATTACGCAGGGAAATCACTGGACCGGGTCGAGCCCGAGCTTCTCACTAATGAGTGGATTTTTCACGGAGCTGAACAGGAATTAACCCCTGACCTATGCGTATTGCAGAAATATTTAGTGTCCAGTACAGAGTAACTGAACTACAAAGAGATTTCAGATTGTCAACCTCCTGTTGGTTTTTTTTTTTGTGGGGGGTGGGGTTATTGATGAGGAAATAAATTACAGAAAATGTGATTGGGTTGGATTATGGTGGGGTGGTAGAGGGTACATGAACACATAATCAGAATGAAGGTCGTATGCCGATAATTCATGTATGACCCAGTATACACAGCCATGAATTAAAGTTGTCTGCGCAGGACAGGGTATTTCAGGAGTCTACCAATGAGTCGCATGTGAAGGTGAGAGAGCTCTAAGCTTTTTTTTGTAGTTCACTGTATAATTCAGGTAAAAAGTTCTTGAGGTTATAGCACCTGAACTATGTAACAAACCACTGAAAAACACTAACGCTTCACATTAACCCTTCATCATAAGGCTGGCATAACACTGTCTTACACATGACATAAGAGGTGTCATAAGATGACATACTGTATGTATTTTCCCAAAGTTTGGTCTACTGGATTAATAGGGTTGGTTTCAATTCCACTATTTCAGCTCTGGTTCAGAATGTCTAAATTCAAATTCAATTCAATTCCAGTTCCAAAGATTGACATTTATGGAATTCAGCTCCAGTTCAATGAATTCCTGTTTAATTTAAATCATGTTGCTTAAAGGTTATTGTAATTAAATTCCACAATAAATTCCCTACTTTGTGAAATTTAAGCTGGAATACGCCTGCGAATAGACCCAGCCATCTTGCTCGTCTCAACAACGTTGAATATCTTTGCTCGGTGTTGTCTTTACTGGCTGCTCATAATGTAACCCCGGTGGCTGGCCTCCATTTTGTGTTTAAACACGTGAACCATGTGATCACATGGGATCTCATCAGATCATTGATGTTCACCGTTCAGCAGACACCTCCTCCCTGTTCATTAAAGAGAGTGGTGCTGAAACCCCATAAGTCTTCTAACCCTCGTGCTGTATTGTGCTGAAAAACAGCTACATCGATTATGCTTCGGGTCAAATTGACCCACACGGTGCAAATCTGTTCAGCGCAGTCAAATAATCCTAAAACAGTGAAAACGTTTCATTTGTCTTATCTGGCCTTTCATAAAGAACAAAAACATGAATTATTTATTTCAGTCCCTATATTTAATAAGTTTATTGAACATATTTCCTGTCAAAAAAGTCAGGTTTTGTTCTGTTCGACCATATTGATTGATGTAATAATTTTCAGTAATCAAATAAATGATTTTTTCCCCCCATTTCATAAAGGTGATAAAAAGCACTATTGACCCAAACTGGCCATATTTGTGTACAAAGTGTGCATAGACATTCCACAACACAGCTACGGGTGAAAGCCATCCATTTAGATTCTTAAAGAATAGAAGTCATAAAATGTATTCAAAAAGTTACACTGTAGGCCTATTTCACATACACAAAAAGGTTAAATGAGTCAAATTGACCCGCATCATAGTTAAATGTTTAATTTAATTTACATGCATTGTCCAAGTACAGGCAGGCTGTCTCTGGCTGAGCCCACCGGCATTGTGAGTTCTCCACTTTTGATTAATGATAAAAATATATGAATACTTATTTGTGATTGAAAATTTTATCAAGTCATATTTTTATTTATTTTTATTTAATTGACTACATAAGGACTGTCTGTATTTATAAGGTATATGTATGTGTGTGTGTGTGTGTGTGTGTGTGTTTACATTAATATATATGTGCATGTGTGTGTATGTGTGTGTGTGTGTGTTTACATTAATATACATGTGCATGTGTGTGTATGTGTTTCCTATGTATTTCAGTAACAAGAAACTGCGGAATCCGGCTAACTACTTCATCATGAACCTGGCAGTGAGCGACTTCCTCATGGCCATCAGCCAGTCCCCCATCTTCTTCATCAACAGCCTGTACAAGGAGTGGGTGTTCGGTGAACTGGGTAACAATTCTTATTTCGTCCTGCTGTTTGTCCCCTGAACATTATTTTATGCTCCGGTGAATTAGAAGGGTCAAGGCAACATCCAATCACTCTGAATATAATTAACCATTTAGGTGCAAGACCACAAATATTGTTATTAGAATATGCAATTAGAATGTTCTTAAAGGTCCGGGAAACTGAAATCTGTGAATTATTTGCTTGTGTGTTATTTTAATACTTTTTTGCATACACAAATGGCTGAGATATTATTTTAAATGGTTCTTGCAAAACAAAACTGTATAAAAGTTGTGCTGAAATTGGCTTGCTTTCCCTCTTGGCTAAACGCCAGGTTTTCAGTGGGTGGTATTAACTGGATGTTAGTTACATAACAAAAGCCTTAAGTCTTGTGAATCTTTTTGTTTGTAATATGTAAATTATGCTCTTGCCAGTTTTGTGTGGGTAAGGCAAGCTAAGAAAAGAACAACCTCTCTGCCAAGAAAGAGTCTTTCTGGCGTGTTGTTGACAGTCTTAAATGAAGGGCTGCCAAGACCTGTGTCTTCAAATAGGAACACACCACAGTGACGGGAAAAGATTTGACAGAAAACTGGTGAAAATCCCTGGCTGAATGTAATTTAACTGCATATAAAATAAGCTTCTATATATGAGCCTCTGTACGTAATAAAATCTTTAAATTTCAGTTTAACTTTTTTAAAAAAAAATCTTTATTTTTGGGTTCAATTTTGCCTAAACATTCATTCATTTTTTGCATTAATGATGCAATTCTACTTTCACATTAATAGCATGCATCAGTGGAATGTCTCAGCAGGATTATTCACTAGCATGGCTGATGTGGTCCAGCCACTGCTAAACGGAGGTTTCCCCAGCTTTAACAGTACCTCTCTAAAGGCTTTTGCAGTGACTCCTGCGCAGGTGAGCTCTAAATCCAGGTGTCTGTTCCTCTGTGGGCTTCAGGGTGCAAGCTGTATGCGTTCTGTGGGGCTCTGTTTGGGATCACCTCCATGATCAACCTGCTGGCCATCTCCATCGACCGCTACATCGTGATCACCAAGCCCCTGCAGGCCATCGGCTGGACATCCAGGCGCCGCACCTCGCTGGTCATCCTGCTGGTGTGGCTGTACTCCCTGGCCTGGAGCCTGGCCCCGCTGCTGGGCTGGAGTGAGTCCCCGCCCCGCCCGTCTCTGCCCTCAATCTGGCCTTTTTAAAATGAGCCTTCCTGCGCCCACATTCACTGGAAAGTCCTCTGTTTAGCGTCCATGCCAATCTGCACTGAGAGAAACTACGTCAAACTGCGCCCCCATTTGAGTTCCAAATTTAAAACTGATTTGTGAAGTTTTATTCTTCTGTAAATGTTAAATCATTGTGTAACTCAAACCCCTGCTGCATCTATTAATACACACATTAGCTTCTGTGACAAGCTGATGTCATCATGTTCATCACTGTTGCCCAGTCCTGGGTTGATGCCACAACATATGATTTCCCCCCTCATTTCAAATGCACCCTATGAGACTACCTCTGCCACCCCTGATGTAACCACAGCCCTGAATATAGACTGCAACACAGCAGTGATTTCATACTGCTTATGAGAGGAGAATTCCTGCACAGGGGTGACAGCGGGTGGTTATTTCTGCACTGAATAATAACTCAGACTGTTCTTCACAGGTTCTTACATCCCGGAGGGCCTGATGACCTCATGTACCTGGGACTACGTCACGTCCACGCCCGCCAACAAGAGCTACACCTGATGCTGTGCTGCTTCGTCTTCTTCATCCCGCTGGGCATCATCTCCTACTGCTACCTCTTCATGTTCCTGGCCATACGCCGGACCAGCAAGTACGCGTACAAATCTGCGTGTTGGCCCTCCGTATCTGCAGTGGAACGAAGCTGAGCATCTGTCATTTAAATGCAACTTTTCCCTTTGTTTCTCTGTCCTCTCTCTCTCCCTCCCTCCCTCCCTCACTCCCTCCCTCTGTGCGTCCTCTCTCTCCCTGCATCCCCTCCCTCCCTCCCTCCCCCTCCCTCCATCCCTCCCCTCCCTGGTCCCACAGGGAGGTGAGAGCCTGAGCGGCCATGTTGGAAAGCCCACTCTGGTCCAGCAGCAGTCCATAAAGACAGAGTGGAAGCTGGCGAAGATCGCGTTCGTGGTCATCATCGTGTTCGTGCTGTCCTGGGCGCCATACGCCAGCGTCACGCTGATCGCCTGGGCGGGGTAATGCTGGGAATTCTGGGTAATGCTGGGAATTCTGGGTAATGCTGGGGATTCTGGGTAATACTGGGTTTTCTGAGAAACTAGTCTTAAGTCTAAGACAGGCATCTCAAACTCAAATCCTCCTCCGTCGCTCTGGATAAGAGCGTCTGCCAAATGCCTGTATGTAATGTAATGTAATGTAAATCCTGGAGGGCTGCCATTTGCTGGTTTTTGATGTATTCCTGCAATGAAGTTCTTAATTAAGTCTCTGATTATCTAAAGCAGGGTCCTCAGTCTTATCCAGAAAGGGCCAGTGTGGTGCAGGCTTTTGTTCCAGCCAATCAGTTCACACCTGATTCTACCAATCAAGACCTAAGACTCTGGCGGTTAATTAGCAGATCCAGGCGTGTTACTGATTGGTGGAAACGTGAGCCTGAGCCCACAGTCGCCCTTTCTGGTTGAGATTGAGGACCCCTGGGCTGAAGAGTCTGCACACCTTGCTTCCGGGGCCTAAACTGGCTGCTGTTTTAAAGGACATCAGCGGAGGCTGCAGCCCTTCAGAACTGGAGTTTGCAGGTTAAGTACCTTGCTCAAGGGTACAGCAGCTGTATCCTCCCTGCGAATTGAACCTGTGACCTTCAGGTTACAAGACCAGCTCCTTACCCATAATACTCCACTGTGAAGCTGGTGGGCCTGGTACTTTGCTTTCTGTCTGGCAAAAGTCAATATGCCAACACCTCTGCAGGTGCTCAGCTCTGGATGCTGAAATCCATGACCCATGTGACTTGATTTAATCCTTGTAGAATCAGTGTGGGTGGTACACCAGAAACAAAGAGGATTGGTCTTCTGTTCTTCAGTCTCCAAATTTGCAATTATTTCTCCATAACTGCTATTTTCAGAAGTAAACCATCTCATACCCTAATGACTCAACAGGGTTTAGCAGCATTGCTATTTCCTTGCTTTCCAATGTGACTTTCACTGAAATGACTTTCTTCACATTGTATGCTATGTGGTAAAAAAAATTGTAATTAACATTTTTAATCATGCGTGAGACCACACAGACAGAGACACAGACACATTTTTTTTCAAAACCGTATTTATAGAAAAAAGTAAACAATAAACTTCTATCTATAACAGTGTTACTAAAAGAAGAAAAAATAGACAAAATGCCAAGAATGATTTAAATAGAAACAAATAAAACCAGAGCTATAAAACCCTCTGAAAACAGACCTCTGGAAAGACAATGATAGAGCCAGTGAGAGGGAGGGAGCGAGGGAGAGGGAAAGAGGGAGGGAGGAGGGGAGAGAAAGAGGGACGGAGAGGGAGGGGGGGAAAGAAAGAGAGGGAAAGAGTGAGAGAGAGGTGAGAGATAGAGAGAAAGAGGGAGGGAGGGGGAGAGCATGAGGGAAAGGGTGAGGGAGATGCAATTGCTGCAGTCCACACATCCTGCCACCTGTAGGGGGAGCTGCAGTGTGTCTCATGCCCATGCTCTCCTGGTTGCAGGTATGGCAGTGTTCTGAGCCCGTATTCGAAGGCGGTGCCAGCGGTCATAGCCAAAGCCTCCGCCATCTACAACCCCTTCATCTACGCCATCATTCACTCCAAGTACAGGTAGGGGGCGCTATTCTCCCTGAGCGAGTACAGGTAGGGGGTGCTGTTCTCCCTGAGCAAGTACAGGTAGGGGGCGCTGTTCTCCCTGAGCAAGTACAGGTAGGGGGCGCTGTTCTCTCTGAGCAAGTACTGGTAGGGGGCGCTGTTCTCCCTGAGCAAGTACAGGTAGGGGGCGCTGTTCTCCCTGAGCAAGTACAGGTAGGGGGCGCTGTTCTCTCTGAGCAAGTACAGGTAGGGGGCGCTGTTCTCTCTGAGCGAGTACAGGTAGGGGGCGCTGTTCTCTCTGAGATGAGGAAGGGCTTCTCTGGATCCCGCTGCTGTTCCTCTCCCCTTTCCTTTCGACCCTCATTCTTACCCCCTCTCCCCCCTCCTCTTTTTCCTTTCCTCCCCCTGTCCGATGCTCTTTTCCCTCCTTGTGCCGCCGTTTTTAGGGATACGCTGGCAGAGAAAGTTCCGTGTCTGCGTTTCCTGGCCAGTCCCTCCGGGAAGGGGCGTGTGTCGGCCTCGAACAGCGAGCTGTCCCTCCACGCGCCCATGCTGAGCCGGCACTCCCTCTCAACCAAGACCCCCTACCGCCGAGCGTCCTCCCTGTCCACTGGAGACACGGGTGTGTGTGTGTGTGTGTGTGTGTGTGTGTGTGAGTGTGAGTGTGAGTGTGTGCATGTGCATGTGCATGTGCATGTGCGTGTGAGTGTGTGTGTGCGAGTGCGAGTGCGAGTGCGTGTGTGTGTGTGTGTGTGTGTGAGTGTGTGAGTGTAAGTGTGTGTGTGAGTGTGAGTGTGAGTGTGAGTGTGTGTGTGTGTGTGTGAGTGTGTGAGTGTGTGTGTGAGTGTGTGAGTGTGAGTGTGTGTGTGTGAGTGTGTGTAGTGTGAGTGAGTGTGTAGTGTGTGTGAGTGTATGAGTGTGTGTGTGTGAGTGTGTGTGTGAGTGTGTGTGAGTGTGAGTGCGAGTGCGAGTGAGAGTGCGAGTGAGCATGGGATGGGTCAAGAATGATTGAAGTCTGATGCCCAGTGGCTTGCTGATTTTCCTGACCAATCAGAGGGTCAGAGCAGCTGTGGCTTGCAGCTTACAGCAGGGTTTTCTTGAAGCCAATATTGCAGGTTCTGCTCCTTTACAGATGACTTGGTGTTGCCTGTGTGCTTTCAGTGGGCTATGAACTACTGGCCTGGAAAGGATCAATTTGCTCTTTTTGTGCTCGATTGACCTGCTCGGTGAATCGCATGATTGTGTTGTACATGCAGGAGGCTGATGTTTTAAATATGATATTAGTATAATATGAAATGTGCAGTGTATGTTGCGATGCATGACCCAGCTCCTTCCTGGTAGGTGTGGAGTGATGTGGAGCTGGACCCAGTGGACCAGCAGTCCTGGTCCTTCAGGAGCTCCTCCTCCTCCAGCCTGCTCAGAGACCAGAGCAAGCTCAGAACCTGCTCTCCCGTCACCGAGGAGCAGGTGGGAAAGGTGAGCTACTCATGCTCATCCAGGTGCGAGGGGCGGGGCCACTGCTCAGGTGTACTGCTGCTAAACCACTCTTGAACTGCAGTTTGTGCTGGAAAACAGATATTAAGGATATGCAGCATAACTGGAATGAAAATCACAGAATTAAATTCCATTTCATGTTCATTAAAGGGTTTTTGCGGATGTTAGTCATGCGTGTTCACGCTTTGTTTCCTGTGTGGCCTGCAGGTCTACGCTCAGCGAGCGCGGGGAGTGTGTAGCCTTGACTACGGCCTGGTGTCTGGCTCCATCAGCCTGGCGACCGTCTCCATGCTGGTCAGGACGAGGGGGGGACGGCGACGGCAGGGTGTCGGGATCGGGAGCATCCGAATGATTTGGGCGGGACAGGCGAGGAGGTGGAGAGTGCCAGGGGCTCTCCTAATGTGGAGCGGGACCCCCCCGTAGGCCCTAACGTCCCGCCTGTTACGGCCGTTCACACCCCAGAGAGGCGTTCGATTGGTGAAGCCAGCCACCTGGAGGCCCGGGCGGGGCTGGTCACCTGTGAGGCAGCTCACCTGCTGAGGGACCTGCAGATCTTACACTGCTCCTCCGAGCTGCTGGAGCCTGAGGAGAACTTACACTGCTCCTCCGAGCTGCTGGAGTCTGTGGAGAACTTACACTGCTCCTCCGAGCTGCTGGAGCCTGTGGAGAACTTACACTGCTCCTCCGAGCTGCTGGAGCCTGAGGAGAACTTACACTGCTCCTCCGAGCTGCTGGAGCCTGAGGAGAACTTACACTGCTCCTCCGAGCTGCTGGAGCCTGAGGAGAACTTACACTGCTCCTCCGAGCTGCTGGAGCCTGAGGAGAACTTACACTGCTCCTCCGAGCTGCTGGAGCCTGAGGAGAACTTACACTGCTCCTCCGAGCTGCTGGAGCCTGAGGAGAACTTACACTGCTCCTCCGAGCTGCTGGAGCCTGAGGAGAATTCCGTCTGTTAAGGTCTGAAGTCTGAGGAGAACTCCACCTGCTGAGGTCTGGAAACTGAGGAGAACTCCACCTGCTGAGGTCTGGAGTCTGAGGAGAACTCCACCTGCTGAGGTCTGGAGAGTCTGAGGAGAACTCCACCTGCTGAGGTCTGGAGACTGAGGAGAACTCCCTGCTGAGGATTCATGGTCCTGGATGGCATCGTACTGGTTAGAACACACGCAGCTTACAGCCATCAAGGACATTTCAGTCATTGGGTTTCTCAGCAGAGTGCCCTGGGTTTAAATACCACTATAATTATGGTAGTGCACTGCACTATTGGTTTGAATACTACTATAATTATGGTGGTGTTCCATAGCACTATTGGTTTGAATACCACTATAATTATGGTAATACACTGCACTATTGGTTTGAATACTACTATAATTATGGTGGTGTTCCATAGCACTATTAGTTTAAATACCGGTATTTATAGATGACCATGATGCATAGCACATTTGTGTGGTGCCTAAATCTGACTTGCCTGGTCCTCATCCACCCATAAGCAAAGCACCCAAGATCAGTTACTTCAGAATTTGTTAAGTATAATTAAATAAACTTTAATTGTATGCATAAAAAGGCATTCTTAAAGCATATTTCAATGCACTATTTTTTCACAAAGACAGACAGCATCAAGATGTAAACAAGACATGTATTATTCAGCCCAATCGGTGTTTTTGATTTACAACAACATAATCTACAGTAAGTCAGGAAAATGAACCGCTTCCCAAAACAAAAACAAAAAAGAGAAATGCATTTCCTTGTTTGTACTGTATGTTATGTATTACATTTTAAATAATGTTAAACTTCAGGAATTGCACAATTTCAGATGATACGGGTGGCATATTGTGATTCATCAATATTTCCAGAAAATCTCAGAGTAAATGACTTAAGAATGAACATGAAACTAAATTTCCATTTATTGGTCATATGATTTGCCAGTATGTCCTTGCATTGCTGTTTCCTATGAGCCTGTGTCCTGTGTGGGTGTTTTGTCATTTTCTGACTGTGTGAGGGAGAATGCCCTTTTCTGTGTGTGACCAGCTCTGTGCTGCCACCTGGAGCCCTGGTGTGTAACTGCAGTTTTATAGGCAAGGCACAGAAATGGCATTCTAATACTTAATTTTGAGGACATTCTAAATCGAGTAACCGGTTGAATCGGGAAACAAACAACACGATAAATTCAAATGTTAACTACAAGAAAAATCTACAATTGTATGTACTGTTTGATATGGTAATGACTGAGAGTGATGCTTTGGACGTTCCTTAATCTCGAAACAGAAGCACACTCCAGAACGTTGAGAGTGTTTATTTATTATGGACTTAACACTGAGCCATGTACAGTTTTTGGGAGAAAGACACCAACGTTTTCAGTTGGTAGTAATATTTTTTAAAGGGCAAATTACTCTCCATGCCCCAAATGAACAAATTATATGAACTCTGTTGAGTGTCTTTGAACTGTTGAGAGTCCTTTTTGCTTGGAAATGACCTTTATAGTTTTGAACAATGTTTCCAAAGCACACTTCCCATTGGAACACTGAATATTCATATAAAGCACCAGAGTGTCTCTCAAAGATACTTAATAGGTTTTACACGTACTGGTACTACATCTGAATGTGTCAAAATATCCTTTGTGTGTTCTGAATATTCAGTTGTTTTTGGAGACGGTGCTTCTCATAAATTGCTGCTTCAAACTTTAGGTGTATTGCGGCAGCTTGGAGCTGACTTAAGATTTGGGCATCTATCATAGCTGACATGCATTTTAATATGTATCAGTTTCCATATTGAAAGGCATTAATAATGAATGTGTTTTGACTCCGTGTAACAGAACGCCATGTTGAGTGATGACTGGATGAACAGCATACATAATCATGTTTTGAATTAATAAATTCAAAACATCCTCCCAAGCATTTTTATATTATTTTATTTTTACAGATTTACCAGGGAGAATTTCATTTCCTCTGATTAACTTCCTCTCATTTTTCCCAAGGAAGCTCTCATTTCTGAACCAGAACTGACAGAACTTGACAGAACCACAGTGTCTGCACTGCCACATGGCCCAGTGGAGGACTGGACGGCCGTTGAGTTGCTCTGGACCACTTGAATATTTGACCAACTCAGGCTTGTGGAATTGGTTCAATACAGAAATACAAATTTTACCCATAATACAAGTTTCCAACCATGCAGGCATGATGTCATAGCATGCACACACTGTATCCATGGGAGGAGACCGTTGCTATGAATATGGCTTTTTACCATCCTAATAAATAAATAATTAAATAATGTAGTAATTATTTAGTAATTATTGACATTTTAGTGATTGTCAATCTAAGGTCACTGAGTTAACGGTTAGCTTTACTTTAATGCTATATAAAAAAGGTGAGGAACTTGTATTTAGTGAAAGAAAATAAAGTTTATTATTATGTAACCCTTTAAATAGGCTGATTGCATTTGAATCCTGAGGAATTTTATTTCTTTTGAATTATACTTATTTCTGTGTTTTATTTACCAAAAAAAAATTCTATTTCATGCTTTTTAAATGGAAAACTCTTTAATGTTTTTAATTCTACAGTATCGTCGAAAGTGTATAAGCTAAATTTAAAGTAACTTGGTGAATAATGAGTACTCAGTTTGTGGCAGCAATGTAATACATGTTTTAAATTTAAATGGATTGTGCAATTATTTCATTATTATACACACACACTGTTCTATTATTACCAATGCCCTTGTCAGTATACTATAAGCCTTCTTTCAATGCAAAACCCATTGCTGGAGTTGGAAAAAATATCAATAGCCCATGAACACGGAAATGGTCTCCATGGAGACAGCTGCTCACACTTGCATTGGCATCAGTCAGTTTAAGCATAATTTGCGGATTCCTCTTCCCTGGATCACGTTCGATAAACTCTGCTCTCTGTTGAACATTATATTAATAGATGAAATGTCAAGCCGTGTTCAAGTTGATTTGATGTGACTTTTGTATTTCTATTTATCAATCAATCATTTGGCTGCCTCGTAGTCCGGTCTGTCCTTCCTCATCCTCCTCTTTGATGTATTTATTTATATATTTATACATGTATTTATTTACTAAAATTAGTTTTGAATTCTAAGCCCTTTTTGTTCATTACCTTGTACTGAACCAGATTAAACTTTGTTGAGGACACACGGAATCACTCCTCTGTCTGTCAGTCTTCAGCAGGTGTTAAAGTCCTGTGCTAGGCACATCTCCTGTGAGCTGTCATCTCCTAACCTGCTCTGAAGGCCATGTTTTATTCATCTGATAATATTGACCCAACTGCCAGAGAAGGGCCAGCGCTGGGTTAACCTCCCCTGTGTGCGTTCCAACACATCAGTCTTGCTTTGCTTCACTCAGCTTGTTTCACTGGGTAATTCCAGCTTTCCGTATCTATGGTTGGTTTGGTGCTATTACAGAATATCTATGGTTGATTTTTGTGTTATTATATCTATGGTTGGTTTGTGTTATTATGTCTGTGGTTGGCTTTGTGCCATTACATTTCTGGTTTGTTTTTTTTCTGTTATAGCAGACACATGATCATGTCTTTTTTGTATAAAGGAAAGAGCATCCTGAATGGCCGCCATGTTGCCATGACCTTTTGCTGCCTAATCTACCTGGCAGACAAGAACACCCGGAGGAGAAAATCTGTTCTTCTTTTACCACTAGAGGGAGTTGCCAATCTTTATAATAGACTGAACCACCGACTGTTGTTTATTAAAAATAGAATTATGTATTTCATGTTTCTCTGAGGATATGCACAGATCACTATTGGAAATTAATACCATTTTATACAGTGGTGTTACTATGAGCTTGTCAATAAGAGTTAAACCTTACCTTAAAATACTGTGACCAGGTTTCCATACTTTCACCAATTAAAACCCTGCTGATTTCACACAAAAAACCTGGTGCCTGTATCTCTAAGCAGGATTACTGAGTTGGCTTGGTAACTACACTGAGTAAAACCCGGAACCCTCCAAAATCTGGAACATGGAAGTAAAAAAGAGCTGTTCCAGGTTTTACTCAGTGCTGTCTAGCTAAGTCAGTAAACTTACTTTGTGATACTGACCCCTGATCTTAAGCTATATCACAGGTTCAGTGCTGAAAATGCACTTTTTTGATAAGTCAGGTCAGGACGTTGGGATACAGCCCTCAGCATGTCTGAATATTCTTGTGTGCTGTTGTGTGTTGCATAACATTGCCGAAGGTCATGAATGTGTTGGACATAAATGAGGACACGTTACAGGAGTTCAGAAGGCGCGATGGTGACCTGCATGTGCCGATTGCCAGTTAATGAAGCGAGATACTCCAGCAGCACGGGCGAGGAGGAATCAGCCGGCAGAGGAGCTGCTTCATCTACAGCCTGGTAAGCAGATGGAATGGTTTATTTGAGTGAAAAAAAAGTCCAAAACATAAAGTCTGAATATTGCATTTGCACATTTCAATCACATTAATGAATTGCAATGTTTGTTAAATACGGTGCCTGGGATTCACTGTGCATGATGTTTTTTTTGTGTTTTTTTTTTTTTTTTGTACATCTCAATTTTATTTTAAAAAAACAAAGATTTGATTATAATTGACACAACTTTCAACAGGGAGTTTATTATGCGCAGTTGGCTTTGAAATGCTCTGCTTTAGTGGGTGGGTTGTGAGAGCGGCCATTTTGGCTCCACTGGGTTGGTGGTGGGGTGATGTAACATAATGAGTTAAAGTGTGTAACTGCCCAGGCTGCAGAGACCGCACACAGTCACCATTCCTGTCACCATACTTGCAATATTCTGTATCCAGATGTTCAGTTCAGCTCAGTTTCTGTTTCATTCACATTTTTCAAACGGTGCTCTTCAATACTTCACACCTCCAGCTCTTCCGTTTATCTTGATGTTACATCAATTATTGTTTTCCTGTTTTTAAAAAAAAAAAGGAAAAAAAAGACTTTTGGTTTTATGAACACTTTAAGTGCAATAAAAAAAGTGATGCATGCTTTTTAGTCTTTCAAAAGCATGTTTTTTTTATTGGGTTATACTGCAGTTGAGTGAGTTTTAATGAGTTTTTAATTGCAGGAAAATGTGGCAGCACAGTCAGCTTTTGCATTTTATATTAGGAAACATGAAATAAAATAGAAAATGGAAAATCACAAAGAATTAAAGCTTGAAAAATGCCTTCAGGTCGTCTTCTTCTCCCAGCTCCACACAGGTTTGCTTGAGACAGAATTAACTCCAAACCTGTGCCTCTCAGCCGGTGGTCACTGCGAATCTGACCCAGAGCTTTATTTCAGTCTGCCTTGGCAACCTGTCCATAGCACAAATTTTTAGTGTTACTCATCACCAACTTTTTTTTTAGATTTTACCAAATCAAATGAACCCTGAATGAGTTTATATAAAAACACCAAACGATTCATGGGAAAACAAAACAGGGACTTAAACCCTACAATTCAAGCCCTGCTAAATTCTGCTACTGCTTAAACCGGGCGGCCTAGCGGCCGATCTCTCCTGAGAAACTAACCACGCTGAGACTTGCCATGCAGCTTCAGAAACAAGCAACTGGTAAAATATTTACTCAGACGTTCGGCCAGCACATCTTGGACCGAGGCGACTGCCTTCAACATTGGTATAAACAATTTAGATCAGACGCAAAACAGAAATCCATTTGTTTTTTGTCCTTGTGTTGCAGTCATCCAGGACAAGCCCTCATGGCTTCAGTCAGAACCTTTGTGATTAGATCCTCTGTGACGAACAACAGGTTCTCAGCTGAAACACCTCCGATGTCCTTCTGTGCCCGAGGGGTACTGGAATTATCCCCCTAAGTCTCTGCAGTTCATTTTTGTGCACTGTAGGGGGCATGAGTCTTAATCTCAATAACCATGGTATATTCCACTTTGCTGAAACCTACGCCACAAGGGACATTCATATTTTTCATTGAAGATCATACGTTGCTAGATTTCTTTTTAACATTGACATGAACATTTAGTTTTTTTAATTGAATTTTACTTTGTCAGGTACCAGGACTCTTAACCTCTGGAAGATGCATCATCTTCATACATCAAAGCCCAAATTACTTGAGCTCTTTGAACTGTTTAAATCAATTTTTACGGACAAAAGATGTTAATTTTCAGATATTTAAAAAAAAAAAAAGACATTCTTTAGGTGAAATGACCTGTGCGATGCTTTGATCTCCAGTAATACAACAGAAGAATAGCTGTCAATTAAAAGAATAAAAAGTCAGTTATGTTAATTTTAATTTAATTGTCTCTCGCAATCATGGCGTTTAACTTGCATATTGTATTCTGTGACATTTCACAAAGATGTGACCTAACTTGCTCTCAGAGAACATTTAAACTTTATCTTTTACAGACGTACTATTGGCTCAGAAATTGAATGACTTTGAAACTCAAATTTGACAAATTCCCAGAAGATATTTGTTCGGTAGTAAAGAACCAGCTAACTTATAACTGGAAACTTGAAACTTCTGTAGACTGTTGTTATATTTGTAGTCTGCTGTTATTTTTTACATCAACATTACGGTTTTTCATTTCATTTTATTTTATTTTATAAGAAAACCGTCTTTATGATACATTCCCATATGGAAAAGCAAAAATACGTCTGAGAGACTCGCATATAGCCTTGAATCCCAGTTACCCAACTACTGCTGAACAGGTCTTAAGCAATAACTGAACTGCTACATGAACTGCTTCAGTAAATATCCTGGTGAATTGTTTTTGCGTCTGAAGATTTACTTTCGAATACATAGGCTACTCAGCCACATTGTGTACGTGATAATGAGTGGTCTGAATTAGCTCCACAATCGCCCTAGAAGACATGCACTCTATCTAAAATATAGCATAAATATGAAGTATAAATATTGCCCTTCTCTGTCGCTGTGACGTGACTGAAGTGTGTGCTGACGGCAGTGGAGTTTGACGCGGAAGTCAAACTGCTGGGTCGGTGGCCGGTAGGCAGTGCAGTTACTCGCACGTTAGCGGGACCACGGCAGGGAGTCGGGCTTCAGCTGCCGTCAAATAGGTGAGTGAGCCGGCGACGCGCAAACTTCATGCTTTTCAGAGTAAATGCAACTACGGAGAAAAAAAATATATAAAAGGAGGTAGTAGCTAAACACCAGGAAGCAAGGATGAAGCTTCCTCAGTTCATAGCCTGCGGCTCTTTACCTGTTCACGCTGAAACTTCGGTAGCTAATTCAGCAGATGTGAGACTAACTTTTGACATGAAATATTCCACAAATATGCCGTCCTTATTTGACGTATTCTCCCCAGCAGAACTCGTGTTCATTCATTCGTTCATTCATTCATTTATTTATTTTAAACTCAATACGTTTGGTAGCATGTTAAAATGATATAGCCTACATTTATTAAAATTAATTTTACCCATTTTCTTTCCTTGATGTCCGTCTCCTTTAGTTTGGTTTCCTTTTATGTGATATGTTTTTTTATTACTGAGCAGGAGGCTTATTTTGTCGGAGTTAAAGATTTCACATTTTTTAGGAAATCGTGCCTCCGAGGGATGGGTAGGGTGTGTCAGGACAAGCAGGGACTGGTGGTTGCCATGCCGACTGCAGACGGTATTAAGTTGAATGGTCTACACATCTTATGTCTGTAGCCTACTAGACATTGATATTGCACGCGGCTTTAATTTGTGCTCGTATCTGAAGTTCATTATGAATTTCTGTAGCACGATCTGTTTCTACTCTAGACCTGTCGCATTGTTTGTATGCTAAGAATGCCATGACAACTGTAATTTTGTTAACATTTCAGTTAGTGACCACAGGCAGCACTGGCATAGCCCATGTTCTTACTCAGATTTTCAAGTTGTTTTCTAAAAGGCAGGAAAGAGTAGCCTATTGGTGTATTACTGATTATGTTGTGCCATGTCTCTGTCTCCTCTGTACTGTTTGGATAGCTTGTCTTTGTCTTGGTAGCCCCTGCTGAAGCTACACCTGACAAAACTTGTGCACTGAATCACCACGATTGTGCTTGTTCTTACATGATGCCTTATCAGAGGTTGCATTTGGCAGGGGCAAGAGCTGGGTGTCAACCAGGGGCCTGTATCAGGAAGCAGGGTTACTGAGTTAGCTGGATAACTGCGCTGAGTAAAACCCTGTATCACAGAGCAGGGTTACTGAGTTAGATAACTGCGATAAAACTGCAGGGCTGAGTAAAACCCTGTATCAGAGAGCAGGAGTTACTGTAAAACCCTGTTAGCTGGATAACTGCGCTGAGTAAAACCCTGTATCACAGAGCAGGGTTACTGAGTTAGCTGGATAACTGCGCTGAGTAAAACCCTTATCATAGAGCAGGGTTACTGAGTTAGCTGGATAACTGCGCTGAGTAAAACCCTGTATCACAGAGCAGGTTACTGAGTTAGCTGGATAACTGCTGCTGAGTAAAACCCTGTATCACAGAGCAGGGTTACTGAGTTTAGCTGGATAACTGTTAGCTGAGTAAAACCCTGTATCACAGAGCAGGGTTACTGAGTTAGCTTAACTGCTGAGTAAAACTGCACTGAGTAAAACCCTGTATCACAGAGCAGGTTACTGAGTTAGTTACTGCGCTGAGTAAAACCCTGTATCACAGAGCAGGGTTACTGAGTTAGCTGGATAACTGCACTGAGTAAAACCCTGTATCACAGAGCAGGGTTACTGAGTAGCTGAGTAAAAAACTGTATCACAGAGCAGGGTTACTGTGTTAGCTGTAAAACCCTGTATCACAGAGCAGGGTTACTGAGTATCACAAGCAGGGTTACTGAGTTAGCTGGATAACTGCCTGAGTATCACAGCTGGATTACTGCGCTGAGTAAAACCCTGTATCACAGAGCAGGATTACCGAGTTAGCTGGATTACTGCGCTGAGTAAAACCCTTTATCACAGAGCAGGATTACCGAGTTAGCTGGATAACTGCGCTGAGTAAAACCCTGTATCACAGAGCAGGATTACCGAGTTAGCTGGAGAACTGCGCTGAGTAAAACCCTGTATCACAGAGCAGGGTTACTGAGTTAGCTGGATAACTGCACTGAGTAAAACCCTGTATCACAGAGCAGGGTTACTGAGTTAGCTGGATAACTGCACTGAGTAAAAACCGGAACCCTCCCAAATCTGGAACATGGACTGAAATAAAAAGAGCTCTTCTGGGCTTCATCCAGCTAAGGCAGTAGTCTTGATTCATGCCACAGGCCCAATGTGTGAATGTACCTGAGTCACTTGTTATTAATCTTGAGATTTGTCCAGAAAACTCAGAACATTTGCCTCAGGTGTTTCCAGGTCACCACACAACGGTTGGCTCAGGACGTGATAGAAGCATTGGCCAATGAGCAGGGCCGGTATTGTGGTTGCCAGGGAGTTAGGGTGTAGCCTACTTCACTGTGTGTTGTTGTTGGGGTGGGGTGCTGGAGCCTATCCCAGCATTCTTTGGGGGAGAGGCAGGAATACACCCTTCATGTGACAATTTAGAGTCTCCAATTAACCTACCTGCATGTTTTTGGACTGGGAGGAAACTGAAGTATCCGGAGGAAACCCACACTGACACGGGGAGAGAGGCCACACAGAAAGCCCAAACCCACGATCTTCTTGCTGTGAGGCGACAGTGCTACCCACTGCACCACCGTGTGTGTTTGGCCAGACACAAATATTATACACAAATATGTATTTTTTGTGTTTTTATGTTAGGAGCTCTTTCATGTCCTGAACCTTATAAGATTCTGGGTCATATTGGCTAGAAATTGCACAAATGGAGAATGTTGAGATGGTGATACAGCTGTCCGGTTGTCAGGTCTCCAGTCTCTGTCTGGCTATTGGTCAGCCAGTATCTGCTGGTCAGCTGCTTGTCCCTGGAAAGCACAGCTGTTCTGATCTTCAGTCATGAGCCGACATGTGACCTGCGTTTGATTCAGGGTGTTTCTGGAGCTAACAGTCTCCTCTTTTATAAAACTCTGGCTCCAGTTTCAATAGGAATAAGTTTTTCTATTACTGTTGCCTCTATTTCCATCTGCTCAAAGATAATTTGAAGATATTGCACAGCGGAACAGAATACAATATAAATGAGTGCTGGGCTGGGTATTGTTATGAATAGTATGTGCATTGTGTGAATTTAAACGAGATTAGGCCTGGTCAGCAGACTACTGTGCTTCTCCTGATTCAGAGAAATTAAGGTGAATTTTCTGGCTGATTCTCTGTCACAAGTGGAAGCTGTTTTGGAAACAGAGAATGAATGTCTTATTTCACATCGGTGATTCACTTAAGGCACACAAAGATCACTGGAAGTGACTCACATCCTGGTGCGCAGTTGAGAATGTACTTTAAGTATGTTGGCTGACATTAGATTTTGTTCTTGAATTACTTTGCTAACACGTCTAGCAGAATTATAATATTGCCGTGGCAATGGGCATGAGGTGGGTGTGTCCTGGGCAGGAGGTGGGTGTGTCCTGGGCACGAGGTGGGTGTGTCCTGGGCACGAGGTGGGTGTGTCCTGGGTAGGAGGTGGGTGTGTCCTGGGCATGAGGTGGGTGTGTCCTGGGTAGGAGGTGGGTGTGTCCTGGGCAGGAGGTGGGTGTGTCCTGGGCAGGAGGTGGGTGTGTCCTGGGCAGGAGATGGGTGTGTCCTGGGCAGGAGGTGGGTGTGTCCTGGACACGGGGCAGTGGAACAACTAATGATACGAGTTATTTGGGAGATGCTAATCGAATAGCAAGTTAGGGGAATGCATTACTGCTTCACAGGTAAGTGTGACTGGCACAGCTGGAGCAGGGAGAGGTTGAGTATCTGACCAATCAGAGGGCCTTTTATGGAGCAGTGAATCATGGGATATCTCACAAAACCAAATTTTTCCCCCCTCTGTGAGATGAAAGTAATATAATAAATACAAAGCTGAAGGGGAATTCTGTTGATCTGTTTCTTCTCAAGCGCTGTGCTGTTATTTCCAGCACAGCTCTGCTTTACCAGCCGACTTTTCAGTGAAATGCTAACAGAGCCAAGCCACATGTGCGCTAGCATCAGCCATGTGGCATGAGAAGGATGCAGCGTGGTAAGACTGCTAAGTCTCTTGCCCACTGTGGTATCAATTCAACTGAACAGATGCAAACAGTGTGCTTATATAAGACTTAATTAAATAAAAGTAGGAATGAATGGGTGGAACAAAAAATCCTTAAAATAGCAAATGTGTTCGAACTTCATGTGTCTTAGCATGCGAGCTGAGAGAGGATGGGTGGTTTCTGACTGAGAGTCCTGCAAAGGGTGATATTCTCACTGTTGCTGGGATTGACTGGCATAGTGCACGGCATTGCCATCTTAATACTTTGGACATACAGAAAACCAGCAAGTCTTCCCAGTGCAAGATACTGCCCTATATCCTCGTCAAAGAGAGTCAGTTCTGCTCTTTGAGTTAGAGAACCATCCAATCATGCTCGGGGTCATTCTCAGGGTCATCGCACCCGGACACAGCTCTGCCAGGCCAAAGCTGAGTTTGTGTGCTCACATAACCATGGCGATAGCAGCGCTGTTCAAAAAGGAAAACATATGTCTGCACACCAAAATTCAAGAGCTCCCAAAGCCCCTATTTCAGTCAGAAACCATCACCGGGCATCCAAGGCACTGATCAGTGTGATGAAGGGGCATCCAAGGCACTGATCAGCGTGATGAAGGGGCATCCAAGGCACTGATCAGCGTGATGAAGGGGCATCCAAGGCACTGATCAGCGTGATGAAGGGGCATCCAAGGCACTGATCAGCGTGATGAAGGGGCATCCAAGGCACTGATCAGCGTGATGAGGGGCATCCAAGGCACTGATCAGCGTGATGAAGGGGCATCCAAGGCACTGATCAGCGTGATGAAGGGGCATCCAAGGCACTGATCAGCGTGATGAAGGGGCATCCAAGGCACTGATCAGCGTGATGAAGGGGCATCCAAGGCAGTGATCAGCGTGATGGAGGGGCATCCAAGGCACTGATCAGCGTGATGGAGGGGCATCCAAGGCACTGATCAGTGTGATGAAGGGGCATGCAAGGCACTGATCAGCGTGATGAAGGGGCATCCAAGGCACTGATCAGCGTGATGGAGGGGCATCCAAGGCACTGATCAGCGTGATGAAGGGGCATCCAAGGCACTGATCAGCGTGATGAAGGGGCATCCAAGGCACTGATCAGTGTGATGAAGGGGCATGCAAGGCACTGATCAGCGTGATGAAGGGGCATCCAAGGCACTGATCAGCGTGATGGAGGGGCATCCAAGGCACTGATCAGTGTGATGGAGGGGCATCCAAGGCACTGATCAGCGTGATGAAGGGGCATGCAAGGCACTGATCAGCGTGATGAAGGTCTTTACGCCCTAAACGCTGCGTTGTTAACTCAATGCTTTTTTGGCAGCGTTTAATTTTGGTGTGCGGATGGCTTTGCGGGGATTCCTGGTTTTAATGTCTGCAGATTCAAACGCATCGGTGCTTTTGGGCGTCCCGGGATGAGTGGTCGGATCGTGTGCCGACACACATTCCTTTGGGCTGGGCGTGTCCCAGGTGTCTCTCGCTTCACTGCCCACCTGAGCGGTGCCAGGTGACTGCAGGAACGCTGGGCGGTGCCAGGTGACTGCAGGAACGCTGGGCGGTGCCAGGTGACTGCGGGAACGCTGGGCGGTGCCAGGGCCCGCTGAGGGCGGAATGGAGCGAGGCCAGCCGGGGCATTCCTGTGTGAGGAACGGCCGGGTTTCCATCAATGTTGGATCTGTAATGAAAATAAACAACCAGGGCTGCCGTACGGCTCTCCACGATGCGTGCTTCCCTTTTCTCTGTGGTGTGTGTGTGTGTGTGTGTGTGTGTGCATGCGTGCGTGTGCGTGTGTGTGTGTGTGCGTGTGTGCGTGTGCGTGTGCGTGCGTGTGCGTGCGTGTGCGTGTGTGTGTGCGTGCGTGTGTGTGTGCGCGTGCGTGCGTGCGCGTGCGTGTGCGTGTGTGCGTGCGTGTGTGTGCATGTGTGTGCGTGTGTGCGTGTGTGTGCGTGTATGCATGTGCCTGCCTCACTAAACATAAAATTGACCTTTTTTTACTTTGTCGACTGTTACAGAAACTTAATACATTTTTTTTTGTCGGGAATTTGCCATGTAGGCGGGACCTTTAAAACCTGAATGTGCATTTTCATCCCACAGCTGCAAAAGGAAAGATTCACAGCCACTGTTTTAACACAGTGGTACTGTATGCTGAACCAAAAAATGACAAGAAACAGTGACATACAATGAGACCACTGAGAGTAACCCGTTTTTCCTGTGTCTTTGCAGGACAGGAAGAGATTTGGGAGTTGGGCCCACCTGGACACTCTCACCTGTGCGGGACACCTGCAGACCATGAGCAGCACATACAGCGTGACCCTGGGGGGGTCCTGGGCCCTGGGGCTTCAGACTGCAGGGGGGGAAGGATTTCTGCATGCCCCTCACTGTCTCCAGAGTGAGTCACACAAATTACCCCCCCCCCCCCATCCCCCGTCTCATCCTGTCCCGTCCAGAAATCCTGGGCATTTCCTCTCGCCCAACCCCCGCTCTGTGGTCCGTTTCTCACCTGCGTGTGCCACACACCTGTCTCCCCCCCCCCCCCTTCTCTCTGCACCCCGTGACCCTCTTCACTCGCTTCACCCCGAAAACTCCCGGGGGGGGCTGTCGACTTTGGAGCGGGGGAAAATGGGTGCTTCTTTTCCTCATTGCTCAGGCCGGGGGTGAGATGGGGCATTTCCCTCTTCGCTGTCTCCTCGTCTTCCTCTTTGCTTTTTGGCACCATTTTTGGGTCTGGCATCAGGGCAGGTTCATCTAGCGCCTTCCAGGAACAAAGTGGGATGTTTCAGCTTCCCTGAAACTCCACTGGAACAGGTTGGGCCATGTACCTTTTTATCTTCAATGAGCTGTTTTTCATACAGCTGTAGGTGTATCAATTTAGTGATACAACATGTAATATCTTTCAGCTGGAACATTTGGTGCAGCACATTACATTAAAGCATATGTCTGAAAACTAGTCTAGATTAAAATCCTTAAGTCAGTATGGAATATTCATCTTATATCTGTTCCTGATGTAATGAGGCATTAATTAAAAATAATTAATAGATTTTATGATTTAGTAATTGGAGTTAAAGGCAGTAGTGAAAAACACACACAGAGTACCCCCTGCTGTATTGTGTTCCACCTGCAATACTGGTATATACACAAAATACAAATCCAGACATTCCTCTGTTCCATTGTAGCTGACTTGGCACCATTTATATTCCATTTTGCCATTTTGCGTTGGCTTCACACCGATTTTCAAATGGCAAAGGGACAATGCTTCAGGATAATTAATAGCACTTTTGTTTTCAGCACCTGTTTTTCCAGGAATGCGGGGAGAGAAAGCTCCTCGAATTTGGCGTGCGTTACAGGTGGTCTACATTATTCCACACGCAGATGAGTCTTCCTGTCGTTGCTGATGGCCAGACGTTTCGCTAAAAACCTCCAACGGGAGCCCTTCCAAATTCAGACGGATGGCTGAGATCCCAGATCCCTCTTCGTACAAATCTAGGCGCAGATCTGAGCACTGTCAGGACATGATCTGTTGGCACACTTTCTGCATGAAGAATCTGATGTTGATGGATTGTTGAATTGACGATCCTTCATAGTTACTTGCGCACTTGTTAATGGTGAAGCACTCTACTCAAGGTAAAGTGAGTAATGCTCATTTTGCCTCCACTATTAATTATTTATTACAATCAATGAAGGAGTACATTCTTTTTAAATGTTGCATTTTCTCATAAGTATAGACAATGCGTTATCAGAGGATGCTGCACTGAGGAACGGGACACACTCACAGCCATGATGGAACACAGTTGGGCCCTCCATAGATACTGGCCTGAAGTGGCACAGTTGGGCCCTCCATAGATACTGGCCTGAAGTGGCACAGTTGGGCCCTCCATAGATACTGGCCTGAAGTGGCACACATAGATACTGGCCTGAAGTGGCACAGTTGGGCCCTCCATAGATACTGGCCTGAAGTGGCACAGTTTGACCCTCCATAGATACTGGCCTGAAGTGGCACAGTTGGGCCCTCCATAGATACTGGCCTGAAGTGGCACAGTTGGGCCCTCCATAGATACTGGCCTGAAGTGGCACAGTTGGGCCCTCCATAGATACTGGCCTGAAGTGGCACAGTTGGGCATAGATACTGGCCTGAAGTGGCACAGTTGGGCCCTCCATAGATACTGGCCTGAAGTGGCACAGTTTGACCCTCCATAGATACTGGCCTGAAGTGGCACAGTTGGGCCCTCCATAGATACTGGCCTGAAGTGGCACAGTTTGGCCCTCCATAGATACTGGCCTGAAGTGGCACAGTTGGGCCCTCCATAGATACTGGCCTGAAGTGGCACAGTTGGGTCCTCCATAGATAAGGGCTTGTGGGAGATAAAGGCTCTTCCTGTCCACAGAAGCCGTTTAATCTCTGTCAGCAGCTGGATAGAGGAGGCTGAAGAATGCTATTAACAGCCCGGCTGGAAGTTTAATTTGGATATGAATTCTGACACTTCCTTCCTGTATTTTATAAGCGCTAAATATAGATTTATACACATACTGTACGAGCCACACTGCCCTCAGAAAGACTTGAGTCTTCACAAAAGGAAATAATGTTTTAGTGTACCTAGTCAATATGATTTTGGAAGAGGTGGAAGTAACAAGACATTTAGTAGGTTTCCTGTGTGCATTTTTGAACATATTCGTTTTGTTTTGGTTTTTCTATCCATTTTATTTAGCTTGGTGCTAATTGGCTCTCGGTGAGGTTACTGTACCTCTCCCTGGCTGTCTAGCGCTAATATTGCTGCTAGCTGTGCAGCTTGTTATTAGCTAGGCTAGTCTTACATGGTTACTGATCCTGATGCAGGTGGTAGCCACTAGCTAGCTTGTGCAGGAGTGCATTAATGCTGACTTTAAACTGGGCATGCTAGCTGAACTGAGATTATATTGACTTTGTTTTGCTAAAATGTTCGTGTTTAGACCACAATTTTTTGCAGTTGTGTGGGGAATAAAGATACATTAGATGGCCTTTACAGCTCAGCTGAAACAAGTGTTGTTGTTGTTGTTCAATGATTTATGATACTAATGCACCATTTTACCCTTATTTGATACCCGAGACTTTAGCCTGCATGGAAGAAGGTTAGCTTTGTTGTTAGGAGTTAGTTCCAGACCTGTTGGCACCACTTCCTGATATGATCAAATAGAATTGGCAATCTCTCACACAGGTTGGCTATGACTCATCCTTTTTCAGGTTGGTGTTTTTCACTTCCATTTTAGGGAAGAAAGAAAAAGCTTGCATGCTTACCCTGGGCTCACATTACCTCAGAGCGCACTTGCATCGGTAGATGAGGTGAAAAATGACCACCATTTTGTGCAATGATTTTTTTTTTTTTTCCGGGTGAAGAAACATGCTTGTGCAATAACCAGGTCTCCTGCTGCCTGTTTGCATGTCATATACAGTAATATGACTGCGGGCACGGGGGAGGGACAGAGTACAGGAAGTATAAGTGTGTGACAGTCAGTGTTGGGGAAGCTACTTTGAAAGCATAGCTTTGCAAATGACCAATTACTTCACACTGGAAGAAGTTGAACTACAGCAATTCTACCCTAGGGAGAAATCTAGTTTGGTTAACTAAAGCTACTTAGAAAAAGTAGCTTTAGTTAACCCTAACCCTAACCCTAACCCTAACCCTAACCCAAACTACTTTGTAAAAAAAATGATCAAACTGACAATGTGATACGAAATTGTAACAAAATATAATACAAAAAAGTCACATGCCAGCAAAAAAAAATGCCACTCAATTGAGTTTATTGCAAAAAGTGCCCACTTGTCCACAGGTCATACATAAACCAAAAAAATAAAATACCCCACTATTCATGGAAAAGTTAAAGGAATGTCAGCTTTGCTTTTGTATACAATGTCCATAAGTCAGACACCTGCCTTCCAGAAACTAGAGTCTGGGGGGGGGGGGGGGGGATTACACCAAGCAGGATTACTCAGTTAGCCAGGTAACTTCCAAAATAGCATGCAACAACTTCTCTGAACATTTGTTAATATAATATATTCAAGTTTAGTTTTGCAAATTCAGATTCAAAACATTAAAAACTATAGCCAAATATTTTTCACAGGTGAGCTGACAATCCAGCTTCCTGGAATACCCCTGAGACCTAAACCTGTCCTAAACAAAACAATCCCATCTGGGCTTTTCACAAGGACAAAACTGCAAGGAATGTTATATTTTTGTTGTAAACAAATCTGGATTTTGTTTTATCTGACAGTAAAGTACAACTAAAACAGTAAAGAAAAAAATATTTTATATTATGTTTGTAGTTTCAGTAATTAACTACACAAAAAATGGCAAAAAAGTAATTTAACTACTTGAATCACTATGCAAATATGAATGTAGTTGAACTACCAGCAAGCTACAGCAAAATGTATTTAAACTACTAGTTTAATTACATGTAGTTCACTACTCCCCGACACTGGTGGCAGTTCTGGTGAAAGCAGAACTCAAACACAATGCCTTGTCACGAAGACTCCAGCACCAATGACTTCCCTACAGTCCTTCTGGAGTTTTGGAGGAACAAACATTCCCCTGAGTTCTAAACACCGTCTCCCAGGAGCACAGACTCCAAATGCGGTTTTCTAATTATAGACCCTGATTCGAGACGGATGCTATTTAGCCCAAAGAGCTGGAATAACCCTTGACTGTTCAGAACTGCGCTGATGAGTCTGTCACACACGCATTTCATGGTTCCCGAAAAAGGATGGTGGCCTTCATCCAAATGTGGTTCTCAGCCACTGTGGTCCTCAGGCACTGTGGTCTCAGCCACTGCAGGCATCAGCCACTGCAGACATCAGCCACTGTGGTCCTCAGCAACTGTGGGCATCAGAAGCTATTAGAACACCTCATATTGCCATTCTGGAAGCTTTCAGATTTCCTGAAAAATTCATCCCAGTGGTTCATTACATTTGTCCAAAAATAGGGATATTTGCGTGCAAGGGCACTGGAGGTGTGCCTAAGGTCTTAGTTTTTATTCAAATTGTCAGTTTTTTGGAGACTATCCAGGGTTTTATAGGAGTTTATTTAAGGTTTTTGCTAAATCCCCACTCTTCAAAGGGTTACATTATTTTTATACGGTACAGTTCTCTCCCTAATTTGGGATGTCTGACAGTAATTTAGCCCCACTGCTGCAGCCTTCTCTGCTGGTCCTGGAAGACGCACGCATGCACACAGATCATCTGACTGCTCAGCCTGCTGCTGCTGCTCTTCTCCCTGCAGTCCTCTGACTGCTCAGCCTGCTGCTGCTCTTCTCCCTGCAGTCCTCTGACTGCTCAGCCTGCTGCTGCTGCTCTTCTCCCTGCAGTCCTCTGACTGCACTGAACAGCCATTGGGCCAAGGGGCTGGGGAAGATAGGCCGCTGCATTTCAGCCTGGGGGAGGGACACAGGTGGGGTTTCACAGGGATGAGGGGGGGCAGCGGGACAGCTTCTGAGTTTGAGGTACCAGCATCTTTGCTGTATATTTTTATTCAGACGGTAAACTTGCTGTGACCAGGGTGCTAGTTTATCTTCTCGTTTTTGGATTTTGTTTGGTTTCCTGGCACAACCTGCTTCAGACATGGGTGATTCTGCAGACATGTGACTGTGTATGCTCGCTTTTGGTGCTTCACCAAACACTTTCACCGGGACTTTAAGTGAAATTATTCAAGAAATACCAGTAAGGAAAAGTTTTGAACAAATTATTTTAAAAAATGGAAGCCTACCCTTTTGCTCCCTGATTCCATGGGATAAAAATCACTAATTAAAGAAAACATTTTCTTGTTTTTTGTGGATATGCCACAAGCTCAGGCAGATCAACATTGTTTCAGCCAACAAATACGTGTTCTTAATTGAAGCCACACTTCCAGTGGTTGTTTTGGGCAAAACTTTTTTAACCAAGGATTATACAGTCATGATTATGGGCACTACGTCCATTTTGTAAATTACTGTATGACATTATGATTAAAAGCCAGTGGATTATACAATATGCTTTTAAAATGCTGGGCACCATGCTATGCCAGCAGCCAGACCACCCCTCACACTGCCCACAGCAGCCTGCAGAGGCTGAGCAGATGTGGGTCTGCTTAGAGCTGGAATGGGAGCCTCCTGGGCAAAGTCACTGATGGAGGAGGGGTTGATGGGATAGCTGGAATGAATGAAAACTGTGAGCCAACCAACTATGTTCTTTGTGTTTTTGTTAAAATGTTTATTAGGTTTTGTGATCTGCTGGGTGGTATTTTTTGAATTCTGTATTCTGGAAATATAGAGGTCTCCACTTTCGTATAATATTCCTTATTTCTGAACTTAGCTTCCCACAAATAAAAAATAACAAAAAGCTAATTTCATGATCTGTGTTTACATTCTTGCAAGCATGCAAGCCTGGACACAAATTTGGATCAATCTCTCTCCTCCCTCCTTTCCCTCTCTCTCTCGTTCTCCCTCTCTCTCTCTCTCTCTCTCTCTCTCTCTCTCTCTCCCTGCACATAGGCCCTTGTTTGGTAAAATGTCAGAGGAATAATATCACAGGATTAGCCAGCCACGCGACACCACTGTGCTGGTTAATTATAGCCAGGATTGGCCGAGGGTCCAAGTCTCTTTTTCCCTCCTGCAGTGATTATTGGATTATTATATCATTTATGGAAGGTATTACACTACATAATTTTCTCATTTAAATTTTTTTTTTAATTTCTTTTTATTTGATACTTAAGTGCAGTAAATAGAATCTGTCTTTTTTCTTTTTTTTTTAGCTCAGGCTGTACAGGTCTGAATGCCCTGATGCATACTTCTTCTTCCCCCGCTGGTCTTATTATAGTGGTGGTAATGCCGTGCCGTGTGGAGTGGAATTCCATTGTGGAGTGCGAGCGCTATTTCTGTGTGATAACGGCGGTCACATGCAGCCGAAGGGGCGGGGCTTCGAGCCGGGATAGCGGGCCTCAGGCACAGCGACGGCTTTAGATATTAAACATTAGTATTACAGCAGCAGGGCAGACATCTCTGAAATGTATTTGCAGTTTGGAAAAGGGAGCCCTTTGAATATGTGTGTGAAAGCCCCACTGTGGTTTAGTGTTCTAACAGTGGAGGAAATGACACTGAAATATTTCGCACTTATGAAGAGGGGCCATTTGGACATGTGTGTGAAAGCTTCTTCAAAGCCAGAGAGTGGCTTTTTTTTTTTCTTTTTGTGAACTACCCCATATTAGCAACCTGTTCCCTCTTTTAAATGTTGAAAACATCCTGCTCAAGACCTGAACATATACCATCAGTCCTGTTTCATTCATTCCTGAGTCCTAACGAGAAGGCTTTGAAACTTCTTGCACATGCTCAAAAACTGGATGAGATATTTTATTTTACCACTCCCCCCTCCCCACGCTCACCCCCTCCCCCTGTTTCCTGTGGAATTCGGAAGCAGCTGCCTCTGGTTCTGCCTCTCCAGTTACCTCTCTGCCCCCGGAGGTGCGTAACATTCCTGCAGTACTACTGCTCACCTGTCAGGTAGACATTGCTTTACCTGCTGCTGGCCACGCAGTAGAACCACAGGCCTGTCCCTCTGCCTCCTGCCTCCTGAGGTGTGTACTGTCCTGCCCTGTGCTCACCTGTCAGGTAGACACTGCTGCTGGCCACGCAGTAGAACCACAGGCCCGTCCCTCTGACACCGGGCAGCCTGTCTGTGCCTGGTGCACTGCTGAGCACTTTCTCACAGTGTACAGCATACACATTTATACTTCCTCTTCCTCTTCTTCCACACACACAGACACGACAGCACAGTTTTAGGATAGAACAGAAAAACATCTGAATAGTGGTCTGTTCATATGGTCAGCATTCTGGCATTGGCTTATGGTAATTTGATAATTCCTTGCACAGTGGCCCATTAGCTTATCTAGTAGCCTATTTAGACTGCAGTTGCCTCCGCAGTGCTGTGCTTCAGTCTTTTCTAGAGCTTGTGATTATCATGGCTAATTAAATCATAGGCCAGACGTGTGGCACGTGAGAGCAACTGACATTAATAGAACTGTGTTAGAACTATAAAGCTCTTCTTCTGTGGTGTTCTCTCAGTGTGATAGAACTGTAAAGCTCTTCTTCTCTGGTGTTCTCTCAGTGTGATAGAACTGTAAAGCTCTTCTTCTCTGGTGTTCTCTCAGTGTGATAGAACTGTACAGCTCTCTCTATGTTCTCTCTGTGATGGAACTGTAAAGCTCGTCTTCTCTGGTCTCTCAGTGTGATGGAACTGTAAAGCTCTTCTTCTCTGGTCTCTCAGTGTGATAGAACTGTAAAGCTCTTCTTCTCTGGTCTCTCTGTGATAGAACTGTAAAGCTCTTCTTTTCTGGTATTCTCTCAGTGTGATATAGCTGTGAAGCCTCATGTCTGAAGGCGTTGTAACCTGGGTGCTGTGTCTTCACAGTTGACAGATGGAGGAAAGGCCTCAAAGGCACACATCTCTGTCGGAGACGTGCTCCTGTCGATTGACGGCATCCAGACCAACGGAATGAACCACCTGGAGGCTCAAAATAAAATCAAGGCCTGCACCAGCAATCTCAAACTCACACTTCAGAAGTAAGACGCTCAATATTACTATATTATTATTGTACTGTAATCTTTCTGTTCAAAAAGAAGAGAATGCTTTACCTTGGACTTGGTCGACCCCTGAAGGCTGGTTCTTTAATCTGCAAGTGGGTTATTGCTTGGTTTAGTTATTTTTCACGTTTTCTCCCTGTTAGTAAATTGCAGGATCCCATTTACTGTAATCTTGACATCCCACTTAGTAGCTCAGTTATTTCATAACCAGCTGGTTTACTTACTAGCTGTTTAGATTGTCTTCTTTAAACATCAGCTGTTTTAGCTCCAACATGGTCAGTACAGGTTCATTACAGCTTTTCATGTTTGCTTGCAAGCTTGTAGCTACCTGTTTGAATATTTCAGTAATGAAAACATTGCATTCTGGCTGTGGATAAAACTTGCTAGCTGCATTTCGGTTTACAGGAGCACTTTAAACACACAAGAATAAAAAGTACAAAGTTTTTCATGCACAAATGACAGCCTGTACATGTGCTGTACGTGTACTAGATGGTACCCACGGGATTTGTTTTGTGTCATATTGAAATATCACACATCCTGTGTGACTCATGTATCAAAGAGCAAACTAACGCACACGCCCAGCTTTAAAAAAAAAAATCACAAGCTTCTCAGGCTAAAGTGAGCACCCAGTCCCGTCCCAGTGATTTTGTATGTCTTTGAACTGAGAGAAGAAAAAGTGGAAGTGGAGGAAGTGTGTAATTATTCTGCGACCACTGGCCAGTCACGCAGTAACTTCACAAGCTTGTTTTCAGAGGTCACCCCTTCATTTTTGTAGAAACAGCACATGGCCAATATTTTCACAACAGTATCCCTCCCTCCACTCCCTCTCCCCTGCCCCACCCCAGCCACTAACCCCCCCTCTACACCCCCCCACCCCACCGCAGGCAAACACTAGCCCTCCCTCCACCCCCTCTCCGTCGCCCCGCCCCAGGCACTCACTAACCGCTATCCACCTGCCCCCCCCCCCCCCCCCCCCCCCCAGCAGTGCTGCTGAGATGCAGGGGGGGGGGGGGGGGGGGGGGCTGCTGTATGAATCGGCTGCCCTGTCTTGCCTGGTCATGCGCCTTCATTTCCCTGCTGAATGCTCACTGTGGTGCCTCCTGCTTGAGTTCCAGCATTGAACAGCCTGCTGAGGGCACGTCCAGCCTGGCTGTGTGCGACTGGGCAACGTCTGTGTTCATGTGGGGGTGGGGTGGGGAGGGGGGGTGGAAATATTACTGATGCCCTATATACAGGGCTATACCAGGTGCAGGGGCATATATGGGGGTTCCCCAGGTACAGGGGCATATATGGGGGTTCCCCAGGTACAGTGACATATATGGGGCTTCCCCAAGACAGAGGATGGGTCTGTTTTTTTCACATTTTCCCTTTGAATGGTTTTAGAAAAAAAAACAGGGATCAAAAAGACCTGCGGGACTTATTCTCCGTCCAGTGGTCTCTACAGTAAAAAACTGGCCCACGGCGGATGAAAGGTTCAGAGAGCATTTACACTGAGCCCCCCCTGCTCTGTAGGGGGCAGGAGACTGCAGGGGGGGGGTGAACCTCCACTGAACCGTGACTGAGCCCAGCCGATATCTCCCTCAACCCTCAGACCACCGCAGGACACCCCCTCAGCCCGCCCGTGGCCCGAGACCCACTGATTAAATAAACCCCTCTACTGTGCCTCCAGGGGTGAGAATGTCTCTCTGGGGTTAACCCTCCACACAAAAAAGCCTGCTTCAGAGGAACCCGAGGCTTTCTGAACAGAGTCTTATTAAATGGCTCAGCAGCACTGTTTCTGTTGACCCTGTATGGGCAGCTTTAAGCAGGTACGTGTTTAATTAGGCTGTGCGGGTGTCGTAGCTGTGCGGTTAGTCACCTCAGCCCCAGTTCAGCCCACGGAAATTGGGGGCGGGGGCGGGGGTGGGGGTGGAGGGGGGGTGTCCCACACCCCTGCGTGCTGCTGTCTCCGCCCTCTGGCCCCGTGTGATCTCTGAGCTGGCAGCGAGCTGATAAGGGCCCTGCAGGTATTTGCACAACGATACGAAGGCAATGCTGCGGGCGCGTCCAGACGGGGAGTAAACAAACGAAAGCAGGAATATGGCGTCACCCAACGAGCAAGAAAGTCGCACAGCGCCACAGCGAGGCTTCAGAGCCGCGTAGTCTCATGGCACTGGGCGGAAGGTCGATTGGAAGTGAAGGCCTTTTTTTTTCCCGCTCAAATTTTGAACGGCCAATCACCTGTATCCGCTGCCAGGTCCGTGCTAACACCCCACTGCCATGTGCAATGGGTGTCCCACCTCAGAATGGACCTCTGCAGCCTGCGCATCACAAGCCGGACTTCCTAACCATTACACACCCCGGCCCTCCATTAGTCGCTGTGCATTTCTGAACAGGTACAGTTATTCGAAGGCAGTTTTAGAGCCTGCCCAAATCCCCCCTGCTGGACTGCCATGCAGCACTCAGTGGAATTTCCCTTCTTCTCCTTTTTTCCTTCGGATGCCAGTACTTTGCAAGAATCCTCCTGGAGGCTCTGGGGTTTGAAAGGAAGGGCGTACAGACTGTACAGGTGGGGAATCACCTCAGCAATGACAGCATGTACCTTGAAATACAAAGCCAAGTCTGCAGAAATAAAGGCTTTGAAAGACCATGAATAATATATGCTTAGAACCTTTATTTATTTTCTTCACATTAGTCAGCCGTAGCTCAGTGAAAATGCTGGTGCAGGTGTGTCTGTGCCTGTGCCTCCTGTCTTAGAGCTTGAGGTGCAGTAATCATAACATCCATGAGGACTTCAGAAACAGGATGCTTTACGAGGGCTGGGTGCTGTGTAAAACAGTAATTTACTGTAACAGTATTCATTCATTAGTGTCTACAGCTTTATGTACTCCCTCTTTGAAAAGCACTCTGGTGGTCCTGCCCAAGGAGGAGTATTTGCTTTATTCCACACTTTCTCAATCGCGTTAAAATTAAACTGTGTTGTTAGAGTCACTAAGAACATTCACCGTAACATTCTGGAGCCTTGGATAGAATGGCATATTTGGAGTAAAAACAAGGAGATTAGGAAAATACTGCAGTTACACAGAAGAATCTGCTGCTGTGTCCAGTTTCTGTTTTTATTGCAGTTGTGTCCGTTTGATCTGGAATTAGTGGTTGCTCAGATCGTAGAAGCTCTGAACTAAAAATGGCTTCTCCTTGTGAAACAACTTTTCAGATATCAGGATGATTATTTAATTCTGTCAGGCTGCTAAGGCACTGCAGTAGTTCTCCTAAACCCCAAAGTTCCCCTGAAGTTCAGGTCCTTATTCATTCCACGCTGTAGAGTGATGACGATATAGGATGTGCTGCAAACACAGAGCAGCTCTCTCGACCTCTCCACATCCGGAACAGTGTGAAGCATATCGGTGCGTGCTCGTTATCGTGAAGCGTGATGATTGGCCGTCTCATGCTGATCAGTACTGTCCCACTGGGGATGCGATACCAGTGTTCTTCCTTTTGTCCTGACCTCAGTTTCACTCCTTTTGTGTCGCAGGCCTGGCGAGGCCTGGGAGAAGTGAAACGCCCATTTCACATTACAGGAAGATGTCCCTGCTGAACACAGATGTCAATACTGAAAAAATCCACTCAGATCTCCACATCCTCCAGCAGACTTACTCACTTTGTGTTTGTGTCTGAGGTGTGCCACTCATTACAAATGGGCTTGCTCGTCTAACTAGAGGACATTTTGACCAGTTTCAATGCATCACAACGTCCATCTCTCCACCAGGCGCTTCAGACACATCACAGTTTTGGAGGAAGGACAAGCCGCTCTGCAGGTCTGTTTCCTGTCTGCGGTTTGAGTTGAATGAATGAAGAAGTCATGGCCAGACACCTGACAAACAAAACCCAGAACCTGGACCAGATCGAGCTCTACTGTCTTATGACACATTCTCTGCGCTTATGTGCCAGGGCTGCATGACATGGGCTGATCATTTTAAAGGATTTTGTGCCGACTTCTTAATTAGATTAGATCATAACCTTTCTTTAAGTCACGAGTTACAGCTGGAGGCTGCATACTGTATGGTTTCGGTGGCCCTAAATAGGTTGGCTGGTTTGGCCCCAAAGTGCTCCTACATAAATCACTAAATCACGTAAAGAAAAGTTGCATTGTGTGGCCCAGGGGTGGTTGTGGCCCTAAACGACTGCCTGGAGTGTTTATGCCAGGAGCCAGCTCTGTGCGTACAGTGCAGTATGTGTACTCGGTGAAAGTGTTTTACTGCGGTCTGATACGAGAGTGACCCAGCTTTGGTGCATACAGCTCTTTGAGAAACCAAATGTCGCTGGTTGGATCTAAAACATGCACTGGATGTCCAGGACCGGAGTTGGAGCGCTGGGGTCACTCAGGTCTGGGAACAAATGTGCCAGTTTGGTATGGCAGACATGTGGTGTTGTGTTTATGTTACATTCCTCTACATGACAGGCATTTAGCGTTCATCCAGGGTGACATACAGTATGATGCAAGACAGACTGAGGTGTTATGAATCGAGTGCCCTTTGAGAGAAGGGATGGATTCCCTTGTCCTACAGTGAAGTGTGAATAGCTGTGCATATATTTAGATGTCCTTCTAAGACCCGGAAATTCATTTTTGTCCTCTGTAGGGGACATGAGTCTCTGGTCCTAATCTCATGACCTATATATGCTGCTGTGCTGAACCCTACACTACAAGGGACATTCTGTACAACAAAAAATATATATATATATTTTTGAAAATGTTTCCACTGAAATGTTTTTTTTTTGCCATCCAAGACACTTATATACTTAAACTTGGTTTGTACCTGGTCTCAGGTGGATATGGTGATGATGAAGACAGTGTGGGGTTTCATAAGGGATGTGGTAAAGGCGGAGAACTGAAAGATGGGGGGGGGGGGGGGGGTCTGTCACCTCTAAGTGTGCTCACTTCCTGTGTAAAACACCCTGAGGGGACAGCGTGTCTTTGATAGCAGGATGGAGGAACGTCAGTCTGCCTGTGGCCCTGTGATTGCTCATGAGCTGTGTAGGATCCTCGGCTATTTTAAGTGTTTTAATGCCTGTGTGAGTGTCTGTGTGTGTGTGTGTGTGTGAGTGATGTGTGTGTGTGTGCAAGTGCATGTGTGTGTGAATGTGTGTGTGTGTGTGTGTGTGTGTGAGTGTGTGAGTGATGTGTGTGTGTGTGTGTGTGTGTGTGTGTGTGTGTATGCGTGTATGCGTATATATATGTGTGTGTGTGTGTGTGTGTGTTTTTGTGTGTGCATGTGTGTGTGTGTGTGCATGTGTGTGCATGTGTGTGTGTGAATGTGTGTGCATGTGTGTGTATGCGTATATGTGTGTGTGTGTGTGTGAGTGTGTGTGTGAGAGCCAGGCCTCTTTATCCTTTAATCTGAGACTGAAGTAGCTGTGTGTTTTTTGGACGCTGTGTTATCTCCATGTTTAAACCTCAGCAGTGTGACTGTAGAGCATGTGAGCTACAGAGTGCAGCTCTGTCTGCCACAGACTCATTTTTCTTATTATCTTTCTCACCAAATAACTCCTGTCTGGAATAGAGATTTGGTTCCGTTTGGGTGTCGTGCTGCTTCTGGCACTTGAAGCGATTGCTTGTAAGACTGATCAGATTGTGGTCAACTCCTCCTTGACCTGGATCTGAGCTGTGACATCTGGCTTTCATTTTTTATACTACCGGCCATGCATGTGTGTCTGTGTGTGTGTGTGTGTGCGTGCGTGCATATGTGTGTGTGTGTGTGTGTGTGTGTGTGTGTCTGTGCGTGCGTGTGTGCATGTGTGTGTGTGTGTGTGTCTGTGTGCGTGCGTGCATATGTGTGTGTGTGTGTGTGTGTGTGTGTCTGTGCGTGCGTGTGTGTGTGTGTGTGTCTGTGCGTGCATGTGTGTGTGTGTGTGTGTGTGTCTGTGCGTGCGTGCGTGCATATGTGTGTGTGTGTGTCTGTGCGTGCGTGCGTGCATATGTGTGTGTGTGTGTGTGTGTGCGTGCGTGTGTGTCTGTGCGTGCATATGTGTGTGTGTGTATGTGTCTGTGCGTGCGTGCGTGCGTGCGTGCGTGCATATGTGTGTGTGTGTGTGTGTGTGTGTGCATATGTGTGTGTCTGTGTGTGTGCGTGTGTGTGTTTGTGTGTGTGTGTGTGTGTGTGTGCGTGCATATGTGTATGTGTGTGTGTGTGTGTGTGTGCACAAGTATATATGTACTGTCTGTAGGCAGGTCTTGTTTTTTCACAAAAGTTCAGAAATCAGCAAAAAGAACTAATTGAACCATGTATGTTAATGAAATAACATTTCTTTACAATTAAATAAATATGGTATTGTAGATGAAATGCTCAGCTGTGGAACTGCCCTGGACCAGGGTTCTTAAGCCGAATTAACAGCTTCAGTAAAATATGCTGCTGTATGAATGGGTGAATGTTGTGTAAAGAATGTAAGTGGTGTTAATTTCTCTGGAGAAGGAGGTCTGGTAAATGTCTAAATGTCCGTGCTGGGGAAGCGTGTGAATTGAATTCGCACCCATGAGCCATTTCTCCAGTGTGGAAGGACTCTGGAGCCTTACTGTGACGACAGGGCTTTTTAAGGTGGGGTGTTAATTAGGGTCCTCCCACAGAGAAAATAACTACCTCATTTTGTTTCTTACGGTCTCTGGGCACAGTCACATTATTCACATTATCAGTGTTAAATCAACTCCGACAGAGTACATTTACTGTAGATTACATGTCGGACTTACAGAAACATTTAGAGTTGAATTACAGTAATAGTGAGCTAGATCTGTGGTAACCAACCCTGTTCCTGGAGATCTAACATCCTATAAGTTTTCATTTCAACCCTAATTTGGCACACCGGATTCTACTAATTAGCAGTTGAACAAGATCTCTAGCTGATGGATGAGGTGTGCTTTGTTAGCATAGGTGGGAAAACCTACAGGACGGTAGATCTCCAGGAACAGGGTTGGGCAGCCCTGCTCTAGCTGCTGAATAAGGTGAACTTTGTTAGGGTTGGAGTGAAAACCTACAGGATGGTAGATCTCCAGGAACAGGGTAGATTATCACTGGGCTAGTTAGCCTGAGAGGCCTGTTTGCATAGTCATGTACTCTTACATTCTTATATCCCCCAGTCTAAGAGTCTAACAGTCAGCATCTATGTCAGAAGCTGTGGGAGAGTTTCGCTTGTCCTCTGTGCTGCAGCTAACCACACACACACACTGAGGAGTCTGCTGTTTGACCACAGTGTCAAAACGGGTACACCCTCTCCCTGAAAAACACAAAGAGGCACTATCTCACGGATGTCGGAAAGACTGCACTCATCGTGCTCGGCTCAGCTTGTGTCTGAGAAGTAACGGTCTTAGGCAGGAAGAGCAGGGCTTTCACACGGAAGGATCCGGAAGGTTCTGCGTGATTGCTCAGAGCGCAGTTTTTGAGCTGTGCACTGAAACCTGGCTTTGACCACGTGTTTGGAGTATTAGCGTTAGCTGGGTTTGAGCGGATGTGATGGTTTGTGTCTGTACAGGAAAAGCTTTACCACCCACCCCATCTCTCTCTCTCTCTCTCTCTCTCTCTCTCTCTATGGGGATGGGGGGGGGGTAAGGTGTCCTTTACTTGCATACTGTTCATGTGTGGAAGGCTGTTTCAGAAAGTCTACTGTGTGAAGCGCTTGTCTCACTCTGCGTGTATATGTGTGTTTTTTACAGAGCTTCTGCGGTTCCCAACGCTGCAGCTGCACCAAAGGTCAGTGTGCCTCCCTCACTGAGTAACATTGTCCAGTGAGTATCCAAATAATTCTGTGTAAACCCACTGAGAAATATTCACCATTGCAGCCAAACGTGTATTTAAAATGAAGTACTGACTGTTGAAGTTCTGTGGCAGCCAGACATTGAACACGCATGGAACACTAAGCATGTGAGCATGCACTCTGTGATGTCATACACTATGGTACACTATGATTGGCAGCATTATCCTGCTGCATTGCATGCTGGGAGTGCAGCATCTAAGGCCCACCTTTTTCACTTTGCTATTGCTTACACTGCAATAAGAAAAATAAAATAAACTAAAAAATTAAAGTAATAATCATTTGTCAACATTTTCTGGAAGGTTTTGTTTTTTTGCAGCACAAAAATGTTTTTATTTATGGTTTGCATTCCATAAAAGTAATGCATAGAAAGATACTACCTTTAGACTTGATGGCCATGTCTGTAGGACAGCTTTGCTCCTGTATTGGAGAGAAATTAATGATCTCTTGCAAGCCCTGTTTCCTTGACAATTTGTGGCAACACAACCTGAAAATAATCATAAATGATGCAAAACTAGTGAAAAGTAAAAAGCAGAAGAGGAAAACCCAAGTTCAGAAAGTGTCATCCATCCCAGGATTTTGCTCCAATTGCCTGGATTTGCTAATTAGCACAATTCTTCAGCCAGGTGGTATAACTGATTAGTGAAGTCAGCTGGCTGAGTTGATGGGTGGAAGAAACCCATGGCAGGACTTTTGCTCTCTGACCCTTGACCTTTCCCCCTCTGGTGATAGGGAGGCAGGAGACGTTGGGGTGGGTCCTGCATGCGTGTGCTGTGTTTGGGTGTGAGAGCCCTGCATGTGTTTCCCTCACACCGTTCAGGAACAGCCCGTGGAGGTGATTAAGCCCCTCCCCATCACACAGCATGCCCCGCCCACCGCGCACGCCAGCCCGGCACCCGGCTCCATCCTCAACAAGACGGCACGGCCCTTCGGCGGAGGCAGCGGCAGTGTGGGCGTGGTCACCTCCTCCGTGTCTGCGCCCAAAGTGGCCTCCATCCCCTCTGCGTCCTCCGCGTTCACCCCTGCGAACCCCGCCCACGCCCCAACCCCCACCTCTGCCCCAGCCCCAGCCATCACCCCTGTCCCCACCCCTGCCAAAGCCCTGCCCCCTTTCACCTGCTCACCGGCCACACACCCTATAACCCGCTCGCCGGCCACGCCCCCTGTCACCCGCTCGCCGGCCACGCCCACCTCCACCGCCAAGCAGAGCCCGGGACGCTCCCCCTTCCCTCCGTCCTCCTCCCCCGCCAGAGGGGCGGGGCCTCCGTCCGCTCCCGTCCCGTCGCAGCCCGCCGTCTATAACTCCCCCATCAACCTTTACTCCGCCCAGAACGCCTCCCAGCTCGCCGCCGGGCAGAGGCGGGGCCTGCAGGAGGGCCTCGGCAGGACTGAGCAGCACAACGGGTAGGTCCCTAACCCCTCCCCTTTCACTGCAAGCCCCGCCCCTAACCCCTCCCCTTTCACTGCAAGCCCCGCCCCTTTCACAGCAAGCCCCGCCCCTATCCCCTCCCCTTTCACTGCAAGCCCCGCCCCTTTCACAGCAAGCCCTGCCTCTATCTCCTCCCCTTTCACAGCAAGCCCCACCCCTATCTCCTCCCCTTTCACAGCAAGCCCCACCCCTATCTCCTCACCTTTCACAGCAAACCCCGCCCCTATCTCCTCCCCTTTCACAGCAAACCCCACCCCATCTCCTCCCCTTTCACAGCAAGCCCCACCCCTATCTCCTCCCCTTTCACAGCAAACCCCACCGCATCTCCTCCCCTTTCACAGTAAACCCCGCCCCTATCTCCTCCCCTTTCACAGCAAACCTCGCCCCTATTTCCTCCCCTTTCACAGGAAATCACACCCCTTTCTCCTCCCCTTTTACTGCAAACTCCACTCCCATCTCTTCCTCTTTCCAAGCAGATTCTATGCAACCTCTCCCCTTACAGACAAATCTCCACCCTGACTCCTCCCCTTTCACTGCAGACTCAACCCAAACTCCTCCCTTTTACAGCAAACCCTGCCCCTTTCATGGCAAACTCCGCCCCTTTCTCCTCTCCTTTCAGAGCAAACCCCGCCCCTATCTCCTCCCCTTTCACAGTACAAACCCAATCCCAGCCTCTCCCCTTCACAGAGGCTGAAAGGTAGGTGTCACTCACTAACCTGAGCTCCTTCCCTGGTGGGTGCACCTCGTTTTCATTGGTTACTCAAACATCAGGGCGGGATGCCTGCCTGGACTCACACTTGAGTGACACTTAATTTCTAACCGATTAATAAATATCACGCGCTGGGTCCGCTTTATCATCCTGTATTTATTTTGCAGCAGCTGGTATCCGGGGCAACCAAATGTTAATTTATTGTCAGATGGACTTACGCGTTGGTTTCGCGTTCCAAGAAAAACGTGCTATTTTAACTCCAATCCCCCGCTTACCTCACACTTCATTTCTCAGCAGATGAGACAAAGCCAGACGGCTAAATTTAACCTCTCCCGCCGAACAGAGAGAAAAAACGCTTCGGAGTCAAAACGTGTGTTTTTCTCCTTATTGTTCATGGTGAGGCAGCCAGTGTAAGCAGCGCGGGTCTGGGGGGCTGCTCGGCCGACGTTTCTACGGTTACGCTGAGCGGGAGCGCTCCGTCGTGGACAGGGCTGTCTGGGAGGAGCTCTCGCGTTCGGCCATATTGGGAGAGAGAGAGAGAGAGAGAGAGAGGGAGAGAGAGAGGGAGAGAGAGGGAGAGAGAGAGAGAGAGCTGCTCTCGCCCCGCGACCATGAAAGGAGAGGCTGCTTTCCGTCCCTTAGCGCCTGCCGCTAACGCCTCTCGGTGTTTGGGTTTCTCCTGGGAGAGCAGCGCACGTGGAGTTAAACCACAGTCACCATGGCTCATTAATCTGTTACAACACACTTTTCAGTTCAAATTGGCACGTTGGCAATGTGTACAGAGCCGGTTTCAGTTTAATGGATGTTAATAGATGTTGGAATAAATGTTGATAGATGTTGGAATGCTTTGGTGTGCACTTCATGTGCAACTCTACGGATGAACTTGACGGAGTCTGTTTGTCTGATGGGTGTCTGATCGTCTGTTGGGGGTCGTTGGTGTGTGATGAGAAGCTGTAATCCCGGCCGACTGTGGCCCTCCCCTCCCTGGGTGAGGCTGGATCCAGTCATGTGACACTCGGCGAGGATGCCACCCACAGTCAGTATTGGCCTGTGGTCCAGATCAGATACCAGACCGTGGGGGGGGCCCGTCCGTGCACTACCACAGTGCTTTAACTTAATGAGCCACCTAGCAGCCCCAAGGTTGGCCTTGTTGAACATACATAATGCTGACTGGTTCAGTTCAGCTTCAGGGTGGATTCCCATCATCCTATTGGCTATGCTGATGCTCTACCTGTGTCAGCATGCTAGCATTACTAGTCCAGGCAGACTGCTATCAATTCTGTGAGTGGTGTTCCCCAGCGACCATCACAGCTAAACTTGAGGGGATAAGGACCAGTCAATCACTGGCCTCAGCAGATGGCCAAGAAGGTCTCAGTAAGAAAAGTAGCACTAAGCAGAAAAAGAGAGAGTAATGGAGTATAGAATTCTAGGAAACGCCTCTGCCTTGAATTCCAGGAGTGTTTCAGGTGGTCTTGACCTGGGCAGGTGCCGTTATTCAGGAGCGCCAGGTGGAATCTGGAGCGCTTGGCACAAAACGAGCTTCACTGGCAACTGACCTGGGTTTGAGAATAAGTGTGAAAAAATGAGAAGTTACCAAAAAAAATATAAAAAATAAAACAAGCATGAATTTACAAATGTATGTGAGGTCATGTCACATGGCGTAGACAGATAATACTGTGGGATGGGATTTGAACTGGACTCTCGAGACTGTGTGTGTGTGTGTGTGTGTGTGTGTGTGTGTGCATCGTGCTAGCTGCTTGAGCTATGCTAGCATGTGTCCTTGGAGGGCCTCGTGTGTGTGGAGAGCAGTGTTTTAATGGTTAATAATAAAAGCTTTCCCTCTTTCTCTCTCCTTTTCTGTTCTCTTTTCCTTGGCTCTCGTTCTACAGGAGGCTTCAGTGACAAAGTCAGTGGCCATCGTGGCAGTTGCCTGTCTGTGTGCTCCCTCTGGTCCTCTGTCATGCACCATGCATGGCCCTGTCCCCTCTATAACTCTCTATAACCCTCCTGAGTGTGTGCTGTGCTGTGCTTCATCTTCATACCTTTTTCTTCTGATATTAGTTTGGCAAAAAATTAATGAATGTAAACAATAGGGAAAAACCCCGCTCATTAATTATTTGGTGTGATATCTGTTGTTCTGTACTTCTAACATCAGCCTGCTTGTGCTCTTTATTTAAAAATCCTTAAATATGGACAGCCATCACTTTTTGTTTTACTGTGTTTAAGAGCATGTACTCATAAACCAGTTGTACAAAAAACACATGTACAGCGTAACCTAGATTTATGTGTGTGTGTGTTTGTCTATGTGTGTGTTTGTGTTTCTGTGCATTGTTTGCATGTGTGTGTAGCAAAAGCAAACGGGATGTAATGATCTAAAATGCAGGGTGTTGCAGCCCCATCTAGTGTGAAAAATAGTGCATGACATCATATTTTAATAGAACAGTATATTCATAGACCCTTATGCTCATATTTTCAGTGTGTTGTGGCTATTCTCCGATCCTCTTAGCTTTATACCTATCTGGCTGATCTTGTGTCCTTTTCTGTATTAAGTGGTGGTCTTCACAGCATCCTTAAGTAAGTGCAGATCGCAGTCTTTACCTTAATTCCTGCTGTTAAATTTAAGGAACGATTCCAGTAAATATTGGATCAATCAGAATTCATCTGGTTTCATCATAATTTTGTTTTAATTGTCCAACTTTTCATTAAGTTTAATAATCCATAAAACCACCTCCCTGCATGAATGCCATATTGATTCACATTGATTCATCTTTTACATGATTATTCATGTTTTTATGAGAGTTAATTCTTCTGTTTAAAACTTCAGAAATAGTCAGAAAACATCTGAAATAGAATTTTTGCTAACACACAGAAAAGCTTTGTTTAGAAAATGCTTACCTTCCAAAAACCTCTCTGCCTTGTGGTCTTTTCCCTTTTTCTGATTCTACTCTCTATCTGTCTCTTTTGTTATCTGTCTGCCTCTCATTTCCAATCTGCAGAAAAACTCCTCAGAGGAGGTAAATGGCCCCCAGCATTAACCCCATGCGTTTGACTGTAAAGAGCAGTGGAAAGAGTCCTGAAAATATTGATATTTTATTTTGCGTTTACTCGTCATTTTAACGATTCATATTTTATTTTCCTGACCTAATTTATCACCCGTAAAACTGTGGACTGTGTAAAACTGATTTCAGATTAGCTGAATCCCTCAGGACCGATTTTTAGGCTAACAGGTAGTTTACAGTACATCTGAATCATGTGTAGTGTGCATAAAGATTTTGTGCTCTTTATAGATTAATTAGAATGGGACTTATTTTTTCTTATTATAAACATATTATAATTAGATTATTACTGTATATAATATGTGTGCATCAGCTTTTGGCTAGGTGTTCATGTGGTGTACAGTGGTATCTAAGTATCCAAGTGGCTGAAATACACATTATAATTCATGTTTTGACATGTGTGACCAATGGCACTGACAGCTGTGATGTGTGACTCAGGTCGCCACGGAAACCCGTCGCTGATGCGGATGCGGAGTTCCATTCTCCCTCCCATGGCGACGCCAGCAGGAAGCGGCTGGTGGAGGACACCGAGGACTGGCACCCCCGCTCCGGCACCACCCAGTCCCGCTCCTTCCGCATCCTGGCACAGATCACTGGCACCGAGCAGCGTGAGTCTCACTGGGCCCAAACAAGCCTGCCCAGTCATGCCCACCCCTCCGCACCCGACCCAAACAAGCCTGCCCAGTCCCCCGCACCCGACCCAAACAAACCTGCCCTCCCCTCTACACCCGACCCAAACAAACCTGCCCACCCCTCTACACCCAACCCAAACAAACCTGCCCTCCCCTCTGCACCCGACCCAAACAAGCCTGCCCTCCCCTCTAAACAAACCTGCCCTCCCCTCTACACCCGACCCAAACCAACCTGCCCACCCCTCTACACCCGACCCAAACAAGCCTGCCCTCTCCCCTCTACACCCGACCCAAACAAGCCTGCCCTCCCCTCTACACCCGACCCAAACAAACCTGCCCTCCCCTCTACACCCGACCCAAACAAACCTGCCCTCCCCTCTACACCCAACCCAAACAAACCTGCCCTCCCCTCTACACCCGACCCAAACAAACCTGCCCTCCCCTCTACACCCGACCCAAACAAACCTGCCCTCCCCTCTACACCCGACCCAAACAAACCTGCCCTCCCCTCTACACCCGACCCAAACAAACCTGCCCTCCCCTCTACACCCGACCCAAACAAACCTGCCCACCCCTCTACACCCGACCCAAACAAACCTGCCCACCCCTCTACACCCGACCCAAACAAACCTGCCCACCCATCTGCACCCCAACCCAAAACAAACCTGCCCACCCCTCTGCACCCGACCCAAACAAACCTGCCCTCCCCTCTACACCTGACCCAAACAGACCTGCCCTCCCCTCTACACCCGACCCAAACAAACCTGCCCTCCCCTCTACACCCGACCCAAACAAACCTGCCCTCCCCTCTACACCCGACCCAAACAAGCCTGCCCACCCATCTGCACCCGACCCAAACAAGCCTGCCCACCCGCCCGCACCCGATCCAAACAGACCTGCCCACCCCTCTGCACCCGCCCCAAACAAGCCTGCCCACCCACCTGCACCCGACCCAAACAAACCTGCCCACCCGCCTGCACCCGACCCAAACAAGCCTGCCCACCCCTCTACACCTGACCCAAACAAGCCCTGCCCTCCCCTCTACACCTGACCCAAACAAGCCTGCCCTCCCCTCTACACCCGACCCAAACAAACCTGCCCTCCCCTCTACACCCGACCCAAACAAGCCTGCCCACCCCCTCTACACCCGACCCAAACAAGCCTGCCCTCCCCTCTACACCCGACCCAAACAAACCTGCCCTCCCCTCTACACCCGACCCCAAACAAACCTGCCCTCCCCTCTACACCCGACCCAAACAAACCTGCCCTCCCCTCTACACCCGACCCAAACAAACCTGCCCACCCCTCTACACCCGACCCAAACAAGCCTGCCCTCCCCTCTACCACCCGACCCAAACAAGCCTGCCCACCCCCCGCACCCGACCCAAACAAGCCTGCCCTCCCCTCTACACCCGACCCAAACAAACCTGCCCTCCCCTCTACACCCGACCCAAACAAACCTGCCCACCCCTCTACACCCGACCCAAACAAGCCTGCCCTCCCTCTACACCCGACCCAAACAAGCCTGCCCTCCCCTCTACACCCGACCCAAACAAACCTGCCCACCCCTCTACACCCGACCCAAACAAGCCTGCCCTCCCCTCTACACCCGACCCAAACAAACCTGCCCTCCCCTCTACACCCGACCCAAACAAGCCTGCCCACCCATCTGCACCCGACCCAAACAAGCCTGCCCACCCGCCCGCACCCGATCCAAACAAGCCTGCCCACCCGCCCGCACCCGATCCAAACAGACCTGCCCACCCCCTCTGCACCCGCCCCAAACAAGCCTGCCCACCCACCTGCACCCGACCCAAACAAACCTGCCCACCCGCCTGCACCCGACCCAAACAAGCCTGCCCACCCCTCTACACCTGACCCAAACAAGCCTGCCCTCCCCTCTACACCTGACCCAAACAAGCCTGCCCTCCCCTCTACACCCGACCCAAACAAACCTGCCCTCCCCTCTACACCCGACCCAAACAAACCTGCCCTCCCCTCTACACCCGACCCAAACAAACCTGCCCACCCCTCTACACCCAACCCAAACAAAACCTGCCCTCCCCTCTGCACCCGACCCAAACAAGCCTGCCCTCCCCTCTACACCCGACCACCCAAACAAACCTGCCCTCCCCTCTACACCCGACCCCAAACAAACCTGCCCTCCCCTCTACACCCAACCCAAACAAACCTGCCCTCCCCTCTACACCCGACCCAAACAAACCTGCCCATCCACCCGCACCCGACCCAAACAGACCTGCCCACCCGCCTGCACCCGATCCAAACAAGCCTGCCCAGTCCGGACCAGTCTGGGCAGTATGCCAGCCAATGGCCAAGGAAAGATACTTTTCCTACTCATTCAAACCCAGCGCTTTGTCTGAGCAGACAAAACTACATGATTGCTTAGTTCTGTATTAGTGTCATAAGTATCTATGCACTAAGAAACAAATGCTTATTCTGCCTCCATAACAGAACCCGCACAGTAAGGGTTTGCAGTGTGCACTGAAATGTGCTGGTGATTTAGTCCCCTCTGCAGGAGCTAATGAGTCCCTTTTCTTGCACTTTCAGAGGATGGCCAGCAGGGGGAAGCAGGGAAGAAGTAAGTCGCTGGTTTTTACATTAAACTACCTGCTGTGCTGTGTTTCCTTTAGCTTGGGTGTCCTGTGGATGCTGTTACATGCTTTTGTCGTTTGCTGTAGCATTATGATCGCTTATTTATCCCAAATTGTCTGCGTTTAAATATTAAAGTGGGAGGGGCCACGTGTGAGAAGATCTCAATAAGTACTGAATTAAAGCCCAGATTAAAGATGGACCAAGATAGAACAAAATTTTAGATGGCATACTCCTCTTTTCTTTTACTTTGTCTTACTTCCTTTTTTTTCCTTCCATCCTTTCTTCCTTCCTACCTTCCTTCCCTACCTTCCTTCCCATCCCCCTGCGTCTCTTGACCTGGTTACCAGGGCGACCAAAGTAGACCCAGAGGTTGTCAGGCCGAAATACACCCAGCTGCGTGACTGGCACCACGGCGTGTCGGCGCGGGTCCTCAATGTCCTGTAGCGCCCGTCCGCTCGCCCCGGGCCGGGCAGCGCGGGTCCTCAATGTCCTGTAGCGCCCGCCCGCTCCGCCCCGGGCCGGGCAGCGTGCCAGCCAAAGACAGGAGCGCCCCCAAAAATCTCCTCTCTTCAGCTCCGCTCCTCATCTCCTGCTTCCAGTCTTCCTTCTCACTGTTTGCCCTGATGCCTTCTCTCGTTTATCTGTGTGCGAAAACCTTGTAGTTTAATAGTGTTGGTTTCATATCGGTCTGCACTCATGATAAAAGCTACAGAACTTGCGTGTGCAGTGTCATAAAACGTTGAGTGATGTTTGCGGTTCATATTCTTAGAAGAACACTAAATTAAATCGCCACTTTTTTTGGAAACCCGGTCGTGTAACGATCACTATTTGGTGAGCTACACTACCTGGATAAGCACAGGAGGTGAGAAGGAGAAGGTTGTATTCCTCCCTCGTTCCCATAGTGATGACTGATGAGGTGTAGTTTTCCCTGTTCTACACCTGGAGTAACGTTTTCACTCAAAGAGCCTTTTCATGAAATGTGCTTATTTTTTTAATCACGTTACCTTGTGTTCTGTGTGCTTGTAACATGAGTCTATAACAGACTCTGGAAGAGTAAGGATATGTTAATAAAATTTCTGTTAAATCTTGGCTTTTTCTGCCCTGATTTTATTCTTTCCTGTTCTTTTCCTCTGATCCTCTGATCCTCTGATCCTCTGATCCTCTGTAATGTTAGCAGCCTCTTGCTTTGAGAGTAGATTACATGAGAAACTCAAAATATATTCTTTACTGATCTTATCCTATGTGGCCATCAGGTTGAAAAAAAAAAGATTTTTTATCAAGGTTTCAAGTTTCAGTCAAAATGTGCCGTGTTCTGTGCAACAAACTATGATTCCATATTAAGTACCGCTGTGTCTGGAATTTTAGTATTTCATACACACAAATCTGTGATTAAATAACTTGGGGAAAAAAACAACATGTAGTTCATTTGCATATCAATTCAGTTCACATCTGAAAGCCCTAATTCAGATGTTTATTTTAATGTCACATACAGAAAGGCTAAGAAAACTGTCCTGCAAAAGCGTGTGGATGTGTGTGAAAAAGGAAATGGATAAACCTGGACTGGGTGTGACATCATCATCAGGCTGGTTTCTGAGTGATGCTTATTGTAAGTAATCTTAGTTGTAGTGGATTTGGGATCCACATATTTCCCAGCTGTACACAGGGCCTCTGGGGTCCCTCTAGAACAGGGTTTTGATCCAGGGACCCCCACCCAGGCTCAAAGGCAGGTCTTGGGGGCCCCCATAATCATTAAAAACGGATTATATTTTAAAATAAAGTTTTATTTTTAAAAACGTTTCCCCAAATCTATATATAGTCGTTGGATATCAAGTCTGACCAGAGACCCCCTACTTTGAAAACCCAGACTCTGTAAAAATACTAATCCAATTTGTGAATTGAAGGTATGGATTTGTGGGTTTGTATTACCATAAAATACTGGGTAAACTCAAATGGACTAGCGCTGGAATTTATGACATCTTCATCTTTCTTTCGTGGCCAGGGTCAGCCGTCTGTCTAATAACGGTCAATAGGCTCAGTAATTCCACCCGTGGCCACCAGATGGCAGTGATTTCTCAGTAAAAACTCAGCTTTGCTCGTGCCTCATGCTGGTTGTATTGCCAGTGCGAGTAATAGACTCCCCCAGTCCGAGAAAAAGCTTTCTCAGATATATACTAACACTGCAGCCTTTCAATTACGAATTGCAGTACAAGATCAGAAATCTTGATCTCACACAAATAAGTTAACAAAAAAGTATTTCCCTAACATATTACAGCATAGTGATGTGTCCTAATAAAATAATTAATAAATAAAATAATTTCATAACATTGTACATTGCAGATCATACCAGTTTAATGAGGCCGTGCACTAATGTGTCTGCTCTTTGGTTGCAAACTGCCTTTTGGCAAATGGGTGCGCGCAAAGTATTGTTTATTTCTCCTTTGCTTGAACGTTTTTAAATTTGAACTCCCGTCTCCCGTCACGAGCAGTTCACCCTCGCGCTCCTGCTAGTCGTTTTTGGCGCGATGGCCGCTAGAGGCCTGTCGTAATTCAGTTCATACGCTGCCGGGAAAGCGGGCACGGAGTCTGTTTCATGTGCTTTAAGTGGCACGACTCCATTCAAAATGCGGCTGAATCCAGATAAATAGTTTAAAAAAATAAACATAATAAAACATTATATGGCGCTCTGTGTGCAGTGGAGACCCCCTGTCCGCGCGCAGACGTGAGCCGTCTGGAGTCACGGTGCCCATTTCTGCCCTGGCATCGTGCCCGTCACTGGCGAGCGCCACCTGTGAGAAAAACGGGCGACATATTGCCAGTGCACGGATTGTGCCCTGCCCCGGCAACAGCCGCGTTGCGTCCCCGGGACGGTATGGTATTCACCACCGGCATTGATCACGCTGAAATAGCTTGGCACGGGCACCCGCTTTGCACAGTTCAAACGCGCCGACACACAAAAACCGGCAGCCTTTAAACTGCTTCTCAAGGGCCGCCGTCCGTGGACATCTGTCCTTATATAACACGACTTCCGAAAATGAGGAGAATCGGCGCGAGATGTTCATAATGAGAATCGAGCGCACAGCGCGCGAACACCTGCGAAGACTAGAGAAACCTCGTTTGTCACGCGGGCGGAAAAAGGCTTTGTAAATGCACCGCACTCGCTGCCGGCACTTAGCCGTTAATGGAGAAGTCTAATGGCGGAAGTGCTGCGTAATGCGAGAAAAATAGATTAGATCATTACTTTCAGGATTACTTTCAATTGCGGGGTTGCATCTGCGGAGAGTGATGCACAGAGACCTTATTTTCAGTAATGGCTGGAAAATCACTACTGAAGGCAATAGGCCCTGCTGAAAATTCTTTAACCTTAAACCAGGTCACGCCAGTCAAGCTGGTTTAAGTTTTATTTTCGGCGCTTTCAGCTGGTCAACCAAATGTTCACCAGCCCGCAGAGGACTGAGGAACGCCCGGTCACTGTTCGGACGTCCGTCTCTGATGGGGATGGGTGAAGTAAGGTGTCTGTATATGGAAATGCATAAACAGAGAGGACCGTGTGGGCTAGCATTCATACTAGGCTTTCTGTTTGCTCATATATGGTCCCTGTAAGGAGCAAAACTGAACCATACATTTTCTGGAATTAAAAATCCTGCCTGGAGGGATGTTTTGGGTCCCAAAAATAAGAAATGTCTGTTCAGTGTGGATAAAGATTTGCAAGGCCAGACTTCCAAAATATACCCAAAAGAATATAACATTCTGCTACACACTCCCTGAAGCCTTTTATTTATTTTATACATTTATTACATTTATTTGTGTGGACATTTATGGTCAGGATAAATCCGTTTAGATCTCATTTTAGATGGAAGGTCCTAGAAAACGCACACAAGTACATGCAGGGCCATGATGTACTGCTAAGGCCATTATTTGTGTGTGTGTTTTGTGTGTGTGGGAATACTGGGGTGCATTGGTGGGAATATTGGGGTGTATTGGTGGGAATATTGGGGTGTATTGGTGTGAATTTTGGGGTGCAGTGGTGGGGATATTGGGGTGCATTGGTGGGAATATTGGGGTGCATTGGTGGGAATATTGGGGAGTAGTGGTGGGAATATTGGGGTGCATTGGTGGGGATATTGGGGTGCAGTGGTGGGGATATTGGGGTGCATTGGTGGGAATATTGGGGTGCAGTGGTGGGAATATTGGGGTGCATTGGTGGGAATATTGGGGCGTAGTGGTGGGAATATTGGGGTGCATTGGTGGGAATATTGGGGCGTAGCTAATTGTACCCTAGCAGCTGTGTGCATCTCTCTTGGTCAGGAGCCAGAGGCACAAGTGCCGAGCTTTGGACTAAGCCTGCTCCGTTACCACGGTCACCATCGCCATAACAAACTACCCCCAGCGGCTCTTCACACGGTTTTTTTGGGGGGGAGCGGGGGCACGCTGCAGTTGGCACGGCCCGTTACTGCACGCGGTGCTGAATTTGGATGCCAGCCCGTCTGGGAGCTGACGAGGCTGAAATGTGTGTCTGCTTTCGGTCCCGGACCTTTTTCAGAACTTTCACTTTGAACTGTGGATGGATGTTTAAACATGACCGTGTGTCCCCAGATGCTTTCCTCCAAACCATGTTGATGTTGGGGGGGAGGGGGGGTTGCTGTAGCAGAGGAATATCCCCCCCCCCCCCCCAGTCCCCAGTATACTGTCCTTTGTTCATTTGAACATGGTCATTTACACCCAAATAAAAGACCACTTTCAGCAAAGCCCCCAGCTTCCCTCTCTCTCGCTCTCTCTCAGACACACACATGCACACTCAGTACATTCTCTAGTTTTTCCTCTTGTTTTCTCTGGCTTTCTCTCAGTATCTATAACACTATGATGTTGTGCTCTTACAGTTATTTTGACACATAGCGCTGCTGATGCAGACAGAAGTGCATTTTTAGGGTCCATAAAGCAGGAGCAGGAAAAGGTCTCATTTCTGAATTATTCTGGTACTGAAAGAAAGGCCCTCAGTGTGACAGTTGGCAGTACAACTAGAGAAACAGACATCTCTCTTAGTGTCACTGTGACTTTCTGAGTTGCTAGTAGTCCATCCGTGTGTAATGTGCTTTATCCGTGTGTAACTTTGTGCAGTTGCATGTAATATGCTCTATTTCTGTGTAAATGTATATGAAGTCCACTGTATGTGTGTAATGGTGTGTAATGTCCTCTGTGTGTGTTTTGTGTGTAACATGCTTGATCTGTGTGTAATTGTGTGTAATGTCCTCTGTGTGTGTAATGATGTGTAATGTCCTCTGTATGTGCGTAATTGTGTGTATTGTCCTCTGTATGCATGTAATTGTGTGTAATGTCCTCTGTATGTGTGTAATGGTGTGTAATGTCCTCTGTATGCATGTAATTGTGTGTAATGTCCTCTGTACGTGTGTTTAATTGTGTGCAATGTTCTTTGTATGCATGTAATTGTGTGTAATGTGCTTGCTCTGTGTGTAATCGTGTGTAACGTCCTCGGTTGTGTGAGTGTGTATTTTTGTTTGTTCTCCTCAGTGAGGTGGAGGTGCAGCCCAGCGCTCATGTCGTATCTGCAGTGAAGACCATGACCAAAGCCCCTGCTGGCGGAGTGCGGCATGGCAGCCCCGTCCCCTTCAAGACCCCCCCCGCCCAGGGCAAGCCCGCCGCCTGGAAGCCCAGCCCTTCAGCAGGTACCTGCCGGCCCCTCCTTTCTGCGTGAGGACAGGTGGTCTCACCTGGACAGGTGGTCTCACAGGCACAGGTGGTCTCACCTGGACAGGTGGTCTCACAGGCACAGGTGGTCTCACTAGGACAGGTGGTCTCACAGGGACAGGTGATCTCACTAGGACAGGTGGTCTCACAGGGACAGGTGATCTCACTAGGACAGGTGGTCTTGCAGTGCCAAAAGTCTCTGTCGCTTTCTTCTTGTTAATTGTGTGTTGCACGTAGAGGGAGTGTCGCACGTAAAAACTGTTTTGCATTCATAATTTTTCTGTTCACAAATGTTAATGAACCACTTCAGATCACGAAATGTAGATTTTAATTTACAGACGTGACCCTCCCCCCTCACGAAAATCTGTGTCCATAAACACAACGTTTTTTTACAGGTTCAACTTGCAGAGTACAAACACGAACCATAAGTTGCAAGCACAAGTCATTGCTTACAAATACAAAATACTTTTGGCACTAATTTGAGCCCATATTGCTTTATTAATTTAAAAGTCCTCGTAGAACATTGTGGGTATTGATTTCATGAACTGAAATTCAGTGGCTTTCCTGAACTTACTGAAGCGAAATGGAATTGACAACCCTGAGAGGTTGTGAAGTTCCTCAGCAGGGAAAAACTAGATTTTGGAGTTGCGGGTCATCTCATGCCCTGCTGGGGGTGCATTTTACCAGTGTTACTATGGTAACAGTATCTGGTGATTACTGTCCTACAATGCTGGTGGGTTAGACCTGGGTAAAAACTTTTCAAATAAAATTAGCCTCTCTCTTTCTTAGAGGAACTTTCCAGTGAGGCCATTTTCAGGCCCTCCTTGCTTTGTGTGAGTCAGAGAGCAGGGAGGCCCATTCTGAAAAGTAAATCTTTATTGAAGGGACATTGGGGGTCCTGTGAGGTTTGTGGGGTGGGGTGTGTGTGACCCTGTCCCTCTTCCTCTCCCGAAGGTTCCGGGGTGCCCAAGGCCGCCCCCTCTTTTGGGCGGGTGAGCAGCAGCGCCCCCTCAGCCCGCCCCGCCTCTCAGCTGCCCCCCGGTGGCCAAGGCTCGCTGGTGCAGCGGGCGGAGCACATGCCTGCAGGGACACGCACCCCCCTGTGTGCTTCCTGCAACAAGCTCATCAGGTGAGAGAGGAGCTCCGCGCGTGCGTCCTGTGTACCTGTTTACATCAGGTACATGCGCTATGTAACGTTAGCATTTTACAGGCTCATTCCTGTGTACCTGTTTATATCAGGTACATGCGCTATGTAACGTTAGCATTTTACAGAGTCATTCGTGTCTGTGTACCTGTTTACATCAGGTACATGCGCTATGTAACCTTAGCATTTTACAGGGTCATTCCTGTGTACCTGTTTATATCAGGTACATGCGCTATGTAACATTAGCATTTTACAGGGTCATTCCTGTGTACCTGTTTACATCAGGTACATGCGCTATGTAACATTAGCATTTTACAGGGTCATTCCTGTGTACCTGTTTACATCAGGTACATGCGCTATGTAACATTAGCATTTTACAGAGTCATTCGTGTCTGTGTACCTGTTTACATCAGGTACATGCGCTATGTAACCTTAGCATTTTACAGGGTCATTCCTGTGTACCTGTTTATATCAGGTACATGCGCTATGTAACGTTAGCATTTTACAGGGTCATTCCTGTGTACCTGTTTACATCAGGTACATGCGCTATGTAACGTTAGCATTTTACAGGCTCATTCCTGTGTACCTGTTTACATCAGGTACATGCGCTATGTAACGTTAGCATTTTACAGAGTCATTCGTGTCTGTGTACCTGTTTACATCAGGTACATGCGCTATGTAACGTTAGCATTACAGTGTCATTCCTGTGTACCTGTTTACATCAGGTACATGCGCTATGTAACCTTAGCATTTTACAGGGTCATTCCTGTGTACCTGTTTACATCAGGTACATGCGCTATGTAACGTTAGCATTACAGTGTCATTCCTGTGTACCTGTTTACATCAGGTACATGCGCTGTGTAACGTTAGCATTTTACAGGGTCATTCCTGTGTACCTGTTTACATCAGGTACATGCGCTATGTAACGTTAGCATTTTACAGGGTCATTCCAGTGTATCTGTTTACATCAGGTGCATGCGCTGTGTAACGTTAGCATTTTACAGGGTCATTCCTGTGTATCTGTTTACATCAGGTGCATGCGCTGTGTAACGTTAGCATTTTACAGGGTCATTCCTGTGTACCTGTTTACATCAGGTACATGCGCTATGTAACGTTAGCATTACAGTGTCATTCCTGTGTACCTGTTTACATCAGGTACATGCGCTATGTAACCTTAGCATTTTACAGGGTCATTCCTGTGTACCTGTTTATATCAGGTGCATGCGCTGTGTAACGTTAGCATTTTACAGGGTCATTCCTGTGTATCTGTTTACATCAGGTGCATGCGCTGTGTAACGTTAGTGTTTTCCAGGGCCAACAAAGTACCTCATTCAACAGCTAGAGATCTGCTATTTAGTAGAATCATGTGTGTCTCCAGGAGCAGGGTTGGGCAGCCCTGCTCCAGAGGGTAGGATGACAGAGCGTGTACATCGCAGTAAAATGTGTTTCTGCTCCTCTTCGCCCCCTGCAGGGGACCCTTCCTGGTGGCGTTGGGGAAGTCGTGGCACCCCGAGGAGTTTAACTGCGGGCACTGCCACACGTCGCTGGTGGAGCTGGGGTTCATGGAGGAGGGGGGGGCCATCTACTGCGAGCACTGCTACGAGGAGTTCTTCGCCCCCGCGTGCGCCCGCTGCCAAAACAAGATCATGGGGGTGAGAGGGGGAATCCCCAGCTACGTCGCTCTGGATCCCGTCCCTAAATGCCTGTAATGTAATGTAATGTAATGAAACTAAATCCCTTCTCTCCCTCCCTCCCTCCCTCCCCTCTCTCCCCCCTTCCCTCCCCCCTCCAACTCTCCTCCTTCCTCCCTTCCCTCCCTCCCCTCTCTCCCCCCTTCCCTCCCTCTCTCTCTCCCTCCTCCCTTCCCTCCCTCTCTCTCTCCCTCTCTCGCCCCTCTCTCCTCCCTTCCCTCTCATTCCCCTCTCATTCTTTCTGTTTTATCGTTAAAATAAGACCTAAATTGTTTCTGACGATGCGCATGAAGGTGTGGCTCTGTTTGAAGCCCGTGGTTCAAGCCTACACTACGATGGCTAAAGCTGCCTGGAGCCCAGCCACATGCAGACATTGCACAGGCAACCAGTCTCACAAAGTGTGACCTTCCACTCCAGAAACTGAGCGGAAACAGAAATTAGGGTTGGGACTGCATAGGTCATAATTTTTCTATTGACATACATTATTCTTTTACTGTATTAAGTTTTTTTTTATTCTGTTGAGGTTAGTTGTACTCTTTTTTTAACAGCCTCAGTAGAAATAAAAAGTTTATTTCTCGGTAAAGGTGTGTTCCCTCCATCTCCTATGTGACAGAGAGGTGTAATGTTGGTAATGTGGTCAGGAGAAGAAACTGCATCCCACTGCATATCTACCAGAGTAAAGGGGATGAGATGGACAGTTCAGGAGTGACAGTTGAGTTCTGCAATAGCTTGTATTCCAGGACCCACTTCACTCTTAATTACAGACGAATAAAGACCAGTGTGCTCTGAATTAACATGTTCCCATGACAACAAAACACCTTCATTACATTCTTAGGACACCAGATGACATGTCGTTATAGTCAATAATGTCATGTATGTTGTTAATTGTATGATATCATGGATGTGGTTTTGCACGTTGTAAAGGTCACATGGTGTGTCTGACCTCACAGGAAGTGATTAATGCCCTGAAGCAGACCTGGCATGTGAACTGCTTCCTGTGCGCCTCCTGTAAGCAGCCTATCCGCGGCAACACCTTCCACCTGGAGGATGGCCAGCCCTACTGTGAGAAAGGTGTGGACTGAGCGGCTTGGGGGGGTCCGGGGGGGTCCGGGGCGGCTGTGGGCGGCTGTGTTGTGTTGCGGTCGCAACCCAAAGGTTGCGGGTTCGATTCTCCAGTCAGACATTGCTGTTGTAGCCTTGAGCAAGGCACGTTGCCCTGATTGCTTCAGTATATATCCAGCTGTGTAAAAGGATATGTAAAAAGCTGCTCTGCATTAGAACATCTGCTGAGTGCCAGTGATGTAATGTAGTGATCTGTGACCTGCTAGCTGCACAGAAAATGCTCTCGGATATGAAGGCGGGGCTCTGACTGAGGTCTATGAGTCTGATTCGCTCTCTGCTCTGTGATAGATTATAACAGCCTGTTTGCCACAAACTGCCACGGCTGTGACTTTGCCATTGAGCCGGGAGACAAGTTCCTGGAGGCGCTGGGGTGGAGCTGGCACGACACCTGCTTCGTGTGTGCGGTACGTGTGTGTGTGTGTGTGTGTGTGTGTGGTGTGCGTGTGTGTGTGTGTGTGTACCTGTGTGGTGTGTGTGTGGTACATGTGTGTGTGTGTGTGTGTGTGTGAGTGTGCAGTATTTGTGTGTGTTTGTGGGTGTGTGTGTTTGTGTGTGTGTATATGTGTTTGTGTGTGTGTGTGCGTGTCTGTGTGTGCGGTACGTGTGTGTGTGTCTGTTGTATGCGCGCGCGCGTGTGTGCGTGTGCGTGCGTGTGTGTTTCTGTGTGTGTGCGTGTGTTTGTGTGGTACGTGTTTGTGTGTGTGTGTGTGGTACGTGTATGTTTGTGACTAATTTTTGTTAGTCTCAGGTGTGATGCGGGCCTGAATTTGTGTCTGTCTCAGGTGTGTAACACCGATCTGGGAGGCCAGGCTTTCTACTCCAAGAAGGACAAGCCCCTGTGCAAGAAGCACGCCCACAGCGTCAACGTCTGACCAATCAGAGACCAGGGAAAGAAGATGACGACCTGTCAGCTATCATCAGACGTTAACAGTCTTTAAATGTCCAAATGCTGAAATTAGATCTTCCAGAGTATATTATCCAGATATATGGGGTTATGGGTATGGTATTTAGCCTTATCTTTCTTGCTGTTTGACCACTGTTTCTTCATTGTTGTGGTTAATTGTTTCAGCTAGGAAACGATGCAGTTTTATCCTGGTTGGCTTGCACTCTGCAGAAGATTGCTTTGTTTGGGTGCCTTGTGAAAAATCCCACATGCTTTTATATGTCTCGATTTATTTATCCCCCAGAGCACGTAATGTAGGACTATATAAGTGGACGTTTTATAGAAACCACATCCTCCTGAGGTGGAGCGTATTTTGTGAAACGACTCTGAAGTTTCGGCAGGCCTCGATCATCTGGTATGATGATTGTGTGTTTTTTTTTGTTAAATCTGTGTTCTTCATCGAGAGATTTATTTATTGCCGTAGTTACACGGAAAATGAGTGGAGGTGGAGAGGTGTGGTTCATTTAGACACAAACCTGCTGCTTGAATCCCCCTTTAACTTTATACTCTGTCTTACTTCACTGTTGCTGTTTTTGTACATCTGCTCGTCAGACTGATGAGCCCCATCGCCGTATGTGAACACACATCAGAATCGTGGCACCGGTGCCTTGAGTGACTCATGTCAGCGGTGGTGGATGTGCGGGTTTCCCTGTTGCTCTAAAGTGCTTTGAGGTCAGGGGATAAAAGGCTTATGAAGCTGCACGTTTAGCTTTTGCTTTAAATGGATTTTAGCTCCCTTTTGCCCAAAAGGAGCGTTTTTTTTTGTCTTGATCTTGATGGAAATCAGGAATTATTGAAAATTAGATCTACTTACTTTTATCAAGGAAAGATAGGGCTTATTATTTTGGTTTCTCTGTCTCCTTGTTTCCGTGGTGATGCACCAAAGTCCTGTCACTGTGTTCATGCATTTTTTTGGGTGGTGTTGGGGCTTCTGAGGGGTGTGTAGTTTGCTGCACTGATACAGATTTTACTATTTTATTTTTATTTTCATGTTGTGATATTGGATATTTGCACGTTGATACATTTTCTCACACATTTTGGTTTAAACATTTCTTTTGGCTTTTATCGTTTTGTTTTATATTGCATGCAGCAGATTCCGTTTGCACCGTTTCACCACAGGGGGCGCTCTTGCACAGTGAAGAAGGAGAGAACGCTGCCTTCTCCCGTGGCGATTCTGAGACCCATAAAAAGTTTTAAAATATAATCACTGTGATCAGTGGCAATATGCTTGTCAAAGCACCTTCAGTACAGAATGCCTGCTTTTCCAGTATAGCAGGGATTTTTAAAAATGTATTTTTCAGGTTATCGAATGCATTCCTTTTAACATCAAATAACCAAAATGACCTGAGGCACTGAGGAAGTGTATCAAAATAAGCATCAGAATTTTACTCGCTATTGCTAAGAGAGAGAAAAAAACATTTTAATATTTTATAGGCAGTTTTTTTTTGTCCCCTGAGGACATGATGGGTTCTACCACAGGAGAAATGAGCTCATAATGTGCTGCCTGTAGACCTGCATGTGTGTGTGTGCGTGTGTGTGTGTGTATATATATATATACATCAACAGAATGACCCATTTATGGTTCAGCTCTCAGTATTTTTCATTGTCTTTGAGGAAAGTGTTCATTCCGAACAAATTCTATGTTTTGATTTTGATTTATGTTGGAGTGTTTTAATGCCATTTGACCTGGTTTCTTTAATACCCCCATTAAGGATGCCCGGTGGCATTTGTAGATCTGTTCTACATGCAGGAATGTTGTCTGTCAGTTCAGGAGGCTGCACAGTTTGACACACATCCTCTAAAGAGTGTTTTTCACTTCTGCAGTCCATCTGAATACTAACTTCACTGTCCACACTCAGCTCTGCTTGCTGTGGTTTCATAAGAACAGCGGTTTTTCTTGAAAATGTCAAATTTAGAAAAAAAGTGTTTTCTTCTGCTTTTTGGCATCAAGCACAAGCAGCTAATAAACTGGTAACATTTGCCATGATAAGAACCTGTTTTGTTCTTCATCAACGTCTTCATCAATCTGTGTGTAAGTTCATTGCTCAGAGACAGAACGTGTTAAGGCACTGTTCCAGCGTGGATTGGCATCACCTGTTTTAGCAGAGAGCACAGGCTTGTCTGCACTTTCCAGAATTTATTGCGGAGGCCAATGAAACAGCTTGTGTATGAGATTACATATCCAAGATAGTCCACAGAAAAAAAAGCAGGGGAAAAAATAACATCAGGAATATTCTATAGCAGGCTTTCACTTTCTCTTACACTTCACACCACACTGGAGTTAAATGAGTGTGAAGCATAACAGAATGTGAACTTCCTTTCCCTACGAGAGAAAATGATTAAGTCAAAGTTAGAGTTAGAGTAAGTTACTGCAACACAACATTGAACATTTCTCTAATTCTAAATAAATGAGCCAAGCCTAAATCTGTGAACTGTGTTACATGGCCTTGGTAGAGCTAGCGCATCCATTAGGCCATATAAGCCACTGGCTATGGCCCTGCTGTGGTGAAGGGACCCCATGTTGTGTGTTTTTTTAATTTATCATATTTATTATGTGTAACTTTGGGGCCCATTTTCAAGATCTCACCTAGGACCTCACAGACTCACAGGTCAGATTTATACCTAAAATTATTTTGACCTCGAAGTCGGAGCATCCAAAATTGTGTCAGAAATCAGTAGCCCACGAAACGACGGCAACTGGATGCACTTCTCCAAGACGTCGCTGGAGGGCGCTGTGGAAAGAAGCAGTCGCAGACCCGTAGAACAGAGGCGAAACTACAAGAACTGGAGGTGAGGAGGTTGTTGACTTGGCAAAGTCAAGCGTTAGACCACCATCACCTCTGTTGTAGCATACTATTACCGTTTTAGAGGGTTTATATACAGTAAGTGGAAAACAGATCACCGTCGCTGAAGAAATTCACACCTCACGAGTCGGCCACGGGAAAAGGTGAGCTTGCAAACTGTCGTTAAAACGTAAATAAATGTGCAGGGCGAACGCACTGCTTCGGACAGTTTTGATTCTGAGCAGCGAACCGTAGTTGCCTGCAGTCTCTTGAGCTGCCAAGAATTCACACTTTAGTTTAGCCTGGTCGCCGGTTGTTGATGCATCGACTGATATAAAGTAGTTCTACCTGTATTTTATATAGTTTCTAATTTGATTTTTATTGGCGTGTTTATTGGCATGCCAATCGGCAGCCTCGCTATATTACGGAGCCCATAGGCAACTCAAATTCCGCCGGGTTTCCTCGGTAGTTCGCGTTGATTTCAACACTTACCTTGTTGGAATTCAACTTGGGTTTTTTCGGGGGTGTAGGCTATTTGAGCACGACTTCTCTGCAGTTTGCCGACATTTCTAGGAGATGCCTAGGTTAACACGTCGCGCATCCTGAGCAATACATTGCTGTTGTGATAGTTTTGAGAGGAAATCCAGTAGCCTAATGATCTGATATGGATTGGACTTTTTGGAAGTACTAAACGTCAGCTAAGGTTGATTTATTTCCCTGATCGTTGAAGCCCCGTTATTTTGGGCTTCAAGCTCAGCATCCTTTACATGGCTGCACAATAGTGAACCACTTAGTGTGTCCGCGAAGCCTTGTTTTTGTGCTGTTAGTGCTTTGCTTTTAATGTACAGCAATATTTTTTCACAATATTGACATGTGGAAATTCTGTTGTACTGTAGGTTATGAACCTAAAGCTTATTTAATTTAAAATTATTTTGAAAGTATTTTTATTATTTTGTTTTGGGTATTAATTATTTGAGAGCTAAGTTCCATACTGTAGCCCATTTGCTATGACCATTCTCCAAAACCTTTTTCTTCCTGTAGAAAAGAATAGCCTGTGTTTTAAATAAACAAAGAAATGAATGATTTTGTATTTCTTTTTTTTTCTTTTTTTTATGTATAAAATACACTTTATTTAAACAGCCCAAAGCAATACAGAGTAGGTCAGAAAAACATGCACAGTGTAAAGTAACAATAAAACACAAGCAATTAAATTGAGAAATGGGAACTAATAATTTATTTCTTAGTAAATACATAAATTAGTAAATAAATGTTAATTATTTAGAGTTAAAGAGTATTAAGAGCCTATTAAGAGTGTCTCTTAAACAGTGTTATTTAATATAAACCTTGCTAAAGAGATATTTTAATTCAACCATCATGTCTTAATTACTCATTATCTGTTAAGGAAGTTTAAGTTAAATTTTTTGATTATATATGAAGTTTCAAATTAATATTTGAAACATATTTTGTTCAGACCAATCTATGAATGATGAAATAAATATTTAATTTACCTGAGTATATTCATTTTGATGCATAATCTGGTACTATTTAGCATTCACATTACATTACAAGCATTTAGCAGACGCTCTTGGTCAGAGTGACTTCCACAACTTTTTACATTTCATGTACACAGCATCCGTTTATACTGCTGGACATGTACTGAAGCAATGCACAAGTACCTTAAGTACCTTGCACAAGGGTGCAGTGACAGTGTCCTACCCGAGAATCAAACCTGTGACCTTTAGGTTACATGACCAGTTCCTGCCACCCACAAATGAAATAAGTATTTTGGCTGAGATTGGAAACTGGACACACTGAATGGACACACACTGGCCATCCAGCCTAGCTCCCCAGTGGTGGAACGAACGCCCTGTCCCTCTTCGAACCTCTCGCTCACTACCCATCTTCCGCCGTGGTCTGAAGACCCGTCTCTTCAGACTATACCTGGACTAACTGCCACCACTCTGTATATCATTTCACTTTAAATCCCCCCTTTCATGACACTTGTTACATGTACCCCCATTCCAGCACTTTTTGTAATCTGTATTTGTCCTAATATTGTAGCTTGTTCTTCTCCCTAGTTTGGCTTGGCATAGGTTAGGTCGGAATAGTGTTCACTGTGTGAACTGAACTGTGTTCTTGGCTAGAAATACTCTGTATGAAATGCGTATTGTACCTTATTGAACTAGTGTTTTGTAGTTGTCCAATGACGATGATATGCACTTTTGTACGTCGCTTTGGATAAAAGTGTCTGCTAAATAAATGTAATATAATACCATCCTGGAATGTAATGATGTACTCCAGTGTATAGGCTACAATTCCTTGGCTACCCACTGAACTAATGCTGCAGTTAATGCCTCTTCAGCAGCAATGAACAAGTACATTTAAAAAAAATTTGAATCTATTAGTCATATTGTTTCTGTGCTGAGAACCGGGTTGGCAGGGCCTTATTATGGGTAGGCCCAACTGCTGATACTGTACTACACAGAAGCTGTATCGTTCCATACTGAGACACAAAAATACTGAGTTGTGTAGCCGTGTGTTACACACAGCCTCTTACTGAACACACAGCCTCTTACTGAACACCCAGCCTCTTACTGAACACCCAGCCTCTTACTGAGCACACAGCCTCTTACTGAACACCCAGCCTCTTACTGAACACACAGCCTCTTACTGAAAACACAGCCTCTTACTGAACACCCAGCCTCTTACTGAGCACCCAGCCTCTTACTGAGCACACAGCCTCTTACTGAGCACACAGCCTCTTACTGAGCACCCAGCCTCTTACTGAGCACAAAGCCTCTTACTGAACACCCAGCCTCTTACTGAACACACAGCCTCTTACTGAGCACCCAGCCTCTTACTGAACACCCAGCCTCTTACTGAGCACATAGCCTCTTACTGAACACACAGCCTCGTACTGAACACCCAGCCTCTTACTGAGCACACAGCCTCTTACTGAACACACAGCCTCTTACTGAACACCCAGCCTCTTACTGAGCACCCAGCCTCTTACTGAACACCCAGCCTCTTACTGAACACCCAGCCTTTTAATGAACACCCAGCCTCTTACTGAGCACCCAGCCTCTTACTGAACACCCAGGCTCTTACTGAGCACCCAGCCTCTTACTGAACACCCAGCCTCTTACTGAACACCCAGCCCCTTACTGAACACCCAGCCTCTTACTGAACACACAGCCTTTTAATGAAAACCCAGCCTCTTACTGAACACCCAGCCTCTTACTGAACACACAGCCTTTTAATGAACACCCAGCCTCTTACTGAGCACCCAGCCTCTTACTGAACACCCAGCCTCTTACTGAGCACACAGCCTCTTACTGAGCACCCAGCCTCTTACTGAGCACAAAGCCTCTTACTGAACACCCAGCCTCTTACTGAACACACAGCCTCTTACTGAACACCCAGCCTCTTACTGAATACACAGCCTTTTAATGAACACCCAGCCTCTTACTGAGCACCCAGCCTCTTACTGAACACCCAGCCTCTTACTGAGCACACAGCCTCTTACTGAGCACAAAGCCTCTTACTGAACACCCAGCCTCTTACTGAACACACAGCCTCTTACTGAGCACCCAGCCTCTTACTGAGCACATAGCCTCTTACTGAACACACAGCCTCTTACTGAACACACAGCCTCTTACTGAGCACACAGCCTCTTACTGAACACCCAGGCTCTTACTGAGCACCCAGCCTTTTAATGAACACCCAGCCTCTTACTGAGCACACAGCCTCTTACTGAGCACCCAGCCTCTTACTGAACACCCAGCCTCTTACTGAACACCCAGCCTTTTAATGAACACCCAGCCTCTTACTGAGCACCCAGCCTCTTACTGAACACCCAGGCTCTTACTGAGCACCCAGCCTCTTACTGAACACCCAGCCCCTTACTGAACACCCAGCCTCTTACTGAACACACAGCCTTTTAATGAAAACCCAGCCTCTTACTGAACACCCAGCCTCTTACTGAACACACAGCCTTTTAATGAACACCCAGCCTCTTACTGAGCACCCAGCCTCTTACTGAACACCCAGCCTCTTACTGAGCACACAGCCTCTTACTGAGCACCCAGCCTCTTACTGAGCACAAAGCCTCTTACTGAACACCCAGCCTCTTACTGAACACACAGCCTCTTACTGAACACACAGCCTTTTAATGAACACCCAGCCTCTTACTGAGCACCCAGCCTCTTACTGAACACCCAGCCTCTTACTGAGCACCCAGCCTCTTACTGAGCACAAAGCCTCTTACTGAACACCCAGCCTCTTACTGAACACACAGCCTCTTACTGAGCACCCAGCCTCTTACTGAGCACATAGCCTCTTACTGAACACACAGCCTCTTACTGAACACACAGCCTCTTACTGAGCACACAGCCTCTTACTGAACACCCAGGCTCTTACTGAGCACCCAGCCTTTTAATGAACACCCAGCCTCTTACTGAGCACACAGCCTCTTACTGAACACCCAGGCTCTTACTGAGCACCCAGCCTCTTACTGAACACCCAGCCTCTTACTGAACACCCAGCCCCTTACTGAACACCCAGCCTCTTACTGAACACACAGCCTTTTAATGAACACCTAGCCTCTCACTGAACACACAGCCTTTTAATGAACACCCAGCCTCTTAATGAACACACAGCCTCTGTGTGGTGGAGAAGTGCGTCTTGCCTGGGGTTAAGGCTCGTTAGCCCTCATGGGAAACACTATCAGAGCCGGGGAGAGCCAGCCAATCAGCATTCAGTACCAGGAGTAGTTTGGGTACATGGTGGTTAAGGAGAGAGAGAGAGCAGAAAGTAAGAGTTATTGAAAAAGAGAGAGAGCGCACAAGTGAATGCACATTTTTTCCCCCAAGGTAACTAGTTGGCTCTGCGCAGGTCACTCTGTGTCGCTTGGAAGGTCCCGTTGTGAGCATGGTCCCAGTTACCTCCTGCTTTCTGGGGCGGTGAAGGGGCCTGTGTTACTGCATCGGTCCCAGTCAGACCCAGTCAGGATGTGTGCTTTGTGACGTCGTTACAGAAACCGTTTTTAAATACGTTTCTAAAAATGTTTTATTTGTATCCTCTCTTGCTTCCCTCATTTAGTGGGACAGCTGTCAGTCCTAGAAGGGAAACCACTGAAAATGTTTAAGACGGATTTTGAGGACTAATACTTTTCCCCACGTAGAACTAAGGAGGTTTAAAGGATAGCGGTCCATAAACCTTCAATTGTAATTATTTTGTAATGCTGCTTCTTGGAGAAAAAAATAAATAAAAATAAAAACCTGTCACGAAGATGCTTTTCACAGAAACAAGGAAAATTTAGTAGAAACTAAGCCTGAACTTTCAAAAAGCAAGCAAGGTTTAAAAAAAAAAATGTGGAGAAAAAACTCCCCAATGGGAAGGAATCTCAGGATGAACCTGGCTGCAGAGGGGGAGCCCATCCTCCGCTGGCCGGCCCGGTGTGAAGTAGGCCTAGTGGTAGACTGGATGTAACAGAAATGCAATGAGTCCTCTATCACGGCAACGGATCAAACGTTGCATTTTGCATTTAATGGTGTTGCATTTAATAGCTTTGAACTCCATTCCTTTATTAAAATGCTTTATTAAAATAAAGCCCCTTTATTAAAATGTGTCGTTCACTATTCGAAATGATCTCACAGACGCTCCACCTGATCTTCTTCAGCACTGGAAGCTCCAGCTGACTCGTTTTTAAAGAGACGCTCCGACTGACAGCCTCCAGGAGCCCCCCCCCCCCCCCCCCCCCCCTCACATTCCGCTGCCAGGATCGCCC
>CM045896.1:1380000-1482500 GCA_025169545.1 Anguilla japonica
AAAATTTTCAGAAATTATACAAAACTTCCATTCTTTATCAAAGAATGAAAAATGTGCAGTCCTATTAGGACAAGGACCAACAGCCCCAATTGCGGCTCAATATGTATCAGCTTGCCATAACCTGAGTGACCATCGTATATAATTATAATTATATATTTATTTATTATTATTATTATTATTATTATTATTATTATTATTATTATTTCTTTAAATTATTGTTATTATTCTATTTATTTATTTATTTATTTATTTTATTTTAGAAATAGAATGTTCATTATTAATATTCCACTGTAAATATGTATTTTGAATTGATTTATGATGCTTTGGCAATATGTACTTATGTATTTCCTGCCAATAAAGCAATTTGAATTAGAGACAGACAGAGACAGAGAGAGAGACACAGAGAGAGAGAGTGTGATAGAGAGACACAGAGAGACAGACACAGAGAGAGAGGGACAGAGATGGGGAGAGAGAGACAGAGATGGGGAGAGAGAGGGACAGAGATGGGAGAGAGAGGGACAGAGATGGGGGGAGAGAGAGAGAGAGAGAGAGAGACACAGAGAGAGAGAGTGTGATAGAGAGACACAGAGAGACAGACACAGAGAGAGAGGGACAGAGATGGGGAGAGAGAGGGACAGAGAGAGAGAGAGAGAGAGAGAGAGAGTGTGATAGAGAGACACAGAGAGAGAGAGGGACAGAGATGGGGAGAGAGAGGGACAGAGAGAGTGAGAGAGAGAGAGAGAGAGGGACAGAGATGGGGAGAGAGAGAGACAGAGATGGGGAGAGAGAGGGACAGAGAGAGAGAGAGAGAGAGAGAGAGAGTGATAGAGAGACAGAGAGAGAGAGGGACAGAGATGGGGGAGAGAGAGGGACAGAGAGAGTGTGAGAGAGAGAGAGAGACAGAGATGGGGAGAGAGAGGGACAGAGATGGGGAGAGAGAGAGGGACAGAGATGGGGAGAGAGAGAGGGACAGAGAGAGGGACAGAGATGGGGAGAGAGAGAGAGAAAGAGTGAGAGAGAGAGAGAGAGAGAGAGAGAGCTGAGCGGAGGCTGCCGGTTCACAGCGAGGGCTCCTTGGTTGCGGCTCGGCGGTGTTCCCCAGCACACCAGCCTCCTCCGGGGGGGGGGCAGAGATTTATGGGAGTCCCCCGCTTTGATATCTCACAGTGAGCGATCCCCCAGGGCTGAAAATGATTAAGCTCTTCATGTACTTAGCCAAGTTAAGCAACGCGGTCCTGGTCCCATGTGCTAACGAGTGGGAGCACCGCATGTGTGTGTGTCTGTGTGTGTGAGAAAGTGTGAGTGTGTGTGTCTGTGTGTGTGAGAAAGTGTGAGTGTGTGTGTCTGTGTGTGTGAGAAAGTGTGAGAAAGTGTGTGGGGTGTGTGTGGACTGTGTGTGTGTGTGAGTGTGTGTGAAAGTGTGTGTGTGGGGTCTATGTGAGTGTGTGTGTGTGAGAGAGTGTGGGATGTGTGTGAGTGTGTGTGTGTGTGTGTGTGTGTGAGAGTGTGGGGTGTGTGTGAGTGTGTATGTGTGTGTGTGAGAGAGAGTGTGGGGTGTGTGTGAGTGTGTGTGTGTGTATGAGTCTGTGTGTGTGTGAGAGAGTGTGGGGTGTGTGAGTGTGTGTGTGTGTGTGTGTGTGTGTGTATGAGAGTCTGTGTGTGTGTGTGTGAGAGAGAGTGGGGTGTGTGAGTGTGTGTGTGTGAGAGAGTGTGGGGTGTGTGTGTGTGTGTGTGTGAGAGAGTGTGGGGTGTGTGTGAGTGTGTATGTGTGTGTGTGAGAGAGAGTGTGGGGTGTGGTGTGTGTGTGTGTGTGTGTGTGTATGAGAGTCTGTGTGTGTGTGAGAGAATGTGGGGTGTGTGAGTGTGTGTGTGTATGTGTATGAGAGTCTGTGTGTGTGTGTGTGAGAGAGTGTGGGGTGTGTGAGTGTGTGTGTGTATGTGTATGAGAGTCTGTGTGTGTGTGTGTGAGTGTGTGGGGTGTGTGAGTGTGTGTGTGTGTGTGAGAGTCTCTGTGTGTGTGTGAGAGATTGTGGGGTGTGTGAGTGTGTCTGTGATATGTCTTCGTTCTGGGGAGCAGGCATTGCATTTCCTTCCCTGTAGAATAAGCCCTTGTTCAATTCACTGTTTAACAATGGCGTGTGCTTTACAGCGCAGTATGATTTGTGTTGTAATATTCTGAATGAGATAAATGCGAATGATATCGGTGGTTTGACGTTCTCATGTGAGGATGGTGTGTTGGGATGGCTCCAGATGAAATGGCTCAATGGTGCGCTGGTCTTTTCTTCCATTCTAGTGTGAACCTTTGACCCCCTTCTCTCTAGGGAATGGAAGGAGTTGTGTTTTTCTGTCGCTCTCAACCTTAGGCTAGGCCATCATGGATATGGAACTTCTGGACATTATTCTGTTTCCTAGCTCAGTCACCTGCAGTAGCTGTGACATGATTGGGTGTCTTTCTGGGTAAGTAAGTGGATTGCATCACTTCCTGTGATGTGTCCACACATCCTCTTTGTGTCTGTGAACGTTTGCAGGAGGTCCCATCTCTCTGCGGTGTGTGTGTGTGTGTGTGTGTGTGTATGAGAGAGAGAGAGAGATGAAATTACTTCAAGCTGTTGCCCTGTCAAGAGATTTGCCTGGAAGGTCTAACCTTGCAGAAGATGGAGAGCACTTGCTTCCTGTTATGAGAGAGAGAGAGAGAGAGAGAGAGAGAGAGAGAGAGAGAGAGAGAGAAATACGTAAAATAGTTACTAGGAATGTATCATATCTTAGAAATCTTACTACTTCAGTATGACCGGAAACCGCCTCTCCCATATCAGGAATCCTCAGATCAGACCTGACAGAGCGTGGGGCTGCTGGGGGGCTTGCCCCGTTAAGGACCTGGTGTGCGGATGGGCCTCACAGACAGATCGAACGCTGTCCGTGGGGCAGCAGCCCTGGTTGCTGGTAGCTGGTGCTATGGTTACCCGGGGGGGTGTGTTTGTGTTTGTATGAGAGTCTGTGAGAGTGTGTGTTTGTGTGAGTGTGTGTGTGTGTGTGTGTGTGAGTGTATGAGTGTGAGTTTATGCATGGCTGTGCTCGTGTATGTATATGCGCACGTGTGTGTGTGTGTGTGTGTGTGTTCAGCCCTACCCCTCCTGTGGTTAATCAAAACCTGCTGTTCACAGGTCTGCCCTCACACCACTAGGCCCCTCTGTCTCACACCCCAAAGCCCTCCAACCCCCCCCTGCCTCCCCCACAAGCCCCACACCTCACACCCCCCTCCCCACGCACCCCACACCCCACACCCCCCTCCCCACGCACCCCACACCCCACATTCACTCTTTTTCTGCCCTTCTGTTCATTCCAGGAAGTGATTTCGGGAGCCTGTTCCATTTCTGACGGTCGAGATGAAAGACCAATCAGCGCTTCTCCCGCCTGCAAGGTACCGTACGTTTGTTTTTCTTTTATAGCGAACATTACATGGATCTATTAGAAATTAAAATTTCCCTCCAGGTCATTTTCTGAGGCCCTGGAAACATTAGCTTCCATATCGTATGGTGTGCCATAGCGTTGTGTCAATTGCTTGGATGGAAGATAGCATCGCATGACTTATCTTTGTGACAAGACTGCTTTCTTTCTTAGGTAAAGTACTAACAGTGAAACTTCAGCACAGCCATCTTCTGCACCTTAACCTTCATCCTTTAACATGCGTGTTATTGAACACATTCTGCTCACCATCCAGTTCTCTGCTGGGTTATTGGGTCTGGTTTGTCTTGCGTGCGCGATGACTGCATTATGACAGCTGGCTTTCCCTTTATTGTTGCCAGTGAGCCCTTAAGCTTCATTCCAGCCAATGAGATCGACCGTACTGTGGGGGAGAATGCACGCATTCCAGCCAATGAGATCGACCGTACTGTGGGGGAGAATGCACTTGTTCCAGCCAATGGGAGCGGCCGTACTGCAGGGGCCAAAGCACGCATGAAGGGAACAGGAGGGTGGAGCGTAGACCCAACAGAGAGCATCAGTGGTGCTGATGTCACTCACAGATGTCATCTGACTCCCCACCTGACCAATAAGTAGGCGCGATATAGTGATCACTCTGTCCTCTTGAACGGTCTGTGACAAGGACACTTAAACATGGCCTTCAATGCCAGTATGAGAAAGTGCCACGGGGGACCAGTCGCACAAGAGGGAGAGAGCTCCGAAAAAAAGTCAGAGTGCCATGGGCTACTGCTTGGTTTATTTTCTTCCTGATAATTATTATTATAATTTTTAATTGAAAAGTTAATGGTCTGTTAATGCCAATGATTGGCCATGGATGATTGGCCGTGGATGATTGGCCGTGGATGTCCCAGGTTTAAACCAGTCCCTGATCAGAGGGGAAGAATGAAAAGCAGCAGTGCTACTGGCCCCCAGGGCCTGATTTGAATAACCCTGGTCTATGAGTACTGCAGGTGGAAAAGTGTGTAACCAGGGAGACGTGTGTAAAATACATGCACACATTGGCTCTTCACGTGCGCGTGTTCCCACGCTGTTTGTTTTCTTGGTTACCGACCCAGCCAGCAAACACACAGCGCCCCCTAGTGGCCTGGCATTGGTGCGGCGTTGGTCAGTTGGCCAGCGCTGTGTAAATCAGAACTGAAGCGTATGACACTGACAGGCGATAAAGCTTTAATGTCCAAATCCGCCTTTCCAGTCCCATCCATTAAGTTCCGCTATGAAACGAACACGCGCTGTTGGGTTTGCGTTGTTTCAGACGCTCCAGGGAAACCTCACAGCGTCGGATGGGTTTAAACGAGGCAGCCGTGGCACTGAACGCTGGGTCACCCAAGAGTCTGAGCAATAACCATCACTGGAGTGTGGAGATGGTTCACTGTGGCCCTGAACCAGATGGGAGGATAGCGTAAGATACATGTGAGCGGTCTGATAGAGAATAGAGAGGGCTAACTAAAAACCTACTGTGTGCTGTTTCTCACAGGGGGTTTGATTTATTTACTGTAAGGACTTGGTGAGGACTAGATGCATGTTCGTTCATGTCCTAATAGGTGAAACCATAGAATCGAAAGAGGCTGTACCTTTTCCACATCACTGCACATGGATGCGTATATAACACTATCATGAAAAAGAGTTTTGTTGTGTGGGTGGTGTGTGTGTGTGTGTGTGTGTGCGCTGCATGTGTGTGTGTGTGTGTATGTGTGCATGTGTGTGTGTCCCATTGCAGATTTTGATTGTCCTCGCAAACACAGCCATAGCTTATATACTTTTCAGCTCAGACAGCTGTTAGTCATGTTGCTAACAGGCCTGTCCTGCTTGCTGTGGGCAGTGTGAGGTCTAGGGTGGGTATAGTCTTGCTGTGGGCAGTGTGAGGTCTAGGGTGGTATAGTCTTGCTGTGGGCAGTGTGAGGTCTAGGGTGGGTATAGTCTTGCTGTGGGCAGTGTGAGGTCTAGGGTGGGTATAGTCTTGCTGTGGGCAGTGTGAGGTCTAGGGTGGGTATAGTCTTGCTGTGGGCAGTGTGAGGTCTAGGGTGGGTATAGTCTTGCTGTGGGCAGTGTGAGGTCTTGGTGGGTATGTCTTGCTGTAGTGTGAGGTCTTGGGTGGGTATAGTCTTGCTGTGGGCAGTGTGAGGGTGGTATAGTCTTGCTAGGGTGGGTATAGTCTTGCTGTGGGCAGTGTGAGGTCTAGGGTGGGTATAGTCTTGCTGTGGGCAGTGTGAGGTCTAGGGTGGGTATAGTCTTGCTGTGGGCAGTGTGAGGTCTTGGGTGGGTATAGTCTTGCTGTGGGCAGTGTGAGGTCTTGCTGTGGGCAGTGTGAGGTCTAGGGTGGGTATAGGCTTGCTGTGGGCAGTGTGAGGTCTAGGGTGGGTATAGTCTTGCTGTGGGCAGTGTGAGGTCTAGGGTGGGTATAGTCTTGCTATAGTGTGAGGTCTTGCTGTGGGCAGCGTGAGGTCTAGGTGGGTATAGTCTTGCTGTGGGCAGTGTGAGGTCTAGGGTGGGTATAGTCTTGCTGTGGGCAGTGTGAGGTCTAGGGTGGGTATAGTCTTGCTATGGACAGTGTGAGGTCTAGGGTGTGTACAGGGGTCCTCAGTTCCCCTGGCTGTATCCAAACTTCCCCTTTTGCACATCAGTCTGGCAGAAACCCCTCTTCACAAGCAAAGCAAATAATCACCATTATCAATGCACATACATGCTGGGAAAAGCCTGGCTCTAGATTCACCCAGAACATCTGCTTGAATTCTTTCTCTTTTTTTACAATCTTTTTTTATTTGTTTATGTATGAGGCTAAGAATGACTTTCTCACCCCGGCATGTCGGTTCATGTCTGTTCTGATTATGATTTTTCAAGAAAGCTCACGGTGAAATTATTTTTCTTTCTTATGACCCGTTCAGAGATCCCCCTTGTGCGAATCGGGTTGCGGAAGCCCTTGGGCAGCCTGAGAGCTTGGAGCTGTTCACCTTAGCACAGGTGGCATCGCTCTGGTAGAGCACCGCTTCATGCTCTGATGTCTTCAAGGCTTCGCATGAGACCGACTTCAGGCGTGGGATTGTACAACAAAGGAACTGTTCTGCCTGGTTTGCTCCACATCGATTGTATCTGAGGAGCTCTCCTGCGGAGCTCTTAATTATTATCTGATTTGATTTTAATACATTTTTAATGTTTTCCTGATACAATAAAGTGATAAACATAAGTTTATGGTTTAAGATGATAGAAATTAGTTTATGATTTAAACATGAGTTTTTGGTTTGAAATGATAAAAATTGATTTTGTTTGCAGAAGATGGTTTTAATCAGGGAATTCTGGGTAAAGTAGGTCAGAACAGGAAAAAACAGTTGGACACGCCCCCCTGAACCACAGCCTAAATGGCTTTTGGAGATAGATCGTCGCCCGTGGGAAAAAGCGCTTGGCAGGAGGGACTTGAGGAGCCTGGTGTTCAGTTGGTTCTTTCAGGGGTTCAGTCGGTTACAGGTGTTCAGTCGGTTCTTCCAGGTGTTCAGTCGGTTCTTCCAGGTGTTCAGTCGGTTCTTTCAGGTGTTCAGTTGGTTCTTTCAGGTGTTCAGTCGGTTCTTTCAGGTGTTCAGTTGGTTCTTTCAGGTGTTCAGTCGATTCTTTCAGGTGTTCAGTTGGTTCTTTCAGGGTGTTCAGTCGGTTGGTTCTTTCAGTCGGTCTTCAGGTGTTCAGTCGGTTCTTCCAGGTGTTCAGTTGGTTCTTTCAGGTGTTCAGTTGGTTCTTCCAGGTGTTCAGTAGGTTCCAGGTGTTCCGGGTTCTGTTAGCGGGGCAGTGGAGGCTCCCCTCAGTGGGCTGCATTCAAAGTCGCGGTGGGCTATTTTTGGACACGGCTGGTTCTGGGTCTGTTAGGCCAGATGCCCTATGAATAGCACAGGGATGCGACACGCGCAGCTTTCGTATCCCAGAATTCCCTGCTGGATTTTTGCGCTCATCATGGGATTAAAGAGTCAGCCAGAACGCATTGCTTCACACCTCCTGCACACTGCAACCTGACCTCTCAGATCTGCTCCTGTCACAGCGCTACACGTTTCTTTCCCCTGTTTTTGGGAGTCATGAATGTGGTAAAAAGAGCTACAAGGGAAAACAGACAAGCCACTCTGAATCACTGACTAAAAAAGGTCTCAGCAGGAAGTCTCACCAAGAAGAGTCTGTTGAGAATTTTACAGAGAGGGATGCTGTGTAGTATCAGTTAAAATAACTAGTGTTAATCATGTAAAAAGTGTCTCAGATATTTTTTGTGTCTCAGGTATCTCGTTGTCTTAAAGATAGCTATGCTAAATTCACTCTTGCTGGTATCTGATTTGAATGAGTTTGTGAATGGAAATACTCATACCCTGCATGAGAATACTTTCCTAGTGCCAGCCTTTGGCTGATTTTAGGTAGGATTCCTTGAAAGGAAACTTGCAGGTCCTCTACAGGTGTGTATGGTCGGATGACATCGTATATTCAAATAAGAGACAGGATGTGGATTCCAGGATCTGGAATTTGATGTGTGGGATTTATAACCTGCATAGGGAGATCAAAGACGGTCACAACCTGGCCATGTTGAAGGAGGCTGAACTGGTGGACAGCTCCCACACTTCTTGGTGAAGTCAGCAACTTAATAGTCGTTCAACAGATGCTGTAATCACTTGGCCAAACGTCAAAACCGACTGTTTGCTGATATCTAATGGACACAGTGATGATAAATGACAGCTGTAGACTGTAAAAAGGGGAAAGGCAGTTGCTATATTATGCGTGATGTAATGCCATAAATTCACATCTGTGATTTTGCTCCAGTTTCGCTTCATTTCATGTTACATAGTTGTAAAATATGGAAGAAAAGGTCTTGAAGGCCAGTTCCTTATTCAGTTTGTTGTACACCGGGCAAGGGAGGTCTTCACAAATGAATGAACGTGCAGCTGAGCTGCAGCCAAACCTCCATGTTAGGTGGACAGCATTGAAATGGATGGAAACTGGACTCCATATAGCCATGAATTGCCAACCTATCAGCTATTTGGAAAGTTGAGTTTTTTGTGTGTGTTTTCATGAAACGGCATGGAAATGGCATGAGCACTGTTATGATTACACACCGTGTACTGAAATAAGCCATACAGCTTCACTCTCAGAAGAGAAGATTCCAAAAAGGCTCCCCTCTATCTCCAGGGTGGAACTCTGTCTGGTTCAAGGGTTCTTTGTCTGGCAAAATGGTTCAGTGTGGGAGCTTTCACAATTTTCACACCGACCACGGATGGTTCCATAAAGAACTAAAAAGGTTATCCTATGGAGACAAGCCAAAGAGCCCTTTTTTCAGAGTGTTGGTCTTTCTTTTTGTGGTATTGCCTGGTATAATTATAGTAATTGATGGACATTTATGGATTGTACTCGCCCCTCCCCTTATTTTGTTGGTTAAAACGATATTGCACAGTGCCAGGTTGCTGTTATAATTGCCCTATAACAAGTGCAGTAGCTGCTGTGAGTGAAATGACACGGCCTGATTTCTCTGTGAAACATCTGATCACATTCCGGAATGGAATTCTCTTCCAAAGGTCAGTTCTGCAGATCTGTCAGTGAGTCTGTGATAACAGAGACAGTAGACCCCATGCTCCGCAACGAGGGATACACAATAACCCCCCGTGATTTCACTTCCCGTCGATTTAAATGAGTGTTTTCTTTAAATTTGCATACTATATTCCTCTTTGGCACACAGGCTCTTTAAGCAAGAGATAGCCTATAGCATTTGAATAATCCATGGTATTTCAGCATACAGTGAGGGTTAAGATTTCAAAAGGCTTAAGTATTGTAAATCTGTCTAACCAAAAAACCGTTTGGGTTATACAAAGTTCAGAACAGGAAGAAACTGAATGTGTGCACATAATGTCTTGATGTAGTATGTGGTGTGTGGTTGACGTATACTGGCATATTTTAGGCCTTAAATGGTCTTTAAGTCATCCTCCTCTTAACCAGGTCAAAACCTAGTATATAGCTGGACCTAACACACTCCATCGGATGACCAATGGTGTAACTTCATAACTCGGCCGACCAATAGTGTAACTTCATCTCTAGGTCACAGACATTCGCGTTTGTAGGGTCCATCCAAAAATAGTTTAAAACGAGAATGAGCTCTGAACAGCAGAGAGTAGTAAATGTGTCAGTCTGCCAGGTCACGTAGTAGAGGTCAAAGCTCTGAGGATTTTCTTCCTGACCGATTGGAGAAGGTCGTTCCACCATTGAGGGATGAGGGCAGTTGGGAGCCAAGGCTGTGATGAGTGGCTGATGGGCTCCTGAAGGGATCCGACCGACAACGAGTAGGAGGATGTCGATTGGAGAGGTCTGGTTGGTGTGGTGTCGCAGCTTAGTTTGCCAGTGAGGGAGATTTGAATTTTGAATTGGCTTCCTCCGTAAGCCAGCGAAGGGTGTTCAAAAGTGGTGTGGCTTGTGCGAATTCTGGCGAGCTGAAGACCAGGTTGGCAGCAGCGTTCTGGAACACCTGTGGTGGCACGGTGGCACAAGCCAGTAAGCTGGCCAGCAAGGCGGTACGGTAGCCCAGACAAGAGCTTACATGGGCTTGGGCAAGCAGCGGTGTACCGTAGAACAAGGGCTGGACTGTGACAGCGTGTCTGCACAGCTGTTATCCCGTTTCCACATGAGCTTCCGTCTTTGAGCTTTTCACAGTCACACGGCGGTCCGCTTGCTCATTTTCGGAAAGGCCGAAAGTCCTGAAGCTCAACCTGAAAGTTTTTTTTTGTGAAAGGAAATCAGTGAATAAAGAGTGGGCAGTGGGTCTACTTTGTCACAGCCTTTCTTTGAGACATCTTTTACATTTTGTGGGTTTTGTTGATGCTTAAGTTAGCGGCACACTCCCCTGCGCTGCCCCCAGTTCTCCTCCTGCTGGGCCCCGAAGTGCTTATCCAGAGTCCGGAGGCTGCGAGGGCCAAGATTTTGTTGCATGGAGACGAGAGTGAAGCATAAGAACGCCTGCCCAGATCACTGCAGGGAATCTTCAGCTGTTAAAAAATACGACTTTAAAAACAATCCATGAAATTTAATTACTGGACAGCATGCAGCATGTGAAGCCCCCCCACACCCATGTCTGAGTGCAGCTGTGGTCGTTAGGTGTGAGGGAACACAGACACAACAGAAGTTTTGATTATGAAAATGCATTTATTGCCATATGGTGGCACCCCTAGAAACATGAGGGAACGTACAGGATTGCTGGAGTAAATAAGAGTTTAACGGGACCTGATTGTTTGGGTTGGACATGACTGGAAGTGGAACAGTGCAGTAGCTGTGGTGTGAGCCAGTACCCAAAAATTCCTACACAAAGCTTGGTACTATATTGAGACAACTGCCGCATTGATGTTGACTTACGGTTAACACTACTGAGTCCGTTGAAGCGATATCACTTCTGCTGTGGACAGTAGCATAGCCTGTGTCCCAGAGTGAAGCTGGGACAATACAACAGAGACCAGACAGATGTGTCTTCACTCTCCACATATGAACCAGTCAGGAGCTCAACCAATCACTGAGTATGCCGGTAATTCGACACAGGACATTGGCACTGGTGATTGGTGCATAAATTCTGGATATCATTCCTGGATCCTTTGAGGTGTCTGGGGGTTATAACCAGAAGGTGTCCACCAATTGCCATTGGCATTACTCCATTTGTTGTGACCTGTGTGCTCTGTGATTGGTTTAGCTCCACTCCGGTTTCCCAGTGACAAAACGTTGGTGCTGCCTGTGGTTTATCACCCCCGATGTGTGGGCCATGAGGCCTGGGGCAGGAGGGCCCCTGTGCCAGCATATTCAAATTTTCGAAAACAGCAGGTGTGACATCATGGGCATGGGAGCCTGAGTCTGTGTTGTGTGAGGAGATCAGAAAAATGAGTGGGAGAGAGACGGAGAGAGAAAGACAGAGAGGCAGAGAGGAAGAGAGCGACCTGGACTAGAAAGAGCCTTCTTTCAAGAGGGGGGGGGCGGTAAATCCACTTAGGATTTTGGAAGCTACTGCTGAAATTCATCCTGAGCCCAGTTTTAATGGCCGCAGACACAGCGAATCCCAGTCTGTGCACTTGTATGTGAACGGGACCGCGGTGAAGACCAGCGCCTGTATGCAGAACCTGTCTGCCTCTCCAGGATCAACATTCCGGCACACAGCCGGCCGACCGCATTCAGAAAGAGATCCCTGTTCGGGGGGCGGAGGAGGTCCACGGTTCCCCGCCCCGGCACGCTTGCACCCCTACTGAGCACCCCTGTTCCCCGGGACAGCCCAGACGTCAGTGGGACACACCCCCCCCCCCCCCCCCCCCACCTGTCCGACCAACGAGGCCTTGTGGGAGCAGAGAGGGCCTCCTGTCCCGAATCTGTCCGCCTTGGCCCGGTGCACACTCACTGGTTTGTGCGCCATTTTGTTGATTCAGGAATTCCTATACTAATCTGATTGTGTGAGTCATAAGCCGGCTTTCTTGGTGTAGCGGTACAATCAACTCACTCTTCGGCCAACCGACTCATTTCTCCCTGTGGTACACACGCGACACACACACACACACACACAAGTGTTTCTCTCAGGTACAGTACTGTTCAGTTTTGTGTAACGTTTAGATATCTGGAGGGTCTAGTCGGTCGTCTGTTTACATCTTCAGTGTCAGGCTGTGAACGCAGCGTTCATCGATCTTGTTATTAATGCTGCAGATGGTACACGCGGTGGAGAGGTTAATTCGCAGAATAAATCCTGAGAACCGTGTGGAGGACAAAATCCTGAGAAACACGTCGAGGAAAAAAAAAATCAGGATTCTAGGAATGAGCGGAAGGGCAAGAGAAGGACAGACAGACACAGGCGTGAAAAGGGCAGGAGCACGGTTAGCACGTTTAGCATGTTTAGCGGCGTAGCCACTCGTTCCCCTCAGGGTCAGGCGGGGTGAGAGGTCGGGCTCCAGGGCGCTGGCTCTCCACCGTGACCGAGCCAGAGGCCAGCAGCTGGACCGGGAGCCGTGATTGATGGGCTGGAACCCTGTCAGAGATAATCTACTGGGCGACAGTGTCTGAGAATCCATCACCAATTCCACAGGGGGATGACAATTTTGACTGGAGTATTTTCTCTCGCACAGACAGGCATATGTGCGAGCTGCAGTATGAAAATAGGGAGGTTGGTTAAGCAGTCAAAGACTCTTCTCTACTTAGGCTCTCTTTAAGTTCTATGATTTTACATGTTACGTATTAGTACACGATGAATGCACGTCTGTGCGTGTGTGTGTTTATGTGTGTGTGTGAGCGTGTGTGTGTGCGTGTGTGCGCGTGTGCGTGTGTGTGTTTGTGCGTGTGTGTCTGAGTGTGTATGTGCGTGCGTGCGTGCATGCGTGTGTGCGTGTGTGTGTGTGTGTGTGTGCGTGTGTGTGTATGTGTGGGTGCGTGTGTATGTGCGTGTGTGTGCGTGCGTGCGTGTGTGTGTGCATGTGTCTGAGTGTGTGTGTGTGCGTGCGTGTGCGTGCGTGTGTGTGCGTGTGCGTGTGTGTGTGTGTTTGTGCGTGTGTGTCTGAGTGTGTATGTGTGCGTGCGTGTGTATGTGCGTGCGTGTGTGTGTGTGTGTGCGTGTGTGTGTGTGTGTGTTTGTGCGTGTGTATGCCACTGCCAGTTCACTCCTCCACTTCCCATCGCTGGAGTTCAGGGGTAGAGGTGACATCATCTGTATTAGCGTCTCATCCGTCTTATCTTATGAGAAACACATTGAATGCTGCACCATGGAAGTCAATGAATTTGCTGTCTGACTTCATCTGTGCATATGTAAACATTTCATTTGAAGGAATCTAGCTCTTAAATCAGCCAAACTCATAAATAAATGAATGAATGAATAAATAAATTAATTAATTAATAAATAGATACATAGATAAATAAGCACTGAGCTGTTTCCTTTGGAGCTGGAGGACATTCTGACGGTGGAAATTCAGCCGTCAGTGTTTGATGTCGGGTTACGCCTAGAACCGTCCGGGAAGCCGTCTGAGGTGTTGAGAGCTTAACGTTGTCATTACAGACCACAATGCTAATTATACAATCCTCTCCACGGGTAATTTCACATGAACTCAACCCTGAGCGTGATAATTTATTCCATGCAGGAACACGATATGAACAGACGTTTGAAGTGTCTTCTAGGAACGTGGTGTTTGTGATTTCGTTTGGGATGTTGAAGAAGCATTGCGTTCTTCGGTGGGGGAGATGATGTCTAACTGCCTTTGAGTTCAGTGTAAACCTGGCGCCTGTGTTTGTTATGAACAGAGCAGCCTTGAACGATGTGGTGCAGTCCAGTGAGCCAGCTGGAACCTTCAGAACACATTTGATGAGAACCACAAACAGGCATTTCCCAGAGGGGGCTGAGCAGGGTGAATGCACAGTGGTGGGGAGCAGTTGGCTTGCCCTGGTCTGGTATGTGTCTCTCCTGCTGGAACTTAGACGAGAACATGAATCCGAACTTACATTGATGTTTCTCCTTGAACCCTTTGATGAGGTGTAAGTATGTGATTAGAGTGTTCATAACTGAACATTCTAATGCTGATGCAACGACCACCGCTGGTAATTGAGTGCAATGGAGTTCTAGAATGCTGACTTAGAATTATTTCCCCCCACCAGTCACTGTGCAGCGCAGTGGTTATATCCCCTTCAGTCTCTGTTCTAGAACTCCACTGCTTTCAGTTGCCAGCAGTGATTGTTACATCAGCATTAGAATGTTCAGCTAAGAACATTCTAAACGCGCGTGTTTATGCTCTCTCACTGTAAGGGGTTAAAAGGGCGTCGGCGTTAGGAGAAGGGACCTGCACATTGGCTGTTAGCTCTCTCACCGGTCCGTGACACCCTGAGTGTTTTTACGTGGCTAGGCCTTGAGTGTGTTTGTGTGTGTGTGTTTTTTCTCACAGGGAGCCCTGAGCTTGGCGCTCGCTGCTGGGTCGAGTCTGAGGTTCGAGGCGTGAGCGGAGGAGAGCGACGCCGGAGGGGGGTTCGCTGACGACAGCCGACGTCTGCGTGCTTCACACCCCGACACACCCGCCCCGCCCCGCCCCCCCCCGCCCACTCCCGAACCCTGCTGCACTCCAACAGGTAAGCACAAGCTCTCTCTCACCTGGTCTGCGGCAGACTCAGGCACACCTGCAGGTGCTACTGCTGAATGCTGGGATATCTGGTTACAGCTGAACACACTCTGCTGGAAACACCCAGAGGAGACTGCCTGATGGATTTGTGAGTTTAGTTTTTTTTTTTTTCTCTCTTCCTGGTGTCATTAGTTGTACTTAGCAGAAGATTAGTCTTCTGTTGTGCTTTTGTGTAGAATTAATGGCTAATTTGTCAAATCAAAGTGAAACCACAGCCTGTCAGACCACTACAATGAAACGGAAACCTTTGTGTTTGGGGCTCAGGTGTGCTGTCTGCGCTCTGATAGGCTGGGTTCACAGAGCTGATACTACGGGATTTCATCTGTTTAGCTCCTGACTCACGTTAACACCACACACGTTAAAGGAATCCGAGGGCTTCTCAGTCTGTGTTGACAGTTCCTCGTTCTGTGGCATAGGTAACAGTCGCTGCGCAGTGCTGAAATTGTGGAGGACAGAAAATTTGGACTGTCACTGATGTTATTAAAAAAAATTGCGCAGGCGTTTTATGTGATCCAGCAGTGCGTTTTAAACATTCCACAGGTGCGGTGTCACCCTTCGCAGGCACGAAAGGCGAGACTTCACACCCCTGTCTCCGTGTCGTGTTCTGAAAAAGGCATTAAATGAGCCCCAAGCCGGGACCTCAGCTATGGGGGAAACTGGCGTTTCGGGGCAGAGGCATACATGCCGAATTTGAGTGTGCGGAGGAAGGGAAGCAAATGAAAAGAGGAAAAGAGAAAGGGAGGAGGAGATGATTGTGTGGCTGCACAGGAGAAAGCGAACAGCTGTGGAACGGCATTTTATCTGAAGTCACATGGCATCCCTGAGGGGGGGGGGGGGGGGGGGGTCAGCGGCAGGACAGTGTAGGTTTTGACGAGGGAACTGTAAATATGGGGGCGTGTTCGTTCCTCCGGGTACTCCAGTTTTCTCTCCACAGTCCCAAGACATGCAGGTAGGGCTAATCTGAGAGTGCAAATTGCCTGTAGGTGTGAGTGTATGAGTGAATGGTGTGTGTGTGTCCTGCAGTTGGATTGGCCACCTGTCCAGTGTCTATTCCTGCCTCTCGCCCAATGCATGCTGGGATAGGCTCCAGCACCTCCTGCAACCCGGAGCAGGAGTGAGCGGGTTAGAAGACAGGTGGGTGGAGGGAAGTAACCTGGATGCACTAGTGCAGTAAAGGCTGGTGCTGCTCACAGCTGCTCCTGAAGTGGAGGATGTGCTTATTCAGAGCCTGCCATTGGCTGAAGCACTCTCTGCAGTCCTTCAGGGCCACAGCAGTCCCACACGATTCACGTTTTCTTTTTTATTTTGGAGCACTTTGGGGGTGTCACGGCATTCTTCTTTAGGGCCCCCAAAGCCCTCAGGCCGGCTCTGTGCTGATTCAGTGACACTAAATGGAAATTTTCTGTCATTTACCAGGGATTTCTTTTAATGGCATAGGAAAAATAACCACATAAAGGAGCCATTGCACTGCAGTTTGGTTGAATGACCAGCAAATGGGCATCTTCAGTGTTTCATGACATTGAGAAATTGTGCAATGAAATGGTCTACATAAATTATAGCAGCAAAATTACAGGGAGCATCTTTGCCATCGAGTTATTCCCGTATCGCTTGCTTCAGCCTGTAATGACGAGTCATTTCTGCTTTTGTTAACCCAAATGGGTTTGTACGGAAGATCAACGTTTCCACCAGGTCTTTAAAAAATCTGTGCTTATTCCAGGCGGTTACCTGCGATCACCTTTGTGAATCAGACACGCCGTGTATTGAGCCCAATTTGCATAACCATTTGTCAGATTGGCACTGAAATATTTGCGTGACCGGGAAGTGGAGAGAGAGTTGTCTACCTGACAGGAGATAACCTCCAGGAACTTCCCCCCGCTGCGGTGTGCGCTGTGATTCATATGTATTTTGCAATGGATTAACATGTCCAAATCATGTCCAAATCACATATTTTCCCTGAGTATAGCCAAAGACCCAGCTGTTATACAATGCATAATACACACCATATTGTGTATGTGGGCAAACTAATAAGAAATATCAATTTCTTTTATTTACAAGCATTTTATTTATATTTCTTTTACTGCTTCACTTGTCTGTTTTACCAGTGCTAAGCCAGACCTGTCTGCAGAGATGCAGAAACTTTTCCACAGCCACTGGAATTGAATGGGTTTTTGTAAGTAGCAGACCAAGGTCAGCAACCAAGGTCATCGGGAATGCCTGCACCTCTCTGCATGTAAACATACTGGAGAAGAGGGCATGTGTTTCACAGGGGGTCTTTCTTGGATTTTAGATCTTGTTTTTCTTAATTTTTTTTTTCTTTTTTTTTAAACGCTGATGCATATCTAAAAATTTTGAATATTTCGATATGCATGGCCACACACTTTGTGCCTCCTGGAAAAATTACAGTGAAGACATCTGGAAAAGTATGATCCCCGATCGTTTTGATGCACTTCCTCCCTGTTTCCAGTCCTGATGTACAAACCACACTTAACCCTTTAAGATGTGAGGTCACAAATGTGGGATTAGAATGTTCTTAGCTGAACATTCTAATGCTGATGTCACAACCACTGCTGGTGACTGAAAGCAGTGGGGTTCTAGAACATTGATGTAGAATTCTGAAAAAGCATTCCAAAAAACATCTCTCCAAAGGGTTAAGAAGAGTATAGCTGCAGAAAGGGTATATGTTGTTTTGTTGTGATGTGTGATGCAGTTTGATTTGAATATTGTCAAGAGGATTTTTTAAATAAATAGGAGCTCATCAGCTCAACAGTAATCTCAACAGTGCTGCTAATCTGCTGATTGTGGACATGAGCTTTCTAAATTGTCTCTCATGCTGTCAGAAGAACAACCTACACACACACGCACACACACACACACATACACACAGGATCTGTCTCCTGTGATTTTCAGGTCAAACCGTGTATCAGGTCTGCAGTGTGCCTCAGGCACTGTTCAAAAGCATGTCTGTGTCTTTGGTACTCCCCCACACTGCATGCACCACACAGAGACAGCACTACTGAGGCTAAAATAGCCTTCTTTTCAAAACCATGGTTTTAAAAACCATACCGGCCTCAGTTCCCAGCCGTATTGAGCATGCAATGGTCCTTCCACCATTCTTCTTTAAGCACCCCTTCTTATCATGCTGAAACAGTGGTTTACAGGAACCTCTCTCACATGCCACAGTTTTGTGAACTCCCTCTCAGGCACATTGTTTTTTCAACAAAAAAAGGATTACTAGGAGAAATGACCAAAACAGCACCCTGTGCTAAGTGTTAGCTACATGCCCCTGTGCTAAGTGTTAGCTACATGCCCTATGACCCTCTATTCAAACATCATGCCCCCGTGCTAAGTGTTAGCTACATGCCTCCTAAGTGTTAGCATCATGCCCTATGATCCTCTAATCACACATCATGCCCCTGTGCTAAGACTTAGCTTCTGCCCTATGATCCTCTAATCAAACATCATGCCCCTGTGCTAAGTGTTAGCTTCATGCCCCTGTGCTAAGTGTTAGCTACATGCCCCTGTGCTAAGTGTTAGCTACATGCCCCTGTGCTAAGTGTTAGCTACATGCCCCTGTGCTAAGGGTTAGCTACATGCCCCTGTGCTAAGTGTTAGCTACATTCCCCTGTGCTAAGACTTAGCTTCTGTCCCCGTGATCCTACAAGAGTCGCCCCATGAGGGACCTTAGAGAAGACTGTGTCAGACCTGCTGCTCTTTCAGTGTCTCCTCTGCTGAAGTGTCCCTGCGTACGCGTGTAGCGCTCCTGAGTGACTGACTGCTCCTGACTGCTCCTGACAGGATAATGATATCTCTCAGCTGCGCGCCTCACGCTGTGTCAGTGTGACTGCAGGGCTCTCCAGCGCTGGAGCTCTCCCTGTCGCCTGGCAGCAAGGATGGAGCTGTCACGGCAGAAGTGATGTCATTCCCTTAGGGTGATTGACAGGCCGGGATTATGGGAAGCATTTGGAGTTAATTGGAGGAAGAGGACGGTCATAATGTAGTGGAACATACATCTCAGTAAGAGTGTGTGTGTGTGTGTGAGAGTGTGTGTGTGTGTGTGTGTGTGTACGAGCGTGTGTGTGTGTGTGTGTATGTGTGTGTGTGTGTGTGTGTATGAGCGTGTGTGTGTGTGTGTGTGTGTGTGTATGTGTGTGTGTGTGTACGAGCGTGTGTGTGTGTGTGTGTGTGTGTGTACGAGCGTGTGCGTGTGCGTGTGTGTGTGTGTGTGTGTGCAGTGTGTACGAGCGTGTGTGTGTGTGTGTGTGTGTGTGTGGCAGAGATATTCTCAGCCAGTGCTGTCACCCCTGTGGATATGTGCTTTAAAGCTGGTATGGATATGAGCAGTTTGGTTTTAATTTTTTCCATTTCCATTTCTTAAGTGGAACACTCATTTCAAATGAGCGGCTTGATTGCATGCAAACACAATTGAGACTGAAGGTTCTGGGAAGGATCACCACACTGGAAGCCCAAACGTCAATTTATTTTAAAAAATCCGTTGCAAATATATGGTGTTTTTTTTATTTTCATCATCTCTTAATTGCCATGGTGATATTTCCCAATTGCACTTTACTGGAGATGATTAAAAATGTCATTTGCAGATTTTTGCTGGAATGAACTGAAGTGTAAGAAGCAAAGGTCTGTAAATCTGGCATAGACGTTGTGGAAAGGTTTGTGTATGCGGTGAAATGGACCTGAATCTGAGCCCTAATTCTGTGAATAACTGTATTGCTGCGAAAGAAACACCTCAGCCTCCTGGAATTTCCCCCCGATTCACAGCAAGCATTACTGAGCCGGACGGCTGCAGAGCTGAAGATCGCTGTAAGCCCAAAACACATAAATGACCTTTGACCCCAGCCCCCCCATAACTGCACTGAGCAAAACCCGGAACATCTCCCAGATCTGGAACATGGACTGGAGTAAAAAAAGTTCTTTTGGGTTTTACTCGGTGCAGTTACCCAGCTAACCCTGTAATCCTGCTTCATGAAACACCCTCCTGCTCTTCTTTTGAGCCGAGGAAGCTGAGGAAAGGCTGTTACTACGTCCATGTGCTTTGTTTAAGGCGGTCTGCGCTGTTGGGAGCAGTTACTCCTGCTCTGTGCGCTGCTGTTTAGTATCGTCCATCATGGGAGTGTTTCTGTTTTGTGCTTTCTGTCAAAAAATGCCTTCTTCTTCTTCTTCTTCTTCCGATGAATGGTCTTGTTCAGTTCATTAATGCGTTTAAGTGAACTGCTTCAGCTGATTCTGTACTGAACGGTGCTGTAGTGTTGGGGAATGCTGTGGGGGTGTGGTTTGGGGGCCGGGCTTTGTGATTGGCCGTAGGCGACCCCGGAGGATAAATTTTCCTCAGGTCGTTCCCTTGGCTGAGGGCGCAGCGCTGTCTGGGACGGTGTCGGCGGGGGGTCGCCTCGTGTTTCGGGTATTTTTGAGGGAACTTCCGGGAGGTTCCGCGAAGGGGTCGTCGCCGCGGCGACGACACGTGACTCTTACACCTGGGCGGAATGCGAGCGCTCCGTGACCGACGGCGTTCCGCTTCAGGTGCGGCTGATTGGACCAGCCTGCGGGGGGGCGGGGGGAGGGGAGGGGGGGGGGGGGGGGGGGGGGGGGGGGGGGGGGGTCGGGGGGGGGGATCCTCCAGGTGGTTTGGGTTAACAGGAGAGGAAGTGAAACTGCAGAAATATTTCAACCCCCCCCCATCTCTCCCACACTCTGTGCGGTGACGGGTTGAATTTCTTTCTTTTTGTTTGAGAAGGAGAGACTCCATTCTCAAAGGTCCCCATCAGTCTAGAGCCTTGTTTTTTTTTTCTTGTTTTATTCAGGACTTGCCTACGGTCAAAAGCAGCAGCTTAGTCTGTTTAAAGACATGTAACCAAAGGACTGAATCTGGGACCTAAAGCTCAAATCCTGTTTCTGCCGGTGTTTGATGTGTTCCTGCATTAAGTGCTTCATTTAGGTCACTGATTGGCTGAAGAATCTGCACACCTTGTTTCCAAGGCCTTAACTGACCACTGATTGGCAGGAAACCACAGATGTCTGTAGACACTGCAGCCCTCCAGGACTGGCGTTTGGGACATCTGGACTGAACAGCCTGTTACTCTTGTCAGATCAGCATTGGCCTGTAGTTCTGTAGCTGTAGTACTACCGCCTGCTCATTGTCAGGATGGCCCAGTATGCCTGTGTTAACAATAACTGCATAAACCAAATAGATTGTGCAGATAACAGTACAGTATTGCCACAAAATCGGCAAGTTACCATATGCTGTAGGTTTAATTCAGGCAAGGAAAGGTGTATCGGAGAATCAGCAGAGAAGCTGGAGGGATTGCAAAGTAGCAAACAGAAAAAGAGTAAAACAAATTTACCTACTAATGTCAGTTTTAGGAGCTAACCTACCGAATGACCGGAAAGAAAGAAAGAGAAAATCAGAGAAAAGGGTAGAGTAAAGAGCTGAGCATCCCTAATGAACTCCATTAGTGCAGCAGGAAGTGATCAGTGAGTCATTAGTGACAATTTAACGAGACTGAGGACTCCTCCCTTAATCGCCCGTATGAAGAACTGCTCAAATGATGGAGAGCTTTTACACTGACATTAGAGAGCATGTTTTACAAGCTATTATTAAATATCGGCATCATAAATTATACTTATACTTAACAATTATATTTAGAAGTTAATTATTAATATTCAATAGTATGTTATTTAATATCACGTGATTTAGTATATGGGCTTTTCTTTTTGTAGACCATTGGCCTGAACAGTGTGAAAGTGAAAGCGCTTGCCTTTCACTGAGAGTGAGAGTCAAACGCTGATGTTGCGTTTAGCGAGGTCCAGGCCAATCGGAGGGCCACTCTGCAGGGCTGATGGCGTGTGCGGCCTGTTCGGCGCGTGTGTCCGTACGCATCACTGACGGGGAGAGCGTTGTCCGCGGTTACGCGTCTTACAGTAAGCGAGGGCGTGATGTTTCAGAGACGGATCGCCTTTCCGGTGCTTACTGACAGCAGAGCAGGACCGGGATACACGGGGTTATGGTGTTACATTAGCACAGCACTCCCAGAGGGAGGAAGGGAGGGAGGGAGGGAGAGAGAGAGAGAGAGAGAGAGAGAGAGAGAGAGAGAGGGTGGAGGGAGGGGGAGAAGAGAGAGAGAGAGAGAAAGAAGAGAAGGAGGGAGAGAGAGAGAGAAGGGGAAAGAGAGAGGGAGGGGAGGAGAGAGGGAGGGAAAGAGAAAGAAGGAAGGAAGGAGGAGGAGGGGAGAGAGAGAGAAGGGAGGGAAAGAGGGAGAAGAGAGGAGAGGAGAGGAGGATGGAAAGAGGGAGAGGGAGAGGAGGAGGAGGGAGGAGGGAGGGAGGGAGAAAGCTTAAGAGGAGGGAGAGGTAGAGAGAGATAGAGAGAGAGAATTAGTGCAGGTTTAAGAGAGCTTTCAGTATCTCGTCTTGATTCCAGGCTTTTGATCGGCTCTTGTGTTGTTGTTGGTATTTGTTTACACGAGGACCAGAGTTATGCCACTGAAAGTCAGAGAAGCCGTTATGAGGCTGAGAAACAAGAAAGAGAACAGTCAGAGACAGCGGCCACATCTTAGGCTTGCCAAAATCAAGTAACATCATTACATGAAGGAGAGGACTGGCGAGCACAGTAATTGCAAAGGGTCTGGTTGGCCAAAGAAGACCTCTGCAGTTGATGACTGAAGATTTCTTACAGGTGCTGAAAAATGTGTAAAAAATACCCTTTGACAAAAGCTGAAAATCTGCACTTTAACCATGTGCTAATTGGTTGATTACAAATCTAAAATCGTGTAGTACCGAGCCAAATCAAGAAAGAATATGTCTTTGTCCCAAATGTGATGGAGCTCCCTGTATACTGTATGTAGCTTGTTTATCACCTTTGATAACATTCTATAACCTTTTCTAAATAAAAAAACAGAGCAACCAGTAGCTGTATCCGATCAAAAAGAGGAAACTGTTGGATTGCAGTGTGTCGTCCAATATACCAACTTGTATCACAGAGATGATCACAATTCAGTCTCCATGTATTAAAAAAACCCAAACGACTCATTGGAAAGTTTATGGCTATAATCTTACAGTGGACTACATAGATGGCTGTGTTAGATACTGCAGATGAGTGATTTTTCTGGCTCATGACAACAATGACTGAATTGTGCTCCCGAACAGCCGTGCCCAGGAAAGATTGTCTTATTTTGGTATTTGATAACATGCCCTGGAGTGTACTAGTGAATCCTGGCTTATTTAATTGGCTGATTCAATAAGGACACAGAAGGGCTGGCTTTATCTGGCAGAGAAAGCAGGTCACTGCTGCAGTTCAGCAAACTGTGACAAACAGTATCTGAAAGTATCCAGATCACCACAGATACAGACCACAAACCTCCACTCACACAGACCACAGACCTCCACTCACACAGACCACAGACCTCTGCTCACACAGACCACAGACCCCACTCACACAGACCACAGACCTCCACAGACACAGACCACAGACCTCCGCTCACACAGACCACACACCTCCGCTGACACAGACCACAGACCCCACTCACACAGACCACAGACCATGGACCCCACTCACACAGACCACAGACCTCCGCTCACACAGACGACACACCTCTGCTGACACAGACGACACACCTCTGCTGACACAGACCACAGACCCCACTCACACAGTCCACAGACCTCCACTCACGGACCCCACTCACACAGACCACAGACCTCCACTCACACAGACCACAGACCTCCACTCACACAGACCACAAACATCCACAGACCACAGACCACGGACCCCACTCACACAGACCACATACCCCACTCACACAGAACACAGACCTCCACTCACACAGACCACAGACCTCCGCGGTCTGTACCTACGCACAGAGGATTGTTGTGAACCCCTCTGTTATGTGGAGAGGCTGAGCGGCTCCTTTAGATGAACGAGGCGTAGATCTGCAGGAGATCTGACATCTGCTGCTGCTGCTTTAATCTCTACCTGGTCCTCAGCTGCAGGAAGCGGATTTAAAAAAGCTGTTCTCCTGTGCTTTAGTGCACTGGCTGGCTGCTCGCTGTGTGTGTGTGTGTGTGTGTGTGTGTGTGTGTCTGTCTGTCTGTCTGCTTGTCTGTGTGCGTGTTTGTGTGTGTGTGTCTGTCTGCTTGTCTGTGTGTGTGTGTGTGTCTGTTTGTCTGTCTGTGTGTGTCGGTGGGTGTGTGTGTCTGTCTGTGTGTATGTATGTCTGTGTGTGTCTGTTCTCTTCCACTGCCCCCATCTGATAAGAGTTAGTGAAACACAGTTCTGTAATCCATTCATGATTTCCCTGCTTCTCTCTGAAAGGCAGCCTTTCTCTCCTGTCAGACACACACACGCCCGGTCTGGGAGCTCGGGACGGAGCTGGAAGCCTGCCTCACTCCAGCTGAATTCTGACTCGCTCCGGACAGCTTGTGATTTAATTTGTTGTGTACATGCGTCCAATCTTAGCGTTGGCCTGCTACGCTGTTACCTTAGCAACCTGTATCAACACTGACAGCAGAGTTTTTCCTATTAGGACTATTACCCTAGTAACATATCTCAGAGTTTCTTTTGTCTTGGACTGTGTATCTGTATTTTTTATATAGCGCTTTTATCTAAAGCGCTTTACAATCTCATTCACCCATTCACACACACACACACTCACACACACACCAACGATGAAAGGCTGCCATGCAAGGTACCAATCAGCTCATTGGGAGCAGTTAGGGGTTGGGTGCCTTGCTCAGGGACACTTCGACACGCCCAGGGCGGGGGATCGAACCGGCAACCCTCCGACTGCCAGTCAACCGCTCTTACCTCCTGAGCTATGTCGCCACTATGTCGCTATGTCTTGAACTTAAACTCTCAGGTTAAATATTTTTTTGTGAATGTTTCCAAAATGGTGGAGAGTAACTGCATTGATGGATGGAATGTTGAGTCGAGTTAAATGATGTCCATGACTGAAATGGGTTAACTGGGGAATGGAAGTGGCCTGTAAGTGCTGGTGTTGGGAATGGTGGGGCTGGTGACAGTATCAGGCCTGTTTGTCGTGCAGTTTGTCCTCGGTGTGTCTGGCCCTGCAGATTGGCTTTGTTTTGAGGCTGTAGTGTGACAGGGAATTGAGAGTTATCTGACTTTTATTTGTGCTGCTCTCCACTGCTGATGAGTTGTAATTCAATGCGAATGTGTACCGGCTTGGCACAGCTCACACAAAATGGCGGTTTTAATCGACGCGTATTGACTGAAAGGTCTGTGTCACTTCTCTGTGCTTTCGGCATATTTCACTGAGTGCTCAGGCGATAGCAGGTTGCCGTGTGTGTGTGTGTACGGTTTATTGTCTTTTACGCCAGTGTAAAGCTCTTTGAATTGCCACTGTGTTTGAAAGGTGCTGTATAAATAAATTCAACTTGCCTTGCCTAACATCACATCGCTGCAGGTTCAGAGAGCCAATCACATTGCTGCAGGTTCAGAGAGCCAATCACATTGCTGCACGTTCAGAGAGCCAATCACATTGCTGCAGTTAGAGAGCCAATCGCATTGCTGCAGGTTCAGAGAGCCAATCGCATTGCTGCAGGTTCAGAGAGCCAATCACATTGCTGCAGGTTCAGAGAGCCTATCACATTGCTGCACGTTAGAGAGCCAATACATTGCTGCAGGTTCAGAGAGCCAGTCACATCGCTGCAGATTTAGAGAGCTAATCACATTGCCGTAGGTTCAGAGAGCCAGTCACATTCCTGCAGGTTCTGAGAGCCAATCACATTGCTGGGTCTGGTGGCCTGTGCATACATGTGTCCTGGGTGTATTAAGCAATTTAATATAATAAGACATCAATATTTCATACGATTTTACACATGAGGCAGTGTGGTTCATCGATTACTTTCCTTGCCTGTGTCATTGCCCCACTGGAGGACTGTGCGGTTGTGGGAGTGTGTTCAGAGGGGTGTGCAGGGGATCTGTTGGGGGTGGGGTGTGTTCAGAGGGGTGTGCAGGGGGTGTGTAAGGGGTGGGGTGTATGCAGAGGGGTGTGTAAGGGGTGGGGTGTGTTCAGAGGGCTGTGTAAGGGGTGTTGTGTGAGGTACTCACAAAAATATCATTCATTCTCCCGCGTTCCATCCTGAAAAGATCTTTATCTTGCACGGCAAATCTTTACAAACAAAATTCTCAGTTTTTGTAACATTTATGCTTTCCTGTTTTTTCCCCCCACTTGGAGTTTTTCCCAAAATTCAATTTTCTCTTTGTCTATAGCTGGAGGGCTTTTGTAAAATACTGAAATGGTAAATCCAGAGAGTGATATTAGACATTAATCTGAAGGCTTTTAAAGAAAGTGCAGTGGAAGGACCAATCCAGAATTGAGACTTTTGGTGCCATTTTGGGAAATGGATGTTTTGTCAGACCTGTAAAAGCTCATGGCCTGTGCTCCTGTCTGATCCAAAATGGCTCCATGCAGCTGTTTTACTTGGTCCTTTATTATTTCATGACAAACATTTCACATTGATCATAACTTTTTAAGCTCACACTAGTTTTTAGGTATAGCCGTGTAAATTTGCCAGGGGTTCCAATACACATAAGCTGTCCTTGTTCTTCATGCGCTGGTGCACACAACTTGAAAATATGAATCATAAAACCTCAACGATGGTATTATCTTACCTCCGCATGGCAACGTACTCCGTGACTTCATGGGAGTTGAAGGGAAATAAAAAGAACAGTATACCATCTGCACTGTGTTTGGTACAGTTTGGGATGTTAAAAACAAGCAAAATTATTTTCACGAAGTGTTCGAAACCTGTTGAGAACATTCCGGTGAATTCTGGCGCAGGAAATGTGTGTGTTTTGGTTCCATCTCTCCCTCTGTGTTACACAGTTAATTTAGCTTTACAGCAGTACCAGCTGGCTGGTGTGTCTGTGTGTGTCAATCAATGACAGAGCAAATTGTTTTTCTGAAAAAAAAATGAGAAAAAAAAACATGTGTTTCACATTCTGGGGTTCGCGATGTTTAGTTCCAGTTTGGGCAGGTTCGATGACATAATGTCTGTGAAAAGCAGTTCATTTGTTTCACCGTGTTGCATCACATCTCACAACGCAGAAATAAATAAAAGCGTGACACGTAGGGAGTTCCCTTTGGATCGGGAGAGCGTTCTCGGGGAGAATGGTGTCTGTTGTTCCTGTATAATCAGGCTCAGAGCCTCTTTTTATAAGAGGAATATAAAGCATCACTGTAGTCTCTTCAATCCACCTATAAGTAGTGCAACTTACTGTGAGAGCGAATAGATGTGGTGCATGTGGATGGAGTGTAGCACAGTGGGTAAGGAACTGGGCTTGTAACCGAAAGGTCGCAGGTTTGATTCCCAGGTAGGACACTGCCGTTGTACCCTTGAGCAAGGTACTTAACCTGCATTGCTTCAGTATATATCCAGCTGTATAAATGGATACAATGTAAAAATGCTATGTAAAAGTTGTGTAAGTCGCTCTGGATAAGAGCGTCTGCTAAATGCCTGTAATGTAATGTAATGTAATGCATGTGTATTACCGATCTTTAGTGAGCATCATATCTGAACACGCGTTAGTTATTTTGACAGGTGAGACTGTAAACTTAGTTCAAAATCTGTAAAGAAACACATGGATAGGACATTGGTTTGAGGTGCGTACATCTCCACCTGATGCACTCAGATGGGCATTTTGCGTTGCGTTTGAAATGCTCCTGACAGATTTGACATAATCCATGCTGTCGTCTCAGTGAATTCTGTCCTCTGTGAACTTGCCCTGCACCCTGGCAGGAGAACATTCCTGCACGTGCTCAGTAAGTGCATGCAATTAGTGCTCGTTAGGAAATGTGCGATAGTGTAAACACACCCCCCGCCCCCCCCCCTTTTCACGCAATTAGGGCTGCCCAAACCCTGCACCCTGCGGCACCCCCAGCCCCCCCCCCCCCTTTCAGCAGCGATCCCTTCTTTGTTCTGTGATGCGAGAACAGCTACACCCTCTGTGGGTGCAGCTTCGCCAAACTACGAACGGTAATTCTCTGTCTTTCTCTCTGTCTCTCTAAATCTCCCACCCTCTCTATCTTTCTCTCCCACTTTCTCCCTCTCTCTTTCTCCCCCTGTCTGTCTTTTTCTCTTTCTCTATTTTTTTTTCATTTGGGTCTAAATGGGTGAATTGGCAGTGAGGGGAATTATCGTGAGCCCATCGTATCCTATAGAGGCCTGTCTGGCGCGCTTAAGAAGCTAAGAAGCTAGCCTCAAAGGCTTTGTTAGGGAAATAGCATCAGAGACGCACACACATGTTTTCCATACCAAGCCCGTAGACGTGTGTGCATTCTGCACTCTGATAGAGCCCCAGGCCTTTTAAGCATTTTTACAGACGTATTAAACGGCATCAGAGGTGTCCTCACTGCTACAACCCGTTCTTCCACTGTCTTATTTAAAAATGCCTCAGACTGAAAGCCTGCCGCCCCCCCCCCCCAGGTTGCCTTAGAACGTCTCCTATTGGTTGACGCATTATCACGTTGCGCTGCGGTGTGCTAAAAGTTCAGGTCTGGTGAACGTTTCCAGAGGACCAGGGAGCTTTGCTTTAGTGGACGGCCAATGCGCTGGTCCACGTTGTCCGACAGCGCCTTCCCCTGGCGAACAGTGGCATAACGGACTCCGAAACGGCGGTGTGAACACCACCTGACCGTCGTGCTGTAGCAGGATCAGCCGCCACAGCTGTGAACCATGAGAGTAAAAGGCTGGAGGCCCGGGAGTCGCCGTCCGTTCGAGTTCTGAGGTCCAGACCGCCATCTGCATCGCTCAGACCGCCATCTGCATCACTCAGACCGCCATCTGCATCACTCAGACCGCCATCTGCATCTCTCAAACGAGCGCCATCTGCGTCGCTGGATTGGCCGCTGAGCCGCGTCGCTGGATTGGCCGCTGAGCTCCGTCGCTGGATTGGCCGCGGGTGTCTGAATCACCGGGGTGCATCCAGGCTAATCGCTCAGGCAGGTGTAGGGGTCACTCAGGGTTTAAAGGTCAACGCGATGACCCGTGATGTCAGGCCTGCTTCGCTTGGCCCTGAACCGGCCTCTTAATTTGGGCCTTTGATTACCAGTGTCCACTGACCGTAACCCGGACACCACACAGCGGTGTCTTCATTAAAACCTCCTGGGGACTTGGCAGGGCTCAGGTCATTTTTAATTTTTTTTTTTTGCTTCTCACAAAGATGTTTCATTTAAATTTTTAATTGGAGACACCTGCGTTCACTCTACTGTGGCTGCTTGCAGTTAGTGTTGGGAAGGGAAAACGGAAGGTCTTTTATTTGTTTTGTTTTTCTTTCTCTTTTGCTTGTTTTCTAGCTGACTGCCCAAATTTTGCGTGGCAGGTTTAAAACTGAATTGGGGGGGGGGGGGGGGGGGGGCTTGATTGCTCATGTGTTGCTCAGTCTTTTGCAGTATTGTTTTACAAGTGGAAGGAACAACAGATTCTCTGTTCCCTGGTGTTGCTGGGCACAGCACATAGCCATGTGGACTTGTGGAAATAGAAAATTGAGTCTGCTTCTTTAACCTATTAGAGCCTGCCAAAATCTTTGACTCATTTTTCCATATTTTAAAATTTACTGAAAGACTACGGGTATTATATGGTAGTCAAATGATTTTTTAAATCAAGTGATCAAGTTAAATGGCATGTTTTATTATATGTGAGTAGAGGCTGTTCTTACTGCCCTTCCATGGCTAAGCCCATCCATCAGTCCATCCATCCATCAGTCCATTATCTCTACCCGCTTATTCCTGGTCAGGGTTGCTGGGGGTGCTGTAGCCTATCCCAGCATGCATTGGACGAGATGCAGGAACACACCCTGGACAGTTTGCCAGTCCATCGCAGGGCACACACACACACAGGGACAGAGCTTTCTCCCACTGTGAGACTCAGAGAGGGGGAAAACACCCCTGATTAAAGCACTGAGCACTCGGGGATAATCCACAGTGTTTATCACTTTGATGGAGATGGACGGGCACAGGCACATTATGGTTCGTACCACATTCGGGGATATTCAAACCCCCCCCCCCCCCCCCCCGGGTGCCCCCACAGAGTAAACGGGTACGACAGTCTGGCTAACTCCGCGATGCAAACAAGGCGCCCCTCTCACTGGCGAGCTCAGAGCCCATGACCTCCTCCCAGAGAGGAAACAGAGCCTCTGAGCTGGTCTTGGCTGATGGTCTGCAGTCTCCTTGACTGTGGAAAATCCCATAATATTTACTTTAATTAGGCCACTTTCCCTGTGATGGAGGGTCAAGTAACTGTCACTTTATGAATGTTTTTGGGCTTCTATGTGTCCCTGATGAACGGTGGTGTAGCCTGAGAAGCAGGTGAGGTCCTGCTGGTACTTTGCGTAAATACAGCACAAGCCATTTCAGTGTGAATTGATGCAGAAAGAACTCACTGAGTGTTTTTTTCTGGGTGTGGCCTTCATGAAGTTACAGGGTTTCCCTCGCACCTGTTGCCGTGCCAAAATTTGGCAACATCCTAGCCTTTAGTGTTCTTTCGATTTTTAGTAAGGTTTGGACACATGGGTGTGCTTCCCAATTTCAGCTCAGGTGCGAAGTCGCAGCATTTTAATTTTATCTTTTATTTTGCTTCTATGCCGTGCCTAGTGGGTAAAAATGCGAGACTTGTCACTGCAGGGGCACCAGTCCCTTCCTTATGGAAATGGAAGATACAGCGAATATGATTTAATGAAATACGTTCTCAGTATATTTCAGCACTTCACAATAAATGGGCGAATATATATACAACTCCCCGCATGGGTTTTGGTTCAGTCCCCAAAGGGGTTGTGATCCCTTCTTTATGTGCTATCCTCTCTGCTTTGCACCTGCCTGAATCAAGGTAACATAGAGAGGGCTGTCAGTGCATGGAACAGTTTCCCCTGGTAATGTTAGAGAAAAGAGACCAGTACCCGACTTAATGTAATACTGTAATACACAGCACTGTGCAACAGGAATACATTAAACTGAATCACCAGTTCAGGATTCAATTTTTTAAAACTGGCGTATTTTGACATCACTTTTAAAATGACAGTGAGGTGAGGACACAGGCACGTTTGTCATTTTAAAGTAGCTGTTAACAGTCTTTGGATAATCAGGCCCGCTGGACCCTGAGGCCTCTGCCTGGGTGTACGAAAACACCTTATCCTGTTTAGTGCTGATGAGGCAGAGACGGGATGGGGGGGGGGGGGGGGGAAGGGGGGGGGGGGGACGCGCCCTGTATCCGGCTCACAGATGTGCTGTACGTACATTTAACCTCGCGCGCTAAGCGCTAACGACAGGGGTCCATTTTCTACAAAACCAGCACTTTCACTGAGAAAAAAAAAAAAAAAAAAACCTTGCTGATGGAGGATAATACCCATAGTGGAATCCTGATACTTCATCCCATGGATATTCAGTTTGGAGTTTCACAGTGTTGAGGAAAGAAAAAATGCTAATATTTATTTGCTATACTCTGTTCACATCGATTTTTTATATTTTGGTTACTGTGTGAAATCACTTGGTTCCAGGACAGGATAGAGTGGGGATTTTGGGTGTCCAGAAGGGTACTGGGCAGAGATGGATTTTGGGAAGCGACCAGGTCACGTTTAACCCCATTATGGTGTGAGGACACAAATATGCGATCAGAATGTTTTCAAGTGAACATTCTAAATGCTGATGTCACAATCACTGTTGTTAAGCAGCGGAGTTCTAGAACACTGACTAAAATAAATAAATAAATAAATAAAAATCATTCTGAAAAGCGTACTTGTGAAAGGGTTAATGACGCTGTCTGTAATGCTTAAGGCTTAGAGGGGGCGGAGCACAGCTGTTGCAGCCCTTCAGTAGTACTAAAACCCAGACTCAGCTCCCGGTCGTAAAGCGTTACTACAGTATGTCAGAATGAGCTGTGTCGTCGCCGTGGAAACGGGCGTCAGCAAAGACAGTAAATCAGGGACGCTTGCCGCGTGGACTGTGGCAGCCATTTTGGATGAATGAATGAATGAATGAATGAATGAATGAATGAATGCAGCCTGTGAAAAATGAGGGGAAGGCGAGCCGTTTTTACACAGTGTCCGCCAGAGAGCGTGTCAGAGAGCGTGTCAGAGAGCGTGTCAGAGAGCGTGTGAGAGATTGACTCAGCAAGCACCGCCAGCAACAGGCTGCTGACTGGAGATTCCTCAAAAACCAAGCTGCTGTTTAATTATTTAATTAGAAACCCACCAGATCATCAGACATGTATGTAAATATTTAAAAGATTCTTCATCTAAAAATAAATGTCTCCACCAATCTGGGCCCATCAAAAACTTACAATGAAACTGAAATAGGCCGAAACCTTTCTAAAATAATCCAGAAACTGAACTAGCTCTTTAATGAGACCATTATGAATTGCCTGTTGATTTTGATACAAAAAAAATATTGCATATCCTTTGTGGTCTCACCTATAAGAATATGTGAGGACTGTATTTTTTTGGTTTTTATATTATGATGTACAATAAGCTGTTTGAGAATAAGCATGCACACTCCGGAAAGAGCTTTGAAAAAGTGCAAATGTCAGTCAAAATGTCGTTTTGTACAATAAAGAATTTAAATTCTTTATTGCACACTTACCTAAGCTCCAGATATAAAGCGATAATTTTATTGTGTCATTTCGCAGTTAACGTCCCTAACCTGGTAATGTGGAGTTTTCATGATTTGTTTTTCTCAGAAGCAGTGTTTACTTTTTTAAAATATATGTTTATATATATTTATATATGTTTATATATATATTTATACATGTTTTTGATTAGAAAGTTTATTTTGCTAGCGGTTTCGCGCTCGTTTGCACCACAAGCCGTTAGCTGCAGGTCTCTGGCTGTCCTCCCCGCCTTTCCTTCCGCAGAGAGAGGGCGACCCTTACTGTGAGGACGGCTCGCTCGTCCGTTAAAAAAACACTTTCTGCTTAAGCATTCTGGTTTTAAAAAAACTTTAAAAATGCTCAATGGAAGCTCCCCGTTGTGTGGAGGCCTCTGCATATTCATGAGGGCTCTTCTCTGTTCTCACACAAATCGCGCTCTGCTGGGGGAATGGGGGGGGGGGGTACAGGGGGTTGGCAGTGGGGTGCGCCGGGGGTGGGGGGGTTACTGAGGGTTGGCGGTGGGGTGTGTGGGTGCGGGGGGGGGGGGTCGGGGGGGGGGGCGGTAGGAAACTCCCCCAGGGCTTTTGTGGGCTCCTGCCTGCTGGTTGCGTTTGGGGGGGGGGGGGGGGGGGGGATTAAGAGGTGTTGAGTGTGATTGCAGCGCACGCGATCAGCAGTACGAGCGGCCCGATCGGAGGCAGCGTGCCCATTGGACGGCCGAGGCTCGCCTCCTAGCCTTCCCCGGGTCGAACCGTCCGTCCGTGTGGCCCAGCAGCCTGACAGTGTTCGGGGGGGGGGGGGGGGGGCATCGATTTGTTCCGATATCATAATTCATGCCTCAGAAGCCCGCAGGAGGACTGATGAAGGAGACACTTTGGCTGTCTGCTTGATGAGGATGGGGCGAACGCGAAGGATGCACATTCCAAAGAAAGACGACATCGCCCGTCCCACATTCATGGGGATCTCATTTCTCTTTCCCCTCTTGAGATCCTGTTTTTATTTATTTGGAAGGACTGGTCTGATCCAACTCAAAACATCAGTGATTCAGGTCCTTTAAAGATGTCGGTGTGTTGTAATTTTTTGGACCAATTCCCTGATGCTAGTTGCTAATTCTTAACACCTCTTTAAAGAGGGTTTCTGTCGCAGCTGATGGATCCTATTAGGGGCTTTTTCAAGAGGGGAAAATAAGAAGACAATGGTTCTCCTGGAACAAGCAGGGAGCTTGAGAGTATCAGCATGTTCCATAATCACTCAATCCCCAGACCCCCCCTCACCCCCCCCCCCCCCAGGGTTCCCACCCGCTGCGCGCTTGATGGATGTCCCCGTACTTCAAGGGCCTCTGTGTGACCCGCGGAGACCCCTGCTCCCAGAACCCCCTGCTCCAGCGCTGGAAAGAGGTCTCCGGATCGCATGCTATGCATTGCAACGGTGAAATCCCTCCTGACAAGACAATCACACTGCCCATGTGGGAAAAACATCACCTCCCACCACTGCACAGTGGGCTGGTTCCCCCTCTACACCACACAGCTGGTTTCTCTATACCCTGCTCAACAGTGCAATGGCACTACCCTACCTGGGACTCAAACCTGCAACCTTAGGCTGAGCTGCGCTCCCATTATACACCACCGCTGCCCAAAACTATGACATGTATTACTCTGCAGAAAAACAGATATAATCAGTTATGAAAAGCCCGGTCTGTGAGAAATGGCTGGAGGTTTGACTTTGTGTTTCCACCAACCGAAACCAGTAAAGCAGCTAAACTGCACTAAAAATGAGACCGAAGACTGAGCAGCAGAGAAATGGTGCAGACCCAGGTTAGGAGATCCAGTGAATGGATTTTTCTTGTTTAGATTTATGAGGTGATTTTGACGCATATACATTACTTTCTCTCTTTCTGTGTTTGTATCCTGAAACCACATGTTTGCTTTAACCCTGAACCTATCAGTGTGAACGGAAACCTTTGAGAAGTAGGTTTTTTGGAATGTTTTTTTTTTTCTTTCCAAAGTTCTAAGTCAGTGTTCTAGAACTTTCAGTTACCAGCAGTAATTGTGACATCATCAGCATTAGAATGTTCAGTTGAGAACATTGTGATCACACAGTAGTGATCTCACACCTTAAAGCGTTAATAATGTTGACTTTCGAGTTAATTCATATGCAGCGATTCTGGCTCTGGCCCAGGTTCAGTGAACACCTGTTCTTTTATCCTTACCTGCCGGTAGATGCAAGGCCCATAAAACCTGGCTGCTGTTTACCAGGATGAGTGTGTGCCGGGAATATAACTGAAAGTGTTAGAGAATTTCTTGTTTTTAAGCACTCTCTAAGCTCTTTCTCTTCCTGCATGTTTTCCCTTCTTCCTGTGGGTGAAGCTGTTTTTTTCCCTCTCTTTGGGGGCACCCCCTCAGGCCGCTGCGCCCCCCCTCCCCCTTTTTGAAAACGGGAGGTTTTTGAAGTGTTGGAGGGGCAGGGAGAGGGCGAGAGGGGCAGCGGGGGTAGGTAGGGGGGCAGCAGGGATCATTTGCCCCTTTGTTGTCCAAACCCACGAGGTGTCCAGAGGGAGTGAGAGGGCCGGTCGAGCAACACAGGGGGCAGTGTGTGAGAGAGAGCAGCCTGCTAACTCCCTCCCCCTCTCTCCCTCTCTCTCCCTCCCTTTCCCTCTCCTTTCTCTCTCTCTCTCTCTCTCTCCCTCTCACTCTGTTCCCCTCACAGCTGGTCCATCAGTGTACAGTGGAGCTGGAGGTTGCTGGGTGTCTGCGTGGTGCAGAGTTTCTGATAACAGGGAGAGGAAGCTTACACACACGCACACACACACACACACAAACTCTCACACAGACACGCACACACACACACACACACACACACACTCACACACACACAAACTCTCACACAGACACGCACACACACACACACACACACACTCACGCACACACCGACGCACACACACACAGTCACACACACACAGACACTGACACACACGCAGTCACGCACACACCGACACACACACACACATACACGCACAGCACACGCACACACATACACACACACGCACACACACACACACACACACACACACACACACACACACACACACACATACACACACTCTGGAGTCCGGCTCTCAGCTGGAGGATGACGGTGTTTTGGGGGTACGTCTGGAGGACCTCGCTGCTGCTGGCGGGACTGGGATTGCTGCGCCCCATGACCGAGGGTGAGTAGAGGGGTTCGCCGGACCTGCGGGGAGCGCGTTGGGGTGCTGGGGTACCCCGCAACAAAGCTTTGCGTCATGTGCTGTCAGAGGCTCAGGGTTGATGTCATAGCCTGTACTGCTCCTGTGTGCTTTAACCTGTTACAGTGTGTCAGGGTCCCCACAAGTGTGCTTTAACCTGTTACAGTGTGTCAGGGTCCCCACAAGTGTGCTTTAACTTGTTACAGTGTGTCAGGGTCCCCACAAGTGTGCTTTAACCTGTTACAGTGTGTCAGGGTCCCCACAAGTGTTCTTTAACCTGTTACAGTGTGTCAGGGTCCCCACAAGTGTGCTTTAACCTGTTACAGGTGTCTCAGGGTCCCCACAAGTGTGCTTTAACCTGTTACAGTGTGTCTCAGGGTCCCCACAAGTGTGCTTTAGCCTGTTACAGTGTGTCAGGGTCCCCACAAGTGTGCTTTAACCTGTTACAGTGTGTCAGGGTCCCCACAAGTGTGCTTTAACCTGTTACAGTGTCTCAGGGTCCCCACAAGTGTGCTTTAACCTGTTACAGTGTGTCAGGGTCCCCACAAGTGTGCTTTAACCTGTTACAGTGTGTCAGGGTCCCCACAAGTGTGCTTTAACCTGTTACAGTGTGTCAGGGTCCCCACAAGTGTGCTTTAACCTGTTACAGTGTGTCAGGGTCCCCACAAGTGTGCTTTAACCTGTTACAGTGTGTCAGGGTCCCCACACATTGTGTCAGTTTGTGTTAAAGCAGTGTGTGTGTGCTATAAATCCAGTGCTTAAATAGAACACCGCGGCAGCATTTTCTGAGTGTACTTTGGGACAAACTGCTCTCTGCTGAATTGACTGTGTTCATTGGTTGATTTAACTGGTCAGCTTTATAAGAAGTGTCAGCTTTATAAAAAAGAAAAAAAAAGATGTGTATGGGAGTCAGTAACTGGGCTTATTAAACAATCAGCAATTCTCTCATTTTGACTTTCAGTTTTTCTTAACACATATTTTGGCTGTTTTTGTCTTTAAAAATATCTATATTGAACAGAGGAAAGGATCTTTTTTTAGATATGCAAACTAAATTTTTTGGAAAGGAGATATATATATATATATATATTGCATGGCAGTTGACTAAATTTTGTCATTTAATATTCAATCATGAGAACACTAATTCATTACTGGGATTTTTAAATTTAGTCTTCAGTGATTTTTCTTAAACCTCTTATGTAGGAGTTCATGGAAAGTGAAATGAATAGATACAGTATATTTCTTTAATTTTCCTGTATAAAATTCTTAGCTAATGATAGTCAATGACATTTAGTTAATGACAATTTCTTGGAAGTAAGTTATTATTGAATAATAATAGAGTTAGAATATTTTATGCCTCCACAGAACTGGGGGGGAAATGGGCTTTTTTGTGTTAACATATTTTGTTGCATTATAATAGTGTGATTTTTCTATGATATTCGTCTGCTGGTCTTCATAACATGTTATGATTGCTTCAGTTGTTAGTAGTGTGATATAACTCCTTCTGTCGGCTGTGGCGTGTCTGTGTTTTGGGACCCAGTCAGTAGTAACTCACAGCTGTTGGAGGAACAGCAGGACATCAGCCTGTTAGACTGACTGACCATTTGTGTCACACACAGACGCACATGCATGTACACACATGCACAAAAACATGAACGGACATACACACACTCCATACGCATGGACACACACAGGTACTCACATACATGCATACTCATATACACGTACAAACTCACTCACACACACACACACACACACACACACACACACACAGACAACCAAGAGTATATTCCTGTTATACAGCACAGACAGCTTTTTTTGCACATTCTGACAGACATAGGTCATGTTTTTTAAAACATTACAAATCAGTGAAAGTGTTGCCGTGGAGATCCCAAACTGTCATTTCAGCTGCTGAAGGGAAGCCTTTATTTGTTTTTTATTTATTTATTTTGCAGACGCTCTTATCTTGCAAAGCACAGTTTTTTGCGTTTTTTTACATAGTATCCATTCATACAGTTGGATACCTACTTAAGGAGTGCAGGAGTGCCTTGCTTAAGGGTGCAATGGCAGTGTCCTGGGAATAAAGCCTGCAACCTCTCGGTTACAAAGCCAGGTCAAACAAAATACATTGTTTTAAAAATCCCTTTTTTTCTACCAAGGTCAGGTGGAGCATGTCACTGCGCATATTAACATGGAGACGGCTGTGGCATGGCTTACCACAGCATCTATTTCCCCTGCGGTAGATGATCAGGAAATATAATAATGAATATTAAAATATGAGTTCAATTTTGTGAAACGAAGTTAAAATTTTGAGCACGGTATTTTGTGTTCAATATTTTCATTGTGCAACCCTTTTTCCTTTTAATTTTATTGATTCATTTTTTTATTGATTGGTATATTTTTTCGGATTGTATTCTGAATGTTAATTAATTTATTTAATTATTACCATTAACTACAAGTATTTTATGTGAATTTTATTTTGTCCTGAACATAAAGGTCAGTCTGTGTGTGGTATTGAATGTCAGAATATCATTTCCAAGGAATATCATGGGAGAATTACAGGCAGTCATATGGGAACAGGAAGTTAGCGGCGCTCCGTGGAAGACGGAATCTTTTCTTATTTCTGCTTGGTGTACGTATCCATACGCCTGGCGCTGGAAATGTTTTTCAGCAGGGACCTTGGACCAGCGCTCGGACAAAATCTTGGGATTTTTTCAGAATGTTTAGCGTATTAACCGTGATTTGTTTAGGCTACGGCTTTGATACGAACTACTGGCAGATTAAAAAAAGAGCTGGCTGGGCCTCCTGCCTGCGTGTGTGTTGTCAGTCCACCAAGGCCAACTCGAGAGACAACACAAAGACTGGCAGTAAACAGTCTTGCGATGACATCACACATCTGGTTTGCATATCTAGGCCTGTTTGGACACTGGTTGTGCTGATAATAGGTGCAGTGCGTGGTTAAAATCGGGACATAGGGAAATCACAGCTTGTTTACTGATTGGAGGCTTTTGCTGTGTGTGTGTGTGTGTGTGTGTGTGTGTGTGTGTGTGTGTGTGTCAGGGTTTCCATGGGGAAGAGGTGTAGCCTCATGCCTGACTGAAAATATTTAATGCTGAATACAGACCAGATTGATTTTATTTGACAGGTCTTTTTGAATGAATTTCTGGGTGGTAAAATTAATATCAGTTCATATTTCTTTTTTTCTGCTTTTCCAAGGCACCCAGTGTGGGGTTGATCATGTCCAATTCCCTCACTAATTTGGAATGTCCAATTACTGCAGCCTGCAGCAGCCCCACTTCATAGTTATTAAATACTAAAAGGCATAACTGTTGTGACATAATTGTGATTTTAATGAATTTTTTTGGACGTTTTTTTTTTAAATACTGCTCTGAATTCTGAAAGTCAGTTCAATATGTTCTTGGACAATTCTTCTTTTTACTTTATGAAATTAGGAAAATCCACGCTTTGTATCTTTTAGAAACATTGTAACCTCACTTTCTGGAATACTTTCCCCTTTTTAATGTATGTTTTCCATTTTAAGATGCATTAGGTACCCCGTTTATTGAAGAAATGCACAGTCGGAATCATGAAACAAGGTCATTGATTTTTAATATGATTGGTCATAGTCAGTCTATCATGTGGAAAAAATCATGAGAACAACCTTCTTTCGTCACTTACTGTCCTCAAAAATGCTTTCATTAATATTCTAGTCATGTTTTGACAGTTTATGTTTATGAGCTGAGACACGTGAACTTAAGGAAATTTTTTAATTTGACGCCAAGACAATTTCAGTGAGTTACCTTTCGCTCTGTGTGAATCAGTCACTGTTTTAAATAGTGATATTTCATTTAAATCAACTGCTGTGTGAATCAGTATACTGTCCAGTGCAGTCGCTCTGTCCTCCCAGTACCAGAAAGCAAAACATTTATTCGGGTGGATTATAACGTCACCCTGCACGTCTTTCTGTGGGGTTACTGCACAATTTTAAACTGGGCTATTTATTAAAAAAGTCAAAAGTCAAAAATATCAAATTTACAAAAAAAATATTATTGCATCGGCAAACTCAGCGCAGATTTACTGCCGGTCTCCGCGCACCCAGCCAGCACGCGGGACGCGGGCGGAAATGGCGGGTGAAACCCGACGCTGTCTTGCCAGAACCGGGCGGCGATGTTCTCGCCTCCTCTCGCTGCGTCATCGCTGGTATCCGGGGAGACGGCGGTTTGCGGGGCCGCGTTTCGGCTCTGGCCGGGAGGGCGGTGATGTCACCGGCGCGCGGTCCAAGCTCTTGTCCGGCGCGGGACCGCGGTCAAGTTAAGTTAAGAGGCGCTGGCGCGTTCCTCCCGGATCGAACCCCCCCCCCCCCCCCCACCGTAACCGCCGTGTTTCTTTCGTCCCATGAAGGGGGGGGGGGGGGGCGGGGGCAGAGCGCCGTTTCTGCGCGAGGCACCCCGCCCTGCGGAGGACCAGATGTTTCGACTCGAGCACTTACGCCGAGCGCGTCGCTGCCAACAACAACTCTGCGCTTCGCTCGAATCCAGATAACGCGCGGGCCGAGAGAGAGAGATGGAGAGAGAGAGAGAGAGAGAGAGAGAGGGAGAGAGAGAGAGAGAGAGAGAGAGAGAGAGGGAGAGAGAGAGAGAGAGAGAGAGAGAGAGAGAGAGAGAGGAGAGAGAGAGAGAGAGAGCGCTGCCTGCTTACTCACGAGGAACCGGATCAGCTCCCCGAGTGACTGCGAACGGAGGTTATCTGATCTTCACTGTCCAGCTGCCCTTTCAGGTCTCGTGTCAGTTTAACCCGTGTAGTTTGCTTCTTGATAAAATCATACGCCGATTGGCTCTTTCAATCCTCACGATTGTGTAACGCTACTGTATTAATTGCTTTGGTTAATTCTTGTTTTAAGGCCACCGAGCTCTTAGAGCTCACTCTGTTCCCCTTGACAGAAACGCTGCAGATGGAGAGGGAGCAGATGAGTGCTCTTCAGGGATGTTGTGCATCATCACAAGATCGCTAAGCGCTCTTCTTAGTGCTGAGTGCTTCATAAAGTGAGAAGGTTTCTGATGGGGAACGTCTTTCTAGCTGCTGATTATGAAGCTGTTTTACAGGACTGAGGAATCTGCAGCACTCAGTGAAGAATGAAACTCAAGGTAGAGGATGGAAGCGTTTCACGAATAGAATAAATGTCACTGAGGCAGGGGGAGGGAAAGACTGATTCAGAAATGAGAGCTCAGCGAATACACAAATCCACAGCCACAGCTGGAACATCATTCATTGTGCTCAGCGATGAAAAAAGGGAAATGTAAAAAAGTGATGTATTTCTGATGTTTACCTGTTAGTCCCCTTGCATTGGCGCATTAAAGGAAAGACTCAGGAGGTGGTCAGGAGGAGAGAGAGAAGGAGAGGGAAAGGGAGAGAAAAGGGACGAGGGCGGAGGGGGAACTGTTTCCTGCGCAGCGTGGTTCGTGGTTCCGTGGCTTCCTGTCGGGACGCGGATCGTGTTCCTCCGGCAGAACCTGATCTCCGGTCCGGGGTGCGGCTCCGCAGGACGGACGGGGCGTGGGGGGGGGGGGGGGGGGGGGGGGGGGATTTGAGGAGGCCGGGGATTTTTAAAGCTGCACCTGTGGGTTCTGGAACAAGGTGGGGGCATGGGGGATGGGGGGGGAGGGGGGGGCTGTGTCGTAACCACCTCTTCCTGTAACCCACACCACTGGATTACCAGAGCTTTCGCCTCACGGACCCACTGAGTGAGACCAGCTGGTCCTGCAGCTCTGCAGATCACATGGAGAGGAGGGGGGCGGGGCTAAGGAGAGGGGCGGGGCTGAGGAGAGGGGGTGGGGCTAAGGAGAGGGGCGGGGCTGAGGAGAGAGGGCGGGGCTAAGGAGAGGGGTGGAGCTAAGGAAGGGGGAAGAAGAGAGCTGGAATAAGGAAGGGAGGGGACAGAGGGTAGCGTAAGGGGGGAAAGTAGGGGTTGATAGTAGCACGGAGGAGGATCAGCCCAGGGTGGCAGAAGGATGAAGTGTTTATTGAAGAGCAGAGAAGGCTGCCCAGATCTCAGCCCTGGAATTTTAATCACAAACTGAGAGGTTCAAATTAGCCTGTGGCATGTGCTGCCGTTAAAGAACGCCCTTGTGTGCGTTCTGTTGCACAGGAAGGTAACTCTACTCATGACATGCCAGAGATGTTTCTGGTTTTTGCTTCAGTAAATATCCCAACTATAAAAGTTTATTCTATGTAAAAATGTTGCGTAACCTGCTCTGGAAGAGAGAGAGCTAAATGGCGATAAATTTGATGTTTTTTTTAATGATTAATATTTTATTGCAGTTTTTAAAGAAAGTACAATTCACATTTACATTACTGAGCCCTAGGAAAGATTCCCTGAGATACAGTCTGGGGGATTGCACAAATGGATACATGATGGTCGGTAGTGGATGAAAATAACAAAAGAACGACCAAAGAGAGAAAAAAATGAGAAGAAGAAGGGAAAAAAATAATGAAAGAAAATATGGAACGGAGGCTGTACAATTTCACACACTTGTTCAAACACAAGTGCGCTCAGATGTGTTTAGAAACAGATCCAGCCGTGTAATGTTAATGAGAGCAGCTGACCGTAAGGCTGGAGAACTGAGCGTTTAATCATTCAGGTTATTTATGCTTGGACTCGTAATAATCAATCTAACTGTGCAGTCCGGCTGGGACTAAATCAGACCAGAGACTTCACAGGCGCTCGGTTCGCTGCCCTTGATGTAGGAAATGTGAATCTACTCTTGTTTCTTTCGACCTGTGTGTGTTTTAATCAAGTGCCTCCCTGAACTTGGATCTGGTGCTGCTTTATAAATACCTGCCCTTCCTTTGTTTAAGCCCGAAGGATCTCGTGCTATTCGTGTGATATTCTGGCTCTAAATTTGCAGTGTACCTCCCTGTTAACACGTTTTTCTTTCTGTCATACAATCTGTCCAATTATAACTGAAAAGGTTATTCGCGTTCAGTACACTCGACGGAACACTTAACTCCACTGATGCTCAGCTCCATTACGTTAGCCATGTAGCATATTTAGCACGTGTCATAGCCAATTATTTTTGGCCATTTTTAAAGGGCCTAAAAGAGGTCTCTTGGGTTTTTGTTCACGTTCGCTAAATTTGAGGGAGAAAAAAAGCGGAATGGGTGTGATGAGTAAAATCACTAGTTTACCTCACAGTACAAAACCGCTGCTGTCATTAAGCAAGCCAACAAAAAGGACTTTAAAAATTACGTTTTGTTTTTAGTTTTGAGTACATTTTAAAAAGCGACATGTTTAGAAACTGACAGTAGCACTCAGTACCATGTCCTGCCCAATTTTGCTTTAGCCTGATTCTGTCAGCAGTATAGAGTTGTCTTCTAAGGGCTAGTTTATACTTTGTCTCCTCTGGATAAAATTGTTTTTGCACAGAATTGTTTCACACCCCAGCATTTGGAGGACAAATATGCGTGTCCAAGACTTGTAGCAGTGCACCGTTATGTCAGAGCAGAGGCAATAGGGCCATCACTCTCTGACCCAACATCCCCTCATTATCCTTCACGCTGCTCAGATAGAAAGCTCAGTTTTGGTTCACTGTCCAGAAGCATCTGTAATATTTAGACTTCACACTGGATAATAGGGTTAGGGACCATCGCCTCTCTTATGAGGGATGCGTTTACAAAAAATACATCCCCGCTCATTTACCCATGGAGTGCTTACTGATCTTATCTTCTGGTCTCCACGCTGAATGTATTTACTGTTGACTAACATCTGCTTGCTGTCCTTGCTGAGCACTTCCTCATTCGCTGTTTCTTGAGAAACACTTGAAAACCTCTCAAAATCAGTAGTGTCCCTGCTAGCTCACCGGAATTGATCGCTGCCTTCTGAACGATTAACAGGAACTGCTCTCTGGCCTTTGACCCACCCACTCACTTCCTGTTTACCTGTGAGCAGACCCTGCCAATGAGGGCCACAGGGTTTACAGTTCTCAGTTCTTTTAATGCCAGTAGAAGCTTCTGGTTGTAAACTAAAGTAAGTGTTATTGGCCTGCTGATTTGACTGCATATCCAAAAACTGAGGACCTCGAAGGCCACAGTTTTTTTTGTCATAGCTCTACGTTTCAGGCTGACTCCTGAAACTCTCATAGAACATTCTGGTGCTTCTGATTGTTTGGGGGCCATATCTTAAGAGGGTTTTGCATGGAGCACAGCTGGAGGACTGAGGCATTGTGGGAACTGGCGCGGTCAGCCAGTCTCTGTAGGAAGTGATGAATATGCAGCAGGTGTGCCGACACTGTGGGGTGATGGGCTTTAGCTGAGATCCCTCTGTGTGTGTGTGTGTGTGTGTGTTTGCCTGTGTGAGTGTGTGTGTGCGTGTGTCTGTGTGTCTGTGTGTGTGTGTGTGTGCGTGTGTGTGTGTGTGTGTGTGTGTGTCTGGGTGTGTGTGTCCATGCGTATGTGTGTTTGTCTGTCCGTGTGTGTGTATGTGTAAGTGTGTCTGTATGTGTGAGAGTGTGCGTGCGCGTGAGTGCGTGTGTGTTCGTGTGTGTGTGTGTGAGTGTGTGAGAGAGAGAGCTCGGGGGATGGGTGTTGCACTGCGGCTCCATGTATGGTGTGGAAGAAAGGCTTTCTCACCGGCCACAGGCAGAGTCCACTGAGCGCGCTCACAACACGAGGATACGGTTTCATTTCTGTGCTCTGGTAATCTCAGCCTGCCTGATTACTGCACGTCAGCCAGACAGCACACAGAACCTACCTTCTGCTTAGACCAGTGCACATCCAGGGCTTTCAAATCACTTTTCTTGCTCATGGTGTTTACAACACATCAATATTTTCTATTCAAATCAGTTTTTTATTATAAACTGTGTAGATAATTTAAACAAACTGTACTGGGAGCATACACATAAATTCTCTCTAATGGGTGGGATAAGCAACACTTCTTTTTTTTTTTTCACCATGGAGACAGACCAGTATGGAACCCAAAATTTCAACAGAACTTTGCTAAGAGGCGTGGGAGATCTCAAACAGTGACAAGCAATATCCAGCAGTTCTTATGAGTGCGTCACAAAATGAGATGGTCATGGTGTACTCAGTGGAAGAGCAGCGTGTGGTTCCTCCTGTGTAATTCCTGATGCTGTAGGTTCTACCACGGCTCACACACGCGTGTGGTGGGGCTCTGCCCCGTCGTCTGGCTTCACGTGGGCGTCTCCGTACGCGACCGTCACGTTAAATAATATTCTCCCTAACACTGTGGAGTCATCGCGCTTACTACATACAGTAGCATCTAGCATCTGTTTCGTAGGTGACTTAGGTGCATTAACTGTCTTAACTACTGCTTGTATTTTTTCCATAGACTGCGTTGTTGCCGTTCTCGTTTGTGTTAGTGTTAATCAGTTTAACCTTCAGGGTCCAAGTTGAACTATGCGGTTGTTCCCTGCACTTGGACCGGTACTTCTCTTTAGGGTTTTCGTCATACTTGTTCCTGGTTATGGTTATACACTTTGTTGTACGTCGCTCTGGATAAGAGCGTCTGCCAAATGCCTGTAATGTAATGTATCTATGCTTAATAGTCATGCGCACTTCACTATGAACATGGATATTATTCAGTGGGAGCTTTGGGTCACAGTGCAAAGATTGTATGAGAAAACAACACTGTAGAAACGGGGCGTGGGAGGCAGTGAGTAGGACGGCCCGAAGGGAATTCCCCCGGGCTGACAGGGGTTCGAACCTCTGCCCTGGTGCCTTCTGAGGTGCGCTGTCTGTCACTCTCTCTGTTTCCTACCTGCCTGAATAAAGCAAAATGAATGAATCATCAAAGGAGGGTACAGTGTCTGCTCTCCTTTAATGAAATGGCATAATAAATAATAAGCAAACAGCATAATAATGATCCTTTCACTCTGTGACAAAATCGGCGCATTAGCCGGATTTAGCCGGTGTAACCTGAGCCCAGGTCTGCACACCTCTGAACGTGGAGGAATTCCACACCCTCCTCTCTTTCCGTTCTGGTTTTACAACCGTACCTCCTCCCAGTTCTGCCGAGATATTGCACAGCACCGTACTGCTTAGTGGGCAGTGGGCATTAGTGGGCAGTAAGGGGGTTTTTAAATGGCATCTGGTCATAGGATGACCAGATATTGGATTTTTTTTAAAAACAGAGGACAGGGGTAGGCGGGCATATGAGCATAGTACTCGGCTTTTCTTTGTTATATACAGTCTATGGAACTAGCAAAACCAAACCGGACGACATACTTAGGAATTTAGGAATCCCACCTGGATGGTTATGTTTGGTCCTAAAAAGAGGAAATGTCTGGGACAAAGAGGATGTGTGCTCAGGCTGCCCGGTCACCCTTATGACAGTCAAACGGTGTGACCTCAGAGTGGAGGTGGGCGGAGCAGAGGCCCACAGTGTGACTAAAGAGGGGCCCGAGATTGAGGTGTAATACCAAACTGGGTGCTGTAAATCTGTCGGGAATTCGTTGTGGAGGCCCTCCTCTCAGAGTGCTAGCCCCGCCTCTCAGAGCGCTAGCCCCGCCTCTCAGAGCACTAGCCCCGCCTCTCAGAGCGCTAGCCCCTCCTCTCAGAGCGCTAGCCCCTCCTCTCAGAGCGCTAGCCCCTCCTCTCAGAGTGCTAGCCCCTCCTCTTAGAGCGCTAGCCCCGCCTCTCAGAGCTCTAGCCCCTCCTCTCAGAGCTCTAGCCACTCCTCTCAGAGCGCTAGCCCCGCCTCTCAGAGCGCTAGCCCCTCCTCTCAGAGCACTAGCCCCTCCTCTCAGAGCGCTAGCCCCGCCTCTCAGAGCACTAGCGCCTCCTCTTAGAGCACTAACCCCGCCTCTCAGAGCACTAGCCCCTCCTCTCAGAGCACTAACCCCGCCTCTCAGAATGCTAGCCCCTCCTCTCAAAATGCTAGGTCCATCCTTCAGACGGGACCCTCTTTAAAGCTCTGGGACGGGTGCATTCAGACGGGACCCTCTTTGAGGCGCTGGGCCGGACGGGGGCAGATGAAACGGCCGGGCCTGCGAAAGGCCCTTTGTTGGTCCCCCGCCCCGCGTAACCCCTGTTTGCGGACGGCGCAGCGTGATCTTTGATGTGCGGACGTGTGGGAGGACCGGGCTGGGGGGGAGCGGGGGGGTGATGTATGAAGCTGTCAGAACTCTCCTGCAAACCCAAAAGGAGGTCAAGGTGCATCGCTGGGGTCTTTCTCTGCCCTCCTGCCCCTGAAGGCTTGATTTACAGCCCCCACCTGGAGTGAGATCTCACTCTCCTCTCTCCCCTCTGTCTCTGGAGCCGAACAGACATGTTCCTGTGTGCTCTGCGGGCTTAATAACCCCCATGGATCAGCAGCGCTCTGCCTGTCTGCAGTAAGAGACGTCTGTAAGGAGCTCTGCTCTGTGGCTGTGGAGCTATCCCGTGCACGGGCGGGGAGATGGATGGCACAGCCCCGAGATTGCCTAACACTCGTTATCTGCTATTTTTAAACGCGGACGTAGACGGTCTGCGGACTGGGAGAGACAAAATCAATCGCTGCCGCACGCTGGTCAGTATTAATTCAGGATCTGCAGTCTCTCTCTCTCGATGTGCATTTTCCTATCGAGTTCTTGAGCTTGAGTTTTTTTTCTTCTCACTGTTAGTAACACTAATACCCTTTCCAAATGGCTTTTCGTGGGAAGAAATGCACGTTTTAAGGTGATATTTATACGCGGTGTTTTGTTACATAACTGATGCATATTTGAGTGCTGGTGCAGTTCCATGGATGCCTTTTCAGTGTTTTCAGTGATCAGACACAGGAGCCGCTAAAAGCAGTGTAGATAGCTGCTTGGGCTGCATCAGTGAGCAGGCACTGCTGATGATTTATCCATCCAACAATGCCCTGAAATGATTTATCAATATAAAAGTGCATTTATTTATTGATTTTTTGTATTATTGTAGTGGCCATGAGACACTCTCTAGCCAGTGCAGCTGTGCAGTGTTTGGGCTGCAGTGACAGCTCGCTGGTAGAGGGAATGGATGCTCCTGGCTGGGTGGATGAGCCGTATGCTGAATCAGAGGCCTGCTAGCGCTGAGCTGGCCGCGTAGCGTTCCGTCAGGATGCTGATCGATCTCCTCTCCGTTCTGATCCGATTGGCTCTGTGTCCACAGGGGCCTGCTCTCTCTCTCTCCCTCGACAGCTCCCTCCATAACGCTTCTCTGGGTCGTCCTCAGACGAGCCCTCCGGCGGCGTTTCCAGTCCTCTCAATCCCCCGTGCATCTGGCGAGCTCGCCAGTACTTTCCACCCCTGCATCTTCCGCTGGTACGTCCGCACTGTTGTGGGACGCCCTCGCGATCGATGCCCCTGTGTTTGGCTCCCACCGCACCGGCTTGCTGGCTGGGAGCTCCCGGTGTCTCTGGCAGTGCCAGCCTCATTCTCCTGGATATGGGATCAGGTTTGCACCGCAGTGAACCCTGTCTACCGCCCCAGCTGATAAACTACCGGGTTCGTTTATTTGCCAGGGAGGCATCTGTTGTGGCGGCTTTTCATTCGAGCGCAGTGAAACCGCAGAGCCGCTGGGGAAAGAGGGCTGTCTGTCTGGGCTCTGCGATGTCTTTCGCCAGTCCTGCTTCCCGCCGCTGCACATGCAGTAAACAGGGGGCGCAGCTCGGAAATCTGGGCCCCCTGAATGAATATTGCCCCCCTTTTTTGATAAAAGTAATTTCCTTTTTTTTTTATTTGTGGGACCCTCCAAGCTGTGGCCCCTCGTCACCACATTGCCCCGCCCCCCCCCAGTGACGGGCCTGGCAGTAGGATGCTACTAACCGGACGAGTATGAGGTGGAAATGATGGATGAGTGTTTATTATTTAGTAAATCTTTACAAAGCATTATTTACTTTAGTACTTAGTCAAAAATTAGATTTTTATTAAGTCAATAATTGGAGTTGCAAACGTCTTTGCATTACATTCACTCATCCAGAGCACAAGGCCACATAACTTCTACATCACCTGCTTCTAATCATTTTAAAGGGAGCACAGAGCTGGCCCTAGTCTTTTGGAGGCCCTTGGCAAAAAAATAAATTGGGGGCCCCTCCAAAGCACCTTCTGATACTTCTACTTTCAAAGGAAGGTGAGAGGGTGGGGCCCTGGGTGAGAAGGCGGGGCTCTGGGCAAAAAGGCGGGACCTTGGGTGAGAAGGAGGGGTTCTGGGCAAAAAGGCGGGACCTTGGGTGAGAAGGAGGGGTTCTGGGCAAAAAGGCGGGACCTTGGGTGAAAAGGAGGGGTTCTGGGTAATTTAGCATTTTGCTCAAAGTATAACTGAGCTGTAAACATGTCTGTGTGCGGGCTTCCAAAAAATATATAATAGTAATTGCCAAAATTTGCTCGCTGCAAATCAACTTAATTTACCAAAGTGTTTCAGTTACCTGCGTGTTCTTCAGTATGTAATATTTCCTCAGAAGAGATCACCTAAAGGCACATAGAACACGCAACTGGGGATTTTTATTTGTTTATTTATTTTTTGTGCATCATACCCTTACGCCCCTTCAGCTGGTGTCAGATTGCAGTTACGTGCTGGTTGGAATGAGCCGATTCAGGGTTACTTCCTGCCGATTGTGGGAGGAAAGCCGATAGCTCGTCTTTTGTTTAAAAAAAATGGAATAATTGTGGCTTGAGGTGGCAGAACAGGACGAGTTTAGACTCGTTTTACACACAGAGACAGAGAGGCCTCAGCCAATGACCTTTCAGAGATTCAGAGTCGCGTGAACGATGCTGCTTTTGTAAGTACAATGTGCGATAAAAGCGTTGATTATAGAGACAAACGAACTGTCAGGGCAACAGTTTTATGTTCCTGTTTCTGATTAAATAATAGCTTCGGTTTCCCTGAGTTTCAGTTTTATGTAAATTTATGTAAAATTTCACCAAAAGATGTAATAACCTCTGCTCCTCATTTATCTTTCTTCTGTGTCTAATTTTTCTCTGTTAAAAACCAGTGCATTAAAAATGCAACATTAGTTCATTAAAAAAGGCTCATGGATGTTGCTTTATATTTGAGCAGTCTCTACAGTAAGGTCATCTCACCAGGGCTGAATGTGTATGAAATATGAGTCATTATATATAATCATAATTTGCCTCTCTGAATATCTGCTGCTCTGTTTGCACTTGTTTGAAGTGGTTATTATGAGGTGACTGTCTGTGAATTACCTTGTGTGTGTGTGTGTGTGTGTGTGTGTGAATGCGTATGTGTGCGTGCGTGCACATTATAATATCATTGTATTATTGTATTAGTCATGAGCTTCAGTCCCATTATAATATCACTGAAGTTATGAGTTTCAGTCCCATTATGATGTCACTGCGGCGATGAGCTCCAGTCCCATTATGATGTCACTGCAGTGATGAGCTTCAGTCCCATTATGATGTCACTGCAGTGATGAGCTTCAGTCCCATTATGATGTCACTTCAGTGATGAGCTTCAGTCCCATTATGATGTCACTGCAGTGATGAGCTTCAGTCCCATTATGATGTCACTGCAGTGAGGAGCTTCAGTCCCATTATGATGTCACTGCAGTGCTGTGTCTGGTTCTGATGTGCTTCTGATGCAGAGCTCAAAGCCATGTTTTCCTCCTGCACCCCTAAAGATCAGACTGCGTGGGCCTGGAAACAGGCTGGGGGCAGGGAGGGTTTTCCTCTGAATCTGAGCTGAAGTGCATTGCTGGGGTTTAGTAACATAACTCAGAGGAAGCGCTGTCTTAAGGCCTCCTCAGCATTGACCCTTTTGGGTGCAGGGTCACAAATGGAGAGCAGTTTGGTCACAGTGGTAGCTGTCCTCCTCGTCAGAGAGTTAACCGCCAGTTGTGTTGTGCTTTGGCAGTTGTCTGCACATGGTTTATGAACCTGGTTCTGCTGATCGTTTCTTTAAACACTACAGCTCCATCTTGGCAACGTTTGTCTTTTCAGTTGCTTTAGGAAGATGCATCCGGGCTCCACTAGTGATCATGGTTAATACGAGTGTATAACAGTGTATTATACAGGTAGGCGGGTAGTTTAGTGGTTAGGGAACTGGGCTTGTAACCTGGGTTTGTGACTTTATGAACCGTTGTAGCTTGAGCAGGGTACTTGACCTGAATTGGTTCAGTATATACCCAGCTGTGTAAGTCATTCTGGACAAGAGCGTCTGCTGAATCCCAGCAATGTAATAAAGTGCGTGAGGAGTACTAACTGATAGCTGTGTCCTTGGGCTTTTCATCCTGTTTTAAGGACATGCGATCATTGGAATCTTTGAGGCCATTTAGTCTCTCTCGCCCAGCCTGACTGTAATTTTATCGGGCCGATGATAGCTGCCTCTCCCGTGATGTTATGTCTTCCGGTGCTGATCCTCGCTATTTGCCCTGGTCATGTGACCTCGCACTGGGGAGTGTGCAGAGACAATGCTATCTGTATCTGCATTCAACCCAGAACGTTATGTGCATCTGCTTATCTGTGCTGCGCTGCTATTTAAAGAATCTCTCTCAGTGCGTTTTTTTGTTGGGTGCAGCAAATTAACAGTTGTTTTATTTTCTGTCCAATTTCTCACTTTAACCACTAATCTTATCTTGTAAATGCCTTCCACATGTCATCGGTTGACTTCTGGAAGAAAGAGTCTATGTATACAGTGCATTATCTGGACTGTTTCAGATGTTGTATTCAGGTTCAGATACACTTCTACAAGATGTTTGTATCAGACTTATCCTTTGGATTCAGCTCAAATCCCTCTGTTATTATGACTGTTCCACCTGGCCTTACCTGTCTCCTGTCCCCCCCCCCCCCCCCCCCCCCTTTAGCCAACGTGCTGGACACCATGCTGCGGAGGAGCCCTGGGAAAATGGCGATGGGCGGGCGGGGGGAGGAGAGCAGAAGCCCCGCCCCCGAGGCAAGGCCACGGTGGCTCTGGTGCCACTGCTACCACCACTGCCCTGTAGACTCCATCAACAACACCTGCAGGTACTGCATACCACCACTGCCCCGTAGACTCCATCAACAACACCTGCAGGTACTGCTACCACCACTGCCCTGTAGACTCCATCAACAACACCTGCAGGTACTGCATACCACCACTGCCCCGTAGACTCCATCAACAACACCTGCAGGTACTGCTACCATCACTGCCCTGTAGACTCCATCAACAACACCTGCAGGTACTGCATACCACCACTGCCCCGTAGACTCCATCAACAACACCTGCAGGTACTGCATACCACCACTGCCCTGTAGACTCCATCAACAACACCTGCAGGTACTGCTACCATCACTGCCCTGTAGACTCCATCAACAACACCTGCAGGTACTGCATACCACCACTGCCCTGTAGACTCCATCAACAACACCTGCAGGTACTGCTACCACCACCACTGCCCTGTAGACTCCATCAACAACACCTGCAGGTACTGCTACCACCACCACTGCCCCATAGACTCCATCAACAACACCTGCAGGTACTGCTACCACCACTGCCCTATAGACTCCATCAACAACACCTGCAGGTACTGCTACCACCACTGCCCCGTAGACTCCATCAACAACACCTGCAGGTACTGCTACCACCACTGCCCTGTAGACTCCATCAACAACACCTGCAGGTACTGCTACCACCACCACTGCCCCATAGACTTCATCAACAACACCTGCAGGTACTGCATACCACCACTGCCCTGTAGACTCCATCAACAACACCTGCAGGTACTGCATACCACCACTGCCCTGTAGACTCCATCAACAACACCTGCAGGTACTGCACACCACTGCCCTGTAGACTCCATCAACAACACCTGCAGGTACTGCACACCACTGCCCCATAGACTCCATCAACAACACCTGCAGGTACTGCACACCACTGCCCATAGACTCCATCAACAACACCTGCAGGTACTGCACACCTGAGACCAGGGGTCTACACCCCTGGGGAGTACTGTCCCAGAGACACACCTGAGAAAAACCTTAGACGTATTTGTGTACATTAGTGTAAAAACGCTATTGTATGAGAGTAGCTTTACTCTTTTCCAATGGAAATACACGTTAAAAAGTGTTGACTGCTTAATTTATTCAAGGTGTCCCGCGTTTCCTTGTCAACAACTGCATAAGTAAAATAATTACACTCAGATACAACTATATAGCAATTTAAAGTTTAGTAGCTAAATTGTAGATAACTTGAGAAAAACTGCATCAGTGTTATGGTCACGTTTATATTTAATTATAATACATACATGGTTTAGTACTCCATAGTTTACAAATGCTCATCTTTGCATTAACCCAGTGAAAAGATACATCACCACATTACATTTTATTGTTTAGGAACACCAAGGCTCTAAAACCAATGCCCTTTATACTTACATGACTTACATTGGAGCTTGCAATATATCAGTACCCCATCATTTCTGTTTTACCCTCCGGAAAGGTCAGGATAGTATACCCGTTGACCGAATGATAAGCTGCTTTCTTCAGCTCACACTGAGAGGCCAGTAGGTCTGGGTGTGAGTACAGCAATGTGGAGACAAACTCAAAACATTCAGATACTCCCAGGCCTGAAAGAATAGAGCACAGAACTAGTGGACCTTGAAGCGGACATGAGATACCGAAAGGACGCCATGAAGCCATGGTAACGGTTCAATACGCCTGAAACCGAAAACCACGCGCGTGAACTCAAAATCAATGGCCAACCTGCAATTCGGTTTGCAAAAGTGTTCGATTGAATACACCCCTCACAGATATTCACTCGTATCGTATCCATATCATATTCATATCCAATACATGGTAAATCTTTGTTTTCCATTGGCAATTATAGTACAGTCAAAATTTATAGATATTGTGATTGTAAATAATTTTGCCCATTTCGGTCGGCCTATTTCCTGTTGAGTAGAAGTGGAGCTCTGCTCCTGGGTGGTGCGAGCAGGACTGTTAGGCAGGACCGTTAGGGTCTCTCACGCACCCTGCAGTCCAGCTCAGATGCTGCTCCTGTAAGAGCTCACTGCAGCAGGAGGCCTCAGGGGTAATTAATGCAGATCTGAGCTCAGCATCGCCCAGGGAGGGGCATTCATTTCATTCCCTCACATGACTCCGCACAATAGAAACACACAACAGCGCCTCCTCTGGTCATCAATGTGTAATGAAGATTATGTAGAAGATGATGATGATGTTTAAGATGATGATAATGATGAATATTATGATGAGGATGATGATGATGAGGAATATGATGATAAAGAGAGTCATGATGATGATGATTATGATCGTAGTGGTGATGATGATGATGATGGTGGTGATGATGGTGATGAGGAGGATGCTGAGGATGATGATTAAGATGATGATGATAATGATGAATATGACAATGATGATGATGATGATAATGGATGATGATGATGATGAGGAGGAGGATGCTGATGATGATGATTAAGATGATGATGATAATGATGAATATGACAATGATGATGATGATGATGGTGATGATAATGAGGAATGAGATGATGATGGTGATGGTTCCTGTGCAGGACGGATGGATATTGCTTCACCATGGTGGAGGAGGAAGAGGGCGGGGTCCCCATGCTAACGTCCGGCTGCCTGGGGCTGGTTGGCTTTGAGTTCCAGTGCAGGGTGAGTGTGGACTGGGGGGAACGGTTACCATGGGGACCGGTGACCGCGCCCTAAAGGCGACCCTGCCTCTGTCAGGCGAGACGTGTGTGACGGGGGAGCGTAACACGCGTGTCCGTGTGCTCTCTCTGACTCAGAACACGGGAAACTCGCGCCAGAGGAGGACGCTGGAGTGCTGCACAGACCAGGACTTCTGCAACCGCGACCTGCACCCTACCCTGCCCCCGCTGAAGACCAGTAAGCTGCTCTTTCAGCCCGGGGGGCGCGGTGGAAAAGCGTTTAGTGTGCGCCCTGCTAACCTAACAGGGTTCATTCAGATTGCGGAATTTTCTAGTTTGATTCCAGACATCCCCATTTGGATTTACGGTGATGATGATGATGATGATGATGATGTTGATGATGATGATGATGATAATACTTTATTGTCAGATCAAGTCTGAAATTTTTCTTACATCACATAATGTTGTGATGAGAATGTTTGCCTGATTTTGTTAGTATATATTTAATGTTATAATGTTTGGATGCAAAGTGCATGCAAAGCTTCTGACAACAGCTTGTCATAGTTATTATTTATTTAGTCATGGGAAAACATAAATGGATAAGGGGGTGGGTTTCAAATATACTTTAAATATGGTCCCAATTAAACTATTTAAATTACGGATTCGTTTCACATTGCTGACATTCCTTCTCGAATGACTCTCCTCAAATTCTTTTCTACCTTGAATAATGAAACCAAGGAACATTCCAAGGCTGTTCCTACAATGTTCCTTTGTGACATTGAAGGAGCATCCCAGAACCTGGACAAGTGTTTGCGCTGGGAACATTTCCCAAAACTTTCCTAATGTTATGGGAATGTTCTGTGAGCTAAAGCTGGTTGGCTGGATACCTGAAATAAATCACAATGACACAGAACCACACACACACACACACACACACAGACACACACACTCTCTCTCTCACACACACACACACACACACAGACACACGCACACAGTAGTGTTGCTCGGTCCTCTGCCCCCCGATTGGTGGGATGGCTCGTCCTGCTCTCGTGGCTGATGGGTGCTGACAGGTTAAAGTGTTGCTAACCGCACGCTCGGTGGTGAGTGGAGGGGGCTGCTCTCTGTGGCAGCCGCACGCTCTGTGCTGAGTGGGGGGGGGGGGGGCGCTCTCTGTGGCAGCCGCACGCTCGGTGCTGAGTGGAGGGGGCTGCTCTCTGTGGCAGCCGCACGCTCGGTGCTGAGTGGGGGGGGCCGCTCTCTGTGGCAGCCGCACGCTCGGTGCTGAGTGGAGGGGGCCGCTCTCTGTGGCAGCCGCACGCTCGGTGCTGAGTGGAGGGGGCCGCTCTCTGTGGCAGCCGCACGCTCGGTCCTGAGTGGAGGGGGCCGCTCTCTGTGGCAGCCGCACGCTCGGTGCTGAGTGGAGGGGGCCGCTCTCTGTGGCAGCCGCACGCTCGGTGCTGAGTGGAGGGGGCCGCTCTCTGCGGCAGCGCTGTGGATAAACAGGTGCAGTGGACCCGCGGGCCCTGCTTGTTCTCTCACTCTCTAATAAAAAGGACAGGAGCTCCCCCGGGACAGCTTGGGTTCCAGCATCAGCCCGCGCTGGAAATAACTGCCAATCTGCCACTCTGGGCTCATACCTCACACACACACACAGACACACACGTACACACGCCTGTGTGTGTGTGAGGTGCCGTGGCAGTGGGAGGAATGCTATCACTGTCATACTCAGTTTAGGTTACATAACCTCAGGGAGACAAATGAAATGTTAGAAAGGCCGCTTGTGCCTGTCCCACGCAGTGCAAACTAAGACTGTCCCACAGTGCTCTGTGTGTGTGCTGAGAATGACTGAGACTGAGACTGTACTGTGTGTGCTGAGAATGACTGAGACTGTGACTGTACTGTGTGTGCTGAGGATGACTGAGACTGAGACTGCACTGTGTGTGCTGAGAATGACTGAGACTGTACTATGCAGTGGTGTTTGTACTCTCTGGTGAGTGTTGGGATTGTGGGATAGTGGCGGGGTGGCCTGGGCTTCAGGTCAGAGATCAGGGGCGGGGTTTTGGAGGCCCTGTCAGAGGCCTACTGCTGAGCGAGCGATGGTAAGGCTAGAGTCCCGCGGAAAGCTGAGGCGTTTCCTCAACCAAAACACAACCCCCCCCCCCCCCCAGGAAGAGGGGCGATCGATCCGGGCTCCGATTGCACCTCTTATTCACCGCTCATGCTGCTGATTTGGGGGGGGGGGGGGGGGGGGGGGGGAGGGTTGATAAAATGTGGTCTTCTGAACAGATTTTAGCCACTGGTGGGATGTAGAAAGGAAGTGTTCATGGTTAAGATACGAGTTTAGGGAGGAGTAGAAATCCTGATTCCATTTCCCTTTATCTCTCTATCTCCCTCTTTCCCTGTCTCTCTCTACATATATCTCCTCTCTCTCTCTCACTACATATATCTCCTCTCTCTCTCTCTCTCTCTCTCTCTCTCTCTACATATATCTCCTCTCTCTCTCTGTCTCTCTCTCTCTCCCTCTCTCCCTCAGGTTATGTGGACGGCAGTATCCATCACATGGCTCTGTTTGTCTCTCCCTCTCTCTCAGGTTATGTGGACGGCAGTATCCATCACGTGGCTCTGTTTGTCTCTGCCTCTGTGTGCAGTGTGGTCCTCACCCTCATCATCGTCTTCTGTTACTTCAGGTGAGCCCCCCCTCCTTCCCTCTCTCTTTCTCTCTCACTCTTTCTCTTCTCATTTTCCCTTCTCCCTTTTTTCTCAATTTGGAACACCCTCCTGCATTGACCTTTTTCTCTGATATTAACCCTTTACAGTATGAGATAACAAGTATGTGATTAGAATGTTCTTATCTGAACATTCTAATGCTGATGTCACAATCACTGCTGGCGACTGAAAGCAGTGGAGATCTAGAACACTGACTTAGAACTTCAGAAAAAAAACATTCCAAAAAACCTACTCTTCAAAGGAAGACTCAGGAGAGTGCAGGAAAGCATGGGGCCCATCCACAAATCAGAGTAGTAGCTTAACAGGATGAGCCATCCACCAGCCCTCTGTCCAATTCGTTTGCTGTTTTTTTTTTTATTATTACAGTTTATGGCAGTTTTTTTTTTATTTATTCCAAGGTTCTGCTTTAACACTGTGATTTCCATGGCAGAAGTGAATTGAAATTGACGGGTGGTTTGAAGGTTATTGTCACCCCTCTGTGGTAGATACAAACGGCAGGAGTCGCGACCCCACTACAGCATTGGGCTGGAGCGTGAGGAGACATACATCCCCTCCGGGGAATCTTTGAAGGACCTGATCGAGCAGTCACAGAGCTCTGGCAGCGGCTCGGGGCTCCCCCTGCTGGTGAGAGACCTGTACTGCAGCTGACCACCTGCTTGCTCAGATCTTATCTTTCCACATGAGACTTACACGTTTAACCTGTTGGGAAGTTTTTAAAAATATTATACAGATTTGCATGCCTATGAGTCTGTAGTCAAATAAATAGAGAATAATGTTGTATTTGTAGGAACTGCAGGTATATGTATATATATATATATATATATATATATATATATATATATATATATATATATATTTGCGAAACTCCCTTGACAGTATGTGACACAGCTGTGGCTTGTTCCCAGGTCCAGCGCACCATCGCCAAGCAGATCCAGATGGTGAAGCAGATCGGGAAGGGGCGCTACGGCGAGGTGTGGATGGGGAAGTGGCGCGGGGAGAGGGTCGCCGTCAAGGTGTTCTTCACCACCGAGGAGGCCAGCTGGTTCAGGGAGACGGAGATCTACCAGACCGTGCTGATGAGACACGAGAACATCCTGGGTACGAGGCTTTAACACGGACACGTGTGCTCACACACACACACACACACACTCTCCCTCACACACATACACACACAGGCACACATACACATATACACGCTCGCACACACACACACACACACACACACACACACACACACACACTCTCTCTCTCACACACACACACACACAGGCACACACACACACACACACACTCTCTCACACACTCTCTGTCACACACACACACACACACAGACACACACACGAACACACACACACACACACACACACACACACACACTCTCTGTCACACACACACACACACACACACACACACACACACACACACACACACACACAAACACACACACACAGACACACACACAAACACACACAGACACACACACACACACACACACACACACACACACACACACACACACACACACACAGACACACACACGAACACACACACATATATAGACGTACGAGTGCATGTATAACAGTGTGGGGCACAGAAACAGCTGAGAGAACACTGTTTGATGCAGGGTGACCAGGCAAGAGAGTATAGTGTGTGTGTGTGTGTGAGAGACAGAAGGAGAGCGAGAAAGTGAGTATATGTGTAAATAAATGAGTATATGTGTGAGTATGTGTGTGAGTGTGTGTGTGTGTGTGTGTGAGAGAGACAGAAGGAGAGCGAGAAAGTGAGTATATGTGTGAGTATGTGTGTGAGTGTATGTCTTAGTGTATATGTTTGTAGCACACACGGTTTCTCACCTGTTCCTCTGCCTCTCTCTCAGGCTTCATAGCTGCAGACATCAAAGGCACAGGCTCCTGGACGCAGCTCTACCTGATCACCGACTACCACGAGAGCGGCTCGCTGTACGACTACCTCAAGTCCACCACGCTGGACACCAAGGCCATGCTGCGGCTGGCCTACTCGTCCGTGTCCGGCCTGTGCCACCTGCACACGGAGATCTTCGGCACGCAGGGCAAGCCCGCCATCGCCCACCGCGACCTCAAGAGCAAGAACATCCTGGTGAAGAAGAACGGCACCTGCTGCATCGCGACCTGGGGCTGGCCGTCAAGTTCATCAGGTCAGAGGGCAGGACGTTCGGCATTTGTAATGCGATACATCCTCTGTTTAACCAGGGAAGGACCTTGAGAACATGGAGAAATGCCAGAGAGAGGACAGGGGTAAAGCTCCAGAAGCCATTGGTTGGGTTAGGGCCTTGCTCAAGAGCCCAATGGCAGTTATTTTCTTTCATCTAGGGACCCTCCGACTCTCCAGGGACACATTAGCACCCCTGTATGCCCACCAGGGACTCGAACCAGCAACTCCACAGTTGCCTCTCGAACATCTGCCACTAGGCTACCCTGCCTAGGCTAATTAGTATTTTTATTCATTGTATTATTATATTATTATTATTTTGGGATTATTGTAGTATTATTTTATGCAATTTCTGTAATTTTCCTGTTTCTTTTTGTTTTATAAATCATGATGTTTTCTTTTTTTTCTATTTCATATGCTTTGGTAATTCATATTGTTTTGTGTTCCTAAAGTAAATTAAAAGATTAATAAGAATAAATAAATAAACGACTGAAAGCTGAATCTGGTTTTCGCTCTCGCCCCTCCCCCTGTCACAGCGACACGAACGAGGTGGACATCCCGCCCAACACGCGTGTGGGGACCAAGCGCTACATGCCCCCCGAGGTCCTGGACGAGAGCCTGAACCGCAGCCACTTCCAGTCCTACATCATGGCCGACATGTACAGCTTCGGCCTCATCCTGTGGGAGATGGCCCGGAGATGCGTTTCAGGAGGTACGCCTGCCCCCTCTCTCCTCCCTCCTTCCCTCTTTCTTCCATCTCTGTCTGCTCTTTCTTTGTCAACATTATGATCAGATACATAAATGGGTGATGTGGGAACTTCCAAGTGGAATGACTGTGTCACATTATACTTAATTATTCACAAAAAAACTCTGTTTTAAGTGAAGTGTTTGCTTTTGCCAAAAGCCTCTAAAGACAGGAAATGAAATTGATCAGCCCTAACGCTGATATCAGCCTGCTCTCCACCAGGGTGTATCAGCACCAAGTCTTTGATAACTGCTACAGCCCTGTATATGTCTACTGTACTTCAGACAGCATGTACTCACCACTGGGCAGATTGTTTAAGATTAAAACCATTAACGAGAGTTCCATTAACGAGAGTTCCATTAACGAGAGTTCTGTTAATGAGAGTTCCATTAACGAGAGTTCCATTAACGAGAGTTACATTAACGAGAGTTCTGTTAATGAGAGTTCCATTAACGAGAGTTCCGTTAATGAGAGTTCCACTAACAAGAGTTCTGATAATGAGCCTGAGCTGAGGGGTGCAGTGAGGCGCATGTGTGTACTGACCCAGGGAAATGACTGTGCCACCCTGCAGGTATCGTGGAGGAGTACCAGCTGCCGTACCACGACCTGGTGCCCACGGACCCGTCCTACGAGGACATGAGGGAGGTGGTGTGCATCAAGAGGCTGCGGCCGTCCTTCCCCAACCGCTGGACCAGCGACGAGGTACAGGAGCCCAACGCAGCACCGGGACACCCCGCCTTCAGAACACTGAGCACCGGGACACCTCGCCTTAGAACACTGAGCACCGGGACGCCCCGCTTCAGAACACTGAGCACCGGGACACCCCGCTTTAGAACACTGAGCACCGGGACACCCCGCTTTAGAACACTGAGCACCGGGACACCCCGCTTCAGAACACTGAGCACCGGGACACTCCGCTTTAGAACACTGAGCACCGGGACGCCCCGCTTTAGAACACTGAGCACCGGGACGCCCCGCTTTAGAACACTGAGCACCGGGACACCCCGCTTTAGAACACTGAGCACCAGGACACCCCGCTTTAGAACACTGAGCACCGGGACGCCCCCCTTTAGAACACTGAGCACCGGGACACCCCGCTTTAGAACACTGAGCACCGGGACACCCCGCTTTAGAACACTGAGCACCGGGACACCCCGCTTTAGAACACTGAGCACCGGGACGCCCCGCTTTAGAACACTGAGCACCGGGACACCCCGTTTAGAACACTGAGCACCGGGACACCCCGCTTTAGAACACTGAGCACCGGGACACCCCGCCTTAGAACACTGAGCACCGGGACGCCCCGCTTCAGAACACTGAGCACCGGGACACCCCGCTTCAGAACACTGAGCACCGGGACACCCCGCTTTAGAACACTGAGCACCGGGACACCCCGCTTTAGAACACTGAGCACCGGGACACCCCGCTTTAGAACACTGAGCACCGGGACACCCCGCTTTAGAACACTGAGCACCGGGACACCCCGCTTTAGAACACTGAGCACCGGGACACCTCGCTTTAGAACACTGAGCACCGGGACACCCCGCTTTAGAACACTGAGCACCGGACCCCAGTCCCTCGCATTTAGAACACTGATCCACCGGGACAAATTCTTATTTGGAACACTGAGCACCGGGCATACCCCTATTGAGTATACAAGTTTAGAAAATTGATACAGCTTGTGGACACTCCAGTAGGCAAGTGTTTTCCCGTTTAGGTTAGCTATAAATGGGAAACTATTTTCTGATTGACTGCTGTGCAGAAATACAGCAAGCCGTGGTTTGATTTCATTATTTTTTTACAGTATCATGCTTAAGGATGCGTTGCTTAGTTAAAGAAACCAACTTATTTTTCATATCTTCTTTCTTTTTTATAAGGCGATAAAATACATCAGATATACAAAATCACTGAGCCCAGGTGTTAGTCCTCTCTTTTATCAATCCATAATCCTCTGTAGTTAGTTTGTGGTTTAAAACTATTCATTTCGATGAGGTCCCGGGAATAAATAGAAGTGAATTAGGTACTGGGCGCCCAAGAGGGCACTTGTAACTTATTATTATTGCTCATGTTATGCCACAGTGAAATATCCCTTTAAGGGAGGTGTTTCAGTCATTAATAAGGCTGCCAAATATCAATTCCAACATGCAGCCAACGAGGCCAAAGCTTATTACAGGAACAAAATGGAGAACAAATCAAGCGTTAATGGCAGTTGAGGAGTCTGGCGAAGCCTTCAGCAAATCCCGGGCTGAATGAATTCTATCGCAGGTTTATACCAGTTTCACAGGTATCCACGGTAACTTGCCTCAAGGTCCACAGCCTGCCGTTGCAATTACAGCTGTAATAATGAAGGCCCTTGAATCGCCCATCACCAGTCTAAAGTGCCCATTGATCCAGTTTGCCTATGGCAGATAGACTCCGCAGTGCATATGGAGCCTAAGTGAACACGTTTAGAGCATTGTTGTACTAAGTTGCTCTGTGTAGATTACTATGATACTGAGTGTCTCTGTGTATTGTATTGTACTGTGGTACTCAGTTGCTCTGTGTAGTCTACTGTGGTACTAAATTTCTCTGTGTAGTGTCCTGTGGTACTAAGTGGCGCTGTGTAGTGTCCTGTGATACTGAGTGGCTCTGTCTGGTGTACTGTGGTACTAAGTGGCTCTGTCTGGTGTATTGTGGTACTCAGTTGCTCTGTGTAGTGTCCTGTGGTACTAAATTTCTCTGTGTAGTGTCCTGTGGTACTAAGTGGCGCTGTGTAGTGTCCTGTGGTCCTGAGTGGCGCTGTGTAGTGTCCTGTGGTCCTGAGTGGCTCTGTGTAGTGCTGTGGTACTGAGTGGCTCTGTGTAGTGTCCTGTGGTACTGAGTGGCTCTGTGTAGTGTCCTGTGGTACTAAGTGGCTCTGTGTATTGTACTGTGGTACTGAGTTGCTCTGTGTAGAATACTGTGGTACTAAATTTCTCTGTGTAGTCTACTGTGGTACTAAATTTCTCTGTGTAGTGTCCTGTGGTACTGCACGTCTCTGTGTAGTGTACTGTGGTACTAAGTGGCTCAGTGTAGTGTCCTGTGATACTGAGTGGCTCTGCCTGGTGTACTGTGGTACTAAGTGGCTCTGTCTGGTGTACTGTGGTACTAAGTGGCTCTGTCTGGTGTATTGTGGTACTCAGTTGCTCTGTGTAGTGTCCTGTGGTACTAAATTTATCTGTGTAGTGTCCTGTGGTACTAAGTGGCGCTGTGTAGTGTCCTGTGGTCCTGAGTGGCTCTGTGTAGTGTCCTGTGGTACTAAGTGGCCCTGTGTAGTGTTCTGTGGTACTGAGTGGCTCTGTGTAGTGTCCTGTGGTACTGAGTGGCTCTGTGTAGTGTCCTGTGGTACTGAGTGGCTCTGTCTGGTGTCCTGTGGTACTAAGTGGCTCTGTGTATTATACTGTGGTACTGAGTTGCTCTGTGTAGAATACTGTGGTACCGAGTGGCTCTGTGTAGTGTACTGTGGTACTCAGTTGCTCTGTGTAGTCTACTGTGGTACTAAATTTCTCTGTGTAGTGTACTGTGGTACTAAGTGGCTCTGTGTAGTGTTCTGTGGTACTAAGTGGCTCTGTGAAGTGTTCTGTGGTACTAAGTGGCTCTGTGTAGTGTGCTGTGGTACTAAGTGGTTCTGCTTAGTGTACGTTGGTACTAAGTGGCTCTGTGTAGTGTATGTTGGTACTGACTGGTCCCTCCTCTCCCTGCAGTGCCTGAGGCTGATGGGGAAGCTGATGTCAGAGTGCTGGGCGCACAGCCCCGCCTCCCGCCTGACCGCGCTGCGGGTGAAGAAGACGCTGGCCAAGATGTCCGAGTCCCAGGACATCAAGCTGTGAGGAAGGGGGAGGAGTCAGCGCCAGCAGCGGCTGACACGCACACGCACGGGTCACCTCATAGGCCCTGCCCCCGGCGGGAGGGGGGCAGGAGGGGGGCCGGATAGCGCCCTGTTGGGCCGTTGCAATAGGTCCGGGAGGGAGGGGGAGAGGGAGGGGCCTCATTGTTGCCTTGGGAACATATCGGTAAATACCCAGATCAATGGTAACGCCGCACCTGTTCCCACAGCAGGGTCTCTGTCACGCAGCTGCAGATGGACGCACAGCAGACAGGGGGCGCTATTGCTTTGCTTTCTGTGAAAGCTTCAGGGTCCGGAGGAGGAGGTCGGCGGGCAGGGAGTGGGGGGGCGGGTCTCGATGGCGCCCCCCGCAGTACTACCGGCGTCCCTTCCTTCTGGAACGTCACAGCAGGAGTGAATATTTCCCGACGATCCAAAACCATAGCACAGGATTATTTTTTTTTTTTTTTTTTTTTTTTGCCATTGTTCTTTAGCTCCTTTGGCCCTGGATTTTTAACGGTTGCCTAGGAGACAGAGCAAGGTGTGCTTCTCGTCCGTGCACAGGCAGCACATCCCCTGAGACTCGGCAAATTGTTTCTGTCCCCTGTAGGGGACACGAGTTCCCTGGTCTCAGGAACCATACGCTCTGCTGTGCTGAAGCCAACAACACTCCAAGGGATGTTCAATAAACACAAAATAGTATTTTTTGAAATTGTGTTCACTCCAGCATGTTTTCGTCTTCCGAGACACTTGCATTGTGTCAAAAACATTTTTAATTCTTGAACTTTTCTGTTCCTCCGGGCTCTGGGGGGTATCAGCTCAGTGTAATGTAGCCTGTGACTCTGTGCTGAGACTGTGCCCAGTCTGTGCTGTACCATGCTCATAATTTACACGGCCGTTAAATTTGGAGCACATGCTGCGTACGTACTGTCACGCTACATTTTCCTGAGCGAAGTTATCGTACGCTGCAGTGTTATGATAAATTTTAGCATTGAAGAAAACAAATCTGTGTAAAAATAATGCGCTAAAGCGGTTGAATGCCTGACAGTTGTTTCTGTTGTTTTTTTAAAATGGAGGAGCAGACAGGCTAACTGTCTCATTTCCCAGCTTAAAGCTAATCCACAAACTCATTGCTGCTGTTGTGCTTGATCTTCAGGTCTGCATCATTACCTATGCCTGTTACAAGAGTGCATTCAAATCCTGATGTTAATTCGTAGGTTTGGATCTATCCTATTGTGTAAGCTCAGTAGAAGGAGTCTATTCTGTTTGATTTTTGTTTAACCCTTTAAGGTGTGAGATCAAAAATATGTGATTAGAATGTTCTTAACTGAACATTCTAGTGCTGATGTGACAATTGCTGCTGGTGACTGAAAGCAGTGGAGTTCTAGAACACTGACGTAGAATTTAAAGATAAAAACATTGATCTTCAAAGGGTTTTGCACTACATGACCTTTGATCTCGTTCTCGTAGACCTAGTCCTTTGCTTGGTTCGTGCATCTTATTCAGTGCTCTGGTTGCAGTTGATTGCAAATATAAAGAAACATGATTCCTTATTTGTCAGATAAATAATACAGATAAATTATATTGGTAATTAAGGACTTGAAATGGAAAAAGTGTTTTTTTTTTCTCTGTTGATAAATTATGTAGAGAATAAATAGCTCCCTGCTCTTCGGTCAGGGGCTGTGTTTAATTTAACCTGTACAAAGCTATAAATGAGAGTGAATTAATATGCTATAAATAATATTTCAGATTTAACACTCCCCTAATAAAGTGATTTGTCTCCTGGTTCCTGCTTAGTCTGTGTGTTTACTGGGTTTTAACAGGGGCACTAGTCAGGGTGGTCTCTGCTGGGGTGAAGGATGACGTCTGGACCGTGTGAAGTGGGTCTGCACTGGTGGCCATGTCTAAGAGCAGCATCACTGACTGACTAACACACGTCAGGCCCGTGACATCCACATCCATTATCATGAAGTGTTTTCACAGTATTGCTTTGGGTCGACCGCTTATTGGATTGCTTTGAGTTAGCTTCAAGCTACAGGTAGCATCAGGTCGCTGCCCAAGTATAAAAATGGGCCTGGCCCGGATCCGGACAAAATAAAAAAAGACTTATTTCTGCAAACACATTTTTAAATGGTTATTTTCGCCATTGTGAAACATTTCCTATTCCTCTGAATTAAAAAAAAAGTAATAATAAAAATTTTTAAAAAATTCACTTTTTGGAGGCAAGACTATAGTCTTTCTTATTTCTCTGTTTTTCTGTGGAAACATTTTTCATCATACATTCCTCAAAAGACCATTTCTATGCATTTATTTCACTATGCATATTACATTAACATTATTTCCAATCCACCTTAATTTTTATTTTTATTTTTTTAATTTGCATAGTTTCACTTTTTGGAGATAAGGCTATAGTCTGGTTCCTAGACTCCTCAGAAATAAGTATACGCAATTGATTAGAATGTCAAAATTGTAATTACATCTGAAAGCTATCACTGAAAATTTGAACAATCCCAAAAAAAAATTTTGAAATGATTTAAATCTGAGTCTGGTACTGATGTTAATGCTAGCCTCCCTGCCCACCTTAAGACAGACAGTAGTGAAATCAATGATTAAAAACAATATTATAGGGCTTTTTAATGCGCATTTTATCTAAGCTGGATATGTATATGATTATTCTAAGGCTTCTGTGGTGAGTCCTTTTGCAAGCTCTGTTGTGAACACTTTCCATTCTGAGACTGCAAGTCTGTAAAGTCTGTGAAATTCTGAAAGACGTGGACTATAAACAGTCAGCAGGTTCAGACAATCTAGACCCATTCCTCCAAAAGACAGCAGCTAGTCTCATTGCACAACATATGATCTGTGTTTTTAGATTTTAGCTTTGTGACCAGCACCATCCCCAAAGTGTGGAAACATGCTTTATGTCCATCCATTATTAAAAGTAGGGTCTGAAACTAATTTTTCACCATACATTAAGGCAAATACATTTCATGTGGTTTATTTCTCCTTTGTTAAAAAAAACAATAATCCAACCTATCTGAATCAAAATTTCATATTTAAAATGTGTGCTTTTTTAATTAAAAAAAAAAAATTAGCCTACAGTCATACATGTTCTGCGGCTTTCCCATTATAAATGCTTATTTCAAAGTGAATATTAAATTTGCAGCAAATCATATCAATATGCCATTGGTACCATTGAAAACTTCAAAGGTACCACAAAAAACCGATTTAAAATTGAGAAAAAAAACGAGGTAATTATTATGAATGAAATAATACATATGCAAAATCATATGTTTCAGGGCTTTTAAAAACATTTTTTCCTTGAAAAAATATGAATATATTGCACATTTTTTAATGGCCATAGGTACCCATGCTACAGTAGAAAATATTTGACTCATTCAAAATCATTAACAAACCTGTGTCCTAACCATTCTTCAAGCTGCTGAACACAGCCGTGAACTTGCCTTTACCCTCAGACTTACCGTTTTCCTAAGCCTAACCCTAGTTTGGGCCCTTAACCCTAATTGAAGCCATTGGTAGCTTGGAAAACTTCAGAAAACCCATTCAAAATTGATTAAACATCAAGGGAAATATCACAAATAAAATAATACAAATACAAAATAATATACTTCAGGTCTTTTAAAAACTTTTTATTTTCTTGAATAAATATGAATATATTGCACATTTCTTAATATAGGTACCCATGCTACAGTAGAAAATATTTGATTCATTCAAAATCATTAAAAACCTGTGTCCTAACCATTCTTCAAGCTGCTGAACACAGCCGTGAACTTGCCTTTACCCTCAGACTTACCGTTTTCCTAACCCTAACCCTAGTTTGGGCCCTTAACCCTAATTGAAGCCATTGGTAGCTTGGAAAACTTCAGAAAACCCATTCAAAATTGATTAAACATCAAGGTAAATATCACAAATAAATAATACAAATACAAAATAATATGCTTCAGGTCTTTTAAAAATTTTTTTTTCTTGAATAAATATGAATATATTGCACATTTTTTAATGGCCATAGGTACCCATGCTACAGTAGAAAATATTTGACTCATCCAAAATCATTAAAAACCTGTGTCCTAACCATTCTTCAAGCTGCTGAACACAGCCGTGAACTTGCCTTTACCCTCAGACTTACCGTTTTCCTAACCCTAACCCTAGTTTGGGCCCTTAACCCTAATTGAAGCCATTGGTAGCTTGGAAAAACTTCAGAAAACCCATTTAAAATTTATTAAACATCAAGGTAAATATCCCGATTACAATAATACAAATACAAAATAATATGCTTCAGGTCTTTTAAAAACTTTTTTTTCTCTTGAAAAATATGAATATATTGCACATTTTTTATGGCCATAGGTCCCATGCTACAGTAGAAAATATTTGACTCATTCAAAATCATTAACAAACCTGTGTCCTAACCATTCTTCAAGCTGCTGAACACAGCCGTGAACTTGCCTTTACCCTCAGACTTATCGTTTTCCTAACCCTAACCCTAGTTTGGGCCCTTAACCCTAATTGAAGCCATTGGTAGCTTGGAAAACTTCAGAAAAACCCATTTAAAATTGATTAAACATCAAGGTAAATATCACAAATAAAATAATACAAATACAAAATAATATGTTTCAGGTCTTTTAAAAACTTTTTTTTTTGTGAATAAATATGAATATATTGCACATTTTTTAATGGCCATAGGTACCCATGCTACAGTAGAAAATATTTGACTCATCCAAAATCATTAAAAAACCTGTGTCCTAACCATTCTTCAAGCTGCTGAACACAGCCGTGAACTTGCCTTTACCCTCAGACTTACCGTTTTCCTAACCCTAACCCTAGTTTGGGCCCTTAACCCTAATTGAAGCCATTGGTAGCTTGTAAAACTTCAGAAAACCCATTCAAAATTGATTAAACATCAAGGTAAATATCACAAATAAAATAATACAAATACAAAATAATATGTTTCAGGTCTTTTAAAAACTTTTTATTTTCTTGAAAAATATTAATATATTGCACATTTTATTATGGCCATAGGTACCCATGCTACAGTAGAAAATATTTGACTCATTCAAAATCATTAACAAACCTGTGTCCTAACCATTCTTCAAGCTGCTGAACACAGCCGTGAACTTGCCTTTACCCTCAGACTTACCGTTTTCCTAACCCTAACCCTAGTTTGGGCCCTTAACCCTAATTGAAGCCATTGGTAGCTTGGAAAACTTCAGAAAACCCATTCAAAATTGATTAAACATCAAGGTAAATATCACAAATAAAATAATACAAATACAAAATAATATGTTTCAGGTCTTTTAAAAACTTTTTATGTTCTTGAATGAATATGAATATATTACACATTATTTAATGGCCATAGGTACCCATGCTACAGTAGAAAATATTTGACTCATTCAAAATCATAAAAAAACCGGTGTCCTAACCATTTTTCAAGCTGCTGAACACAGCCGTGAACTTGCCTTTACCCTCAGACTTACCGTTTTCCTAACCCTAACCCTAGTTTGGGCCCTTAACCCTAATTGAAGCCATTGGTAGCTTGGAAAACTTCAGAAAACCCATTTAAAATTTATTAAACATCAAGGTAAATATCACGATTACAATAATACAAACGCAAAATAATATCTTTCAGGTCTTTTAAAAACTTTTTTTTTTCTTGAATAAATATGAATATATTGCACATTTTTTAATGGCCATAGGTACCCATGCTACAGTAGAAAATATTTGACTCATTCAAAATCATTAACAAACCTGTGTCCTAACCATTCTTCAAGCTGCTGAACACAGCCGTGAACTTGCCTTTACCCTCAGACTTACCGTTTTCCTAACCCTAACCCTAGTTTGGGCCCTTAACCCTAATTGAAGCCATTGGTAGCTTGGAAAACTTCAGAAAACCCATTCAAAATTGATTAAACATCAAGGTAAATATCACAAATAAAATAATACAAATGCAAAAATAATATGTTTCAGGTCTTTTAAAAATTTTTTTTTTTTTTTCTTGAATAAATATGAATATATTGCACATTTTTTAATGGCCATAGGTACCCATGCTACAGTAGAAAATATTTGACTCATTCAAAATCATTAAAAACCTGTGTCCTAACCATTCTTCAAGCTGCTGAACACAGCCGTGAACTTGCCTTTACCCTCAGACTTACCGTTTTCCTAACCCTAACCCTAGTTTGGGCCCTTAACCCTAATTGATGCCATTGGTAGCTTGGAAAACTTCAGAAAACCCATTTAAAATTGATTAAAAATCAAGGTAAATATCACGATGAGAATAATACAAACGCAAAATAATATGTTTCAGGTCTTTTAAAAACTTATTATATTCTTGAATAAATATGAATATATTGCACATTTCTTAATGGCCATAGGTACCCATGCTACAGTAGAAAATATTTGACTCATTCAAAATCATTAACAAACCTGTGTCCTAACCATTCTTCAAGCTGCTGAACACAGCCGTGAACTTGCCTTTACCCTCAGACTTATCGTTTTCCTAACCCTAACCCTAGTTTGGGCCCTTAACCCTAATTGAAGCCATTGGTAGCTTGGAAAACTTCAGAAAACCCATTCAAAATTGATTAAACATCAAGGTAAATATCACAAATAAAATAATACAAATGCAAAATAATATGTTTCAGGTCTTTTAAAAACTTTTTTTTTCGTGAATAAATATGAATATATTGCACATTTTTTAATTATGGCCATAGGTACCCATGCTACAGTAGAAATATTTGACTCATCAAAATCATTAAACAAACCTGTGCCCTAACCATTCTTCAAGCTGCTGAACACAGCCGTGAACTTGCCTTTACCCTCAGACTTACCGTTTTCCTAACCCTAACCCTAGTTTGAGCCCTTAACCCTAATTGAAGCAATTGGTAGCTTAGAAAACATCAGAAAACCCATTCAAAATTGATTAAACATCAAGGTAAATATCACAAATAAAATAATACAAATACAAAATAATATGTTTCAGGTCTTTTAAAAACTTTTTTTTTCGTGAATAAATATGAATATATTGCACATTTTTTAATGGCCATAGGTACCCCTGCTACAGTAGAAAATATTTGACTCATCCAAAATCATTAAAAAACCTGTGTCCTAACCATTCTTCAAGCTGCTGAACACAGCCGTGAACTTGCCTTTACCCTCAGACTTATCGTTTTCCTAACCCTAACCCTAGTTTGGGCCCTTAACCCTAATTGAAGCCATTGGTAGCTTGGAAAACTTCAGAAAACCCATTCAAAATTGATTAAACATCAAGGTAAATATCACAAATAAAATAATACAAATACAAAATAATATGTTTCAGGTCTTTTAAAAACTTTTAATTTTCTTGAAAAATTATTAATATATTGCACATTTTATTATGGCCATAGGTACCCATGCTACAGTAGAAAATATTTGACTCATTCAGAATCATTAACAAACCTGTGTCCTAACCATTCTTCAAGCTGCTGAACACAGCCGTGAACTTGCCTTTACCCTCAGACTTACCGTTTTCCTAACCCTAACCCTAGTTTGGGCCCTTTAACCCTAATTGAAGCCATTGGTAGCTTGGAAAACTTCAGAAAACCCATTTAAAAATTGATTAAACATCAAGGTAAATATCACAAATTAAATAATACAAATGCAAAAAAATATCTTTCAGGTCTTTTAAAAACTTTTTTTTCTCTTGAATAAATATGAATATATTGCACATTTTTTAATGGCCATAGGTACCCATGCTACAGTAGAAAATATTTGACTCATTCAAAATCATTAACAAACCTGTGTCCTAACCATTCTTCAAGCTGCTGAACACAGCCGTGAACTTGCCTTTACCCTCAGACTTACCGTTTTCCTAACCCTAACCCTAGTTTGGGCCCTTAACCCTAATTGAAGCCATTGGTAGCTTGGAAAACTTCAGAAAACCCATTCAAAATTGATTAAACATCAAGGTAAATATCACAAATAAAATAATACAAATACAAAATAATATGCTTCAGGTCTTTTAAAAACTTTTTTTTTTCTTGAATAAATATGAATATATTGCACATTTTTTAATGGCCATAGGTACCCATGCTACAGTAGAAAATATTTGACTCATTCAAAATCATTAACAAACCTGTGTCCTAACCATTCTTCAAGCTGCTGAACACAGCCGTGAACTTGCCTTTACCCTCAGACTTACCGTTTTCCTAACCCTAACCCTAACCCTAGTTTGGGCCCTTAACCCTTATTGAAGCCATTGGTAGCTTGGAATACTTCAAAAAACCCATTCAAAATTGATTGAACATCAAGGTAAATATCACAAATAAAACAATACAAATACAAAATCATATGTTTCAGGGCTTTTAAAAACATTTTTTCCTTGAAAAAATATGAATATATTGCACATTTTTTAATGGCCATAGGTACCCATGCTACAGTAGAAAATATTTGACTCATTCAAAATCATTAAAAAAACCTGTGTCCTAACCATTCTTCAAGCTGCTGAACACAGCCGTGAACTTGCCTTTACCCTCAGACTTACCGTTTTCCTAACCCTAACCCTAGTTTGGGCCCTTAACCCTAATTGAAGCCATTGGTAGCTTGGAAAACTTCAGAAAACCCATTTAAAATTGATTAAAAATCAAGGTAAATATCACGATTACAATAATACAAATGCAAAATAATATCTTTCAGGTCTTTTAAAAACTTTTTATTTTCTTGAAAAATATTAATATATTGCACATTTTATTATGTCCATAGGTACCCATGCTACAGTAGAAAATATTTAACTCATTCAAAATCATTAACAAACCTGTGTCCTAACCATTCTTCAAGCTGCTGAACACAGCCGTGAACTTGCCTTTACCCTCAGACTTACCGTTTTCCTAACCCTAACCCTAGTTTGGGCCCTTAACCCTAATTGAAGCCATTGGTAGCTTGGAAAACTTCAGAAAACCCATTTAAAATTGATTAAACCTCAAGGTACATATCACAAATAAAATAATACAAATGCAAAATTTGATTTCTCATTTAAATTAGACAAAAAACTCTATATCTTAACGGTTTTGGAACCTGTAAACATAAATTTCCATAAGGGGCAAATATACATGAAATCTAGCACACCCTTGTGCACACACTCACACACACACACACACTCGCACACACAAACCCACACACTATTTGCACTGTCACACACATACAATCTCACGCACTCAAACACACACCCACTACTGTATGTGTTCACATACGCACACACACACACTGAAGTACAGCACAACGTACACACTGCACACACATGTACATGCACACGCACACATGACTGAGACCTACACCAGCACAGCAGCCATATTCAGATATTCAGGCAAAACAACCACATGATCAATGTTGCTTATAAATATAATTTATTACTTGTTTAAAAATTCTTTCTTACACTTTGTACAGAAATTTGAAGAAATCCGAGCATTTGCAGGACACGTCCCAAAGTGCAAGTGCTGAGCACATCTTCACTTTAGTGCCAATAGTACTGATCCAAACACACCTGAACGGCCACTTCACCACTTCAAGCATTTCCACAAAAGAACATCGTGTTTGTAATGGATGCCCGAGTTTGCATAGACAGCTTTTTTAAAAATCTGACAGCTTTTGCGAGAGAACAAAGACTAGAGACTGCCTACTGCCGTTGTATAAACTGAGGACAAGCTCAGACTGGAAACCTCTGTACATAATACATGTATCATACACACCTCATTGCCCAAAAATATCTGTGTGGTTTTATTACATTTCATTGTCCCCGTCTCCCCCTGTTGGTGTAGAATGGAACTGTCCAGTTGAGGTCAGCAGGCACTCTGCTCACACTAGACATTAACAGAGGAGGCGGGGCCACCTGTCTCCCCAGGTTACCATGGAGATGCAGATCCAAGGGAGACGGGTCCTCCAACTTTGGGACAACATCAACCCCGCCCCCCCCCCCCCCCCCCAATATTACTGTGTTGTATTGGGTGGTAGAATTAGTGTCGCTCCCCCAGAAAATAAAAAAGAAATAAAAACCAGAAAGGAAATTCCCTGTTTGCTGTCGTTCCCCGACTGCCCACCCCCAAAGTATAAATGAGATCAACGCCCTCGCACAGTATCACATACAGGAGAGGCAAAACATGAACCAAATAACACACAATAATTAGCTATCTGAGCTCTTTACCCAGGAGGCCTTGTGTGAAATCACCGTAGATATGAATTCACAGCCACTGTGAAGGGTTTTTGTGTTTGTTTATTTTTTTTGTACATCAATAGATGCAATCACCAAATAACCTGCAAGAAAAGCAATCCTGAGGATGCAAATATCTAACAAAGAATTACCCCCCCCCCCCCCAAACAATGAAACTTAACGATGTCTCCCTCTTGTAGCCTGACACTCAATAAGAAGGAAAAATCAAAACCAGCCTTTTATAGTTTAAGCGTTTGTTCCTTCACTTATTTTGTGAAAGAATATTTCACAAAAATCCAAACACAAAGTGGCTTAGAGGTAAGACACACTGGTTTCTCTTATCAAGATGGCTGTACTTATCGACAAGAAAGCTGACACACTTCCAATTATTATTATTATTATTTTGAAAAGTTCCACCGGTAGGATAGAACTTTGGTTTGAAGTAATCATATAAGGTGTTACAATCTGCAGTTTGCCGTACATATTTGGATTTTGACATTTCCTGTTTTCAAAAATACTGCTGGTTTTGGAACTATACTAGTATAAATAATCATTTGCAGACAAGTATTTTTTTTATTATCTTAAATGACCAAAATTATATGATTTCTAATACAATTAATAGAACTGAGACACGGGGAGGGGGTGGGGTAGGGGGTGATTAATTAAATAGTAATAGTGACAGTCTTCACCTTTGCTAAACCAATCAGATCATAACTTGAGTCAGTCATTGTCTTAGATCCTTTAGGTCTGCTGCTTGCACTGCCATGGAGAGAAAGGTTTACATTATAAAAGATAAAAGTGTGAGTGGTTTAAAATTCTGAAAGGCATATTTAGGCAGAACAGGTATTTTTTTTACCTGTGCACTGCAGTGTGCAGAAGTTACCTGTTGCTCCCTCGTTGCACAACAGCTTACCTAAACACCTGAGCCCGGACACACTTACACACCCCTGTAAACACTGCTGGCGAAGGTTAACTTAACGAAGCACCAGGTGCTCAGATGAGCTGCTGCAGGCTGATATTACAACATCATGACTTAACACAATGCACCACATTTTTCCTCCTTTCATCAAAACACATTTAAACTTCAGTATTTAAAAAAAAAAAAAAAACTTAAAATAATACGACAAATCACAAATTTACAGATATCACAATGTTCTTTTATGCATATATACAGGTTTGCACAGTTGGCTTTGTACTACTAAAAAGAGGGGTTGCACATGTTTTTCTCTATGCCCACAAGATGGCACTGTGGAGAAAGGAAATGGCTAAACAAAAATAAAAAATATGACATACATGTGGGCATGATATAGTGTTGCACAAAAATATAAAAGAAATAAAAAACCCTCCTGTATTAACTCTCCTGCGTGCGGTCTCTCGCACACAAATCCGTGTATAGATTTCCTTCTGTAATTAGGAGAGCACTTGAACATGTCGATACTGCAGAAACGATACAAGCATGATAAATGATTTTTGGAGCAGGCAGGTGGGAATGAAGGAGCAGGTGAGAAATGTTTTGATTGGTTGATCCGTAACTCAACTGCACGCATCACAATAGCCCACACTGCTGACCACTGAGCAACCCGCAACCCGTCTGGAGCGCGATGACATCATCCACATACATGGACAGCAGAATAAAGCGTTTCCTAGGAAACTGTATCAACAGGAAAACTGCACCAAGGAGCCTACAGCCATGGCTAACAAGAAACCTCTGGTGTAAGTTTATGCTTCCATCATGTATAAATTTTATTTATTTCCGTTTTTTTGCTATTTTTCGTCTTTCGTTGCGTTTCCATAGAAATGAAAAGCAGAATTTTCATTTTTTCTCTTTCAAGAAAGGATAAGCAGGCTCAGCCCACACAAGCTTTTCTCTCTCAGACCCGTTTGCATCGTCTGAGGACCTGATCCGTGCTAATCTCCCGCAGGCCGCACGTCGTACGCCGGTCCGTTTTCCCTCCGTCAGTCAGTCGGCTTTTTCTCAGCATCAGTGGTCCGTTGCCATGGGAACGAAGGTGTCCTGGCGACCCATCTCCTCCAGCACGGCGGCCAGGTGGGCCAGGCCTCCGTCCGGAAAGTGCTGCGCCTCCCACAGGTCCAGGATCACCCCCGTCGGGCTGGACTTCGTAGCGAAGTAGTTCAGGTACCTAGCAACAAGGACAGAGAGGATCATGGGAGTAGTTGCTTTGACCCTTTCCTTGGAGTTTACTAATTCTACAACAAACCAATATCTACCATCCTCAGACCAGCTGGGCTGGGAGTTTACTAATTCTGTGACACACATCAATCACATCGATCACATTTATGACCAAGAGAAAATCAGGGAAGAGCTGCACACAAATCCTGCAGAAGGAAAGTTGCGACACAGGGCTGAGATAGAGACACACTGTGAAAAACACATGAAATTGTGAACAGGACACCGAGCGGGAAAATCCCACTGACGACAAAGCATCTGAAGCAACCAGAAAAGACACTGAAGGGTTTAAGTTGTCATTAAATAACTTTTTAAAAAGTATTATTCTGGATGGCATGTGGTATCCCGCTGGTATAATAAAATATTAATTTATTCATCTGTTATTCATGTACAAATCTAGCAGCCTTCTGTTGGCATTCAGATCACAGCTCCTGTCACTGTTCATGTTCACAGATGTGCTCTTTTTCTGTTTTAAGACATGATTTGCTTCAGGATATACAGTCCTGCCAGGGAAGGGGATCTGAACTGCAGTGCACCGAAGGGGAAGAGAGAGATGAAGGGGAGAGGGGCGAAGCAGGGGACCCTGGGAAACAGCCGCAGAACGAGCACGGGGGACAGCACAAAGGCTCCAGCAGCCAATCAGAGAGCCCCGCGCCCTTCCTACTCAACGTCTCCTCCGCGGAGCTAAAGCGAGAGGTTCTCATATCCGTCTGCTTCGCCGTCTGTCTGCGCCTACCTAAAATTAAAAACAGGGTGAAGGAGAAAGGAAGGAAAGAAGAAAATGGGAACCCCCTCCCCCCCCACCCCAACCACCCACCCCATGCCTCCCCTCCTGCTTCCTCCGGTAGCATAGTCCCTTCTGGGAGGTGAGCTCATTGGGTACAGAATTAGCCCTCAAAACAAGCTGTCAGAAGGGGGGGGGGGGGAGAGAGACAAAAATCTCTCGTGGATTTGGGCTCACCTGTCCAGGCTCAGCTTGTGGGCCAGCATCCTCCAGTCGTTGCCGCGGGTCTGGGGGGCGTCCAGGCTGCCGCACAGCTTCTGCCGGATGGACAGGGGGATGCGGAACGCGCCGGGCCCCACCAGGGCGGTGACGTTGCCCGCCGGGTCCAGCAGCGACGTGTCTATGCTCTGGACGTCCTGCGGAGACGCGGCAAGAGAGACGACAACACGCCCCGATCAGCACCAAGGCCCGACCCGTAACAAGGCCCAATCCTTTTCAGGATTTTGTGACAACATCTTCTCCCAATTACTCAATTAGCTCAATCGTATCTTTATCTGACGTGTGTATACACAGCAGCTACAGCCACAGCCTGCAAGTGCATCCTAATAATTTAACTGTGCTCAAGCGCGCGAGTGAAACAGCGTAGTTTATAGAGCTGTCAGAAAACTAAAACTAAGGGTAATTGGTTGGAACAAAAACCCACACGCGGACCGGCCCGCCAGGACTGGAGCGGCGCACCCCTGATTCCCCAGGCCGCCCCCACCGCCAGCCCTTCTCCTTCAGCGATCAGCGTTTGGACTTTCTCAAACGGCTGAGCATCGGGGGCCATGCTTAATTGTGCCGCTGGCCGTGCGGTAATTACACTCCTGTGAAGGCCGATATCTGTGCTCCGGTCGTTCCTAACGCGGCAGACGCATTTCACCAACTAACTGCTTTAACCCGCCGGCCAACTAACTGCTTTAACTCGCCGGATTCCGGCTCAACTCTCGTCTCTCGTGCCGCGATCTCCTCGCAGTGTCGCTGCTCAGTGAGACCTGAGGAAAGACTAAACCGGCTAACGATGCAGACGTAACTGTTTGTGCCGATTTTCCGATTGCTTGGAGCTGTGCAGAGACGGCGTCCTTCCTGATTCGCTGAAATTAAAAGCTCCTTGCAGGAGGCTAGCCTTGTGTTCCATCAGCGGGTTTTCTCAGATCAGCAGAACTCGGGAGACGACCCGAACGGCCTCTGGAACGCCATCAAATGTGTCCTAACACGTCAGTACACAGCTTCCTCTTCCACTTCACAAAGAGAACCCTAAAGACCCCGACAGACGCTCCATACACTGCAGTATACTGTAAATACACAGACACAGACACAGACAGAAAAAAAAAAACCCTATAATCAATATATTCTACAATGTATCTTTATAAAACATATATTGCGACCAGACCTAAGTCAAATCTGTATTTGTTTTGGATTCAAATATTTTTCTACACTTTACTGATCTTGTCTGGTGTATTGGAACCAATGAAATACCCTCAAAAATTGCAAACCTCATCTTCTGGTAATATTAACAGGCTCAATTACACCAGGCAAGATCAATAGAGCACAGAAAAGTATTTGAATCCAAAACAAATATGTATTTGACCCAGGTCTGATTTATTTATTTTTCCAACAGGGGAGTATTAAAGACCTCAAACCCTCACCTCAAAGTGGAGAACCAGCAAAAAAAAATCTCTCGTATGAAATGATACCACATTGAAACGTTGAACCGCATGCTTTACTGAAAGACAGAACTGGCTGTAGTCACACGCCGAGCCCACAGGAGGTTTTATTTGCACGCCAGCAGGCAGAGCCAGCTCCTCGCTCAGTTCCTGAGTCTCACGCAAAGTGAATCATCTGAATCCACGGCAGCAACGCGCTCACCTGCGCTGGGAGCTTCCACAGAGCCCTGATACGATCAGCCCCACCGCGTGCGTGTTTCACTCAGAATCAATCTGCGAGCGCTCTGAATGCACCAGCTTCTGATAATGTAGTTTATTTTTTTTTTTTACATCAACCGCGTCTCCCTTTGGATTATCCCCTGTAAGCTGTGCTCAGGTTTATGAACTGATATCTCGAGATGAAGATGCTCCTTCAGAGTTTGTGAAGGGGAAATCGCCATCCCAGTGACAGGCAGAGATAAGGGGGAGGGGATGGGGGGGGGGGTCAGGGCAGGCAACAAAAAATGCTATATCTCTATCAGCAGAACACCTGGAATGAGACGTTCCACTTTTTGATTGGCTGTAGAAAGTTTGAGCCAGGGCTATGCTGCAGGCCATTGGCCACATGGGTATGAATTGGCTCCTCCAGTAAAAGCCCCGCCCACATGACGTCATGATTGGTAATCGACCAATAGCGTGTTAGCACACCACATCCCTGGAAGCTGAATGGGCATCTCTCACATCAGGGCCACCCCAGTCAGGTTAACTGCACCACTAAGACCAAACGAGCACAGGATTATATAATGAAAGTTACGGTCTAAAGTACAGACCATGCAGCCCATCGAGGCTCATCAATTACCTCCTCTACAGAGCCAAGATATTCAGCCCTGGCCACTGAGAGCAGTAGTACTGCAGGCTTCTTTACTGCCCCAAAGTTAATTGATTGATTTGTAACACCACTGATTGGCTGGATGTCCTAAGCACCAGGTGGACTAACTCCCTAAGCAGAGGAGAAGAATAAAAAGTCGTAAAGCCTGGACTTCAACCCCCACTGACTCTCTGCTCTACAAATTTCAGGCATATAGCAGACAGCCTACCAAAGCAGTTCAGGTTCGGTACCTTGACCAAGAGTACAGCAGCAGTGCCTGATCCAGGATTTAAACCTGCAACCTCTGGGTAACAGGCCCAGTTCCCTAACCACTACACTAACCTACGCTGCCGGGTATCTGTGTGGAATTGGCCCTTAGCTAATGCCCAGCTATGGCCGCTCGTTGTGCCATAAGGGAGGATGGGTGAGGGCATGACCAGGCGTGGCAGATTTGGCGCTCACCTCAGACAGAGCGCTGCTGAGCTGGAATATCTGCCCCTCCCCCTCCACCTGCCGCACGCACAGCTTGCAGGTGAGCTCGGCGGTCGCCATGGAGAAGCGCTCCAGGGTGAAGGTGCAGTGCAGGGAGCGCTGGGATCCGCTCCACACCAGGTAGAACGGGATCTCCTGCGGGGGGGGGGGGGGGGGGGGGGAGAGAGGGGTACAGCCGGTCAGAACAGGGTACAGCTCGGTCAGAATGGGGTACAGGAGTCAGAACGGGATCTCCTGGAGGGGAAGAGAGTGGGATACAGCAGTCAGAATGGGGTACGCACGGTCAGGGGAGAACAGGGTACAGCATGCAGGTGCATTAACAAAGTCTTGCTGTAGAGGAACGTGTCCTCATTTGGCCTACCCTGTAATTAAAGGTTACAGTTTTTAAAAATTAAAAATTATAAATGGCGTATTGTACAGTCACCTCAGGCACAGCCCCAGTACTGTATGCAGCCTTGTGTCTGACTGAGTATTGCCTCTATCCATCTCTCAGACCAAGCTTCGCACCAACTCTCTGCACATAACAGAGATTCAGTAAAAGCTGTTCAAAGGCATTTTCATAATGGACGTCACTGACATTTAAAAACAACTTTTAAGAGAGAACAAAAAACAAGACCCTGATATATGCAGTATACACAGTGTATAGTGCATTCAAAAGAGCATATGAATATAGCATTGGCCTTATTCCTTCTTTCAGCATAAAACTGCATTCTGAAACTTTAAAACTTGATAAAAAGTCAATATAAAGTCTCATTATCTGCACTTGTCCCGTTTGAGAAAAAATGCTTTATATGTGGGTTTTGAAATTTGAAACATCTCCATGGCAACGTCGTCCTGACTGATCTGGACACCAGAACTGTTTCACCATACGAGCGGCAGGCCAAGGAAAACCGACGAAGATCATCCACATCAATAGTGCCAAAAAAGCCCAATAAATAAGTCTGATTCATATCCATAAAGACTGGGAAAGGGACACGCTGGGCCAGGGGAGTCCTACGTGGAATACGTTATGAGACAAAACAATAAAATGGCTACCTTATAGGGACTACTTTATTAAAGTCACCTAATTAGCAGGTAAAGCATACGCAAAAACCTTGAGATGTGTCATCTGGGCAACCAAATTGTGTGTACTAAACTACGGTACACACAGTTTGATAAAAACAGAAACAGAAAAGCATCTTCCTGTGATTTTAATCAGCTGGCTTTAAGTGACTTACACGTTCTAATAATAAGTGACTCGTAGTGAGGTGAATGGTGGAAGTGTAGAGGAGCAGAGGAAACACACGAGCGCGTGCCTCTCACTGCTGTAATGGCTGCTGCGTGTTCTGCATGCAGGGGTTCGCCTAATTGGCCAGCGTATAGCTTCATAGCGTCATACATCACGTCTCGGCGAGCAAAGCTCAGCTTCCCGGGGGATTCAAGGCTGCGGGATGCTGTGAAGCACTTTGTGACAAACCTTTCCGTTGTATAAATATGCACGTATATAAATATATATATATACGCATACACATATAAATATATATTTACTTTGGAGTTTTCTGTCACATGACTCAGTTTCAAGTACACACACCTTCAAGAAAAAAAAGCACAACCGTCAACTCTACAGCTACACCAGTTTCAATGAACCTCATTAGTTCTCATTAATCCTCCGCTTGTGGAACTCCCAGCAATATTCTGAGCCTTCCACCTCAGAGTTCCGCTAATTGCTAAATGTGCACAAGGTGAGAGTGAAAGTCTGCGAGAGCCAGCGGGTCTCTGTGATGCGTACGCGAGCGCGGAGGGGGATCCCCGCGCGCTCTCACACCCCGGGCGCGCTTTTTAACGAGGGGCGTATGCCCACGCGCAGCGCCCCCTGGGGACGCGATGAGAGGCGACGGGAAAAACTGCCATCAAAGGTTTTTTTTTTGGGGCGTGAGGTTTAGACGGCGAACAAGTTTACCGCTCATGGGCACTCACGCAGAAGGTTCTTTTAAAATTCGGGAAATATATTTCCTTTGATTCGTTTTTGGAGGTGATTAGGTATTACATCACAGGCATTTAGCAGATGCATTTAGCAGACACTCTTATGCTTAACTTCCACAACTTTTTTTTTTTTTTTACATAGCATTTACACTGCATTCATTTATACAGCTGGATGTATACTGAAGCAATGCAGGTTAAGTACCTTGCCCAAGGGTACAACGGCAGTGTCCTGCCAGGGAATCGAACCTGCAACCTTTAAGTTACCAGTTCCTTACCCATTAAACTAAACTTCGGCCCACTGGCCCAAATGCTGGGCAGCCACACTGGGTTGGCGCTGTACTCTACCAATGGAAGTTTATCTGTGTACAGAGTTCAGCGCACTGTGAGCACAGCGTGTAACTGGAGACACGCATCAGCTGATTCGCAGCAGATCTACTGCTAGCCCCGAAAGAAGGTGTTTATGTTTTGGACTTTGCGATAGAACGTATTTGTTTCTAAGCTCCTTGGTTACAACAGGTGTTCAGGCCACAAAAAATATTAAGTAAAAACCTGTTTTTGGAACTGTGGTACAAAAAGTGTGTGGGGAAATGGATCAAACAGTCCAACTGGGCAGAACCATATGGGATCCAGCATGGAGACACAAGCAGATTTACATATGTCCTGCTCTCCTTTCTCCTCTGTCAGGTTCGCTTTTATTTTTGCATTTTTCTTGCACATACAAGCGCCTTATTACTGTTACCATGTTGATTTTTAATGATACCACCGAGCATGACTGGTGAAAAAAAACCCTCACCAGCTGGTATGCCCACTCATTTTTCAGATGGCTGAGCTCAACATCCTGTAAAAATACAGTAAATTTTTTTTTAAAATTATGACAGGAACTCCTCAGCCCAGGTGCATGCTGGGACTTGCGGTGCAGCCCCACCTGGTACTTGGCTAGTAGCTTGCTCCTCCACAGCGCGTGGGGAACGTCGTGGATGGACAGCCGCAGGTTGTGACTGTTGTCCTTGAAGTTGAGCATCTTTGGTTCATCCAGCAGCTTCCCCCCCATCTGCTTCTCCATCTGCAGAACCTCCTACACGAGTCACAGAACACAGAACCGTTAGAGAACAGAACACAGAACCTACACGAGTCACAGAACACAGAACCGTTAGAGAACAGAACACACAACCTACACGAGTCACAGAACACAGAACCTACACGAGTCACAGAACACAGAACCTACACGAGTCACAGAACACAGAACCGTTAGAGAACAGAACACACAACCGTTAGAGAACAGAACACACAACCTACACGAGTCACAGAACACACAACCGTTAGAGAACAGAACACACAACCTACACGAGTCACAGAACACAGAACCTACACGAGTCACAGAACATAGAACCATCAGCGTACAGAACACAGAACCTACACGAGTCACAGAACACAGAACCGTCAGCACACAGAACACAGAACCTACACGAGTCACAGAACACAGAACCATTAGAGAACAGAACACACAACCTACACGAGTCACAGAACACAGAACCGTCAGCGCACAGAACACAGAACCTACACAAGTCACAGAACACAGAACCGTTAGAGAACAGAACACACAACCGTTAGAGAACAGAACACACAACCTACACGAGTCACAGAACACACAACCGTTAGAGAACAGAACACACAACCTACATGAGTCACAGAACACACAACCGTTAGAGAACAGAACACACAACCTACATGAGTCACAGAACACAGAACCGTTAGAGAACAGAACACACAACCTACACGAGTCACAGAACACAGAACCGTTAGAGAACAGAACACAGAACCTACACGAGTCACAGAACCGTTAGAGAACAGAACACAGAACCTACACGAGTCACAGAACCGTTAGAGAACAGAACACAGAACCTACACGAGTCACAGAACCGTTAGAGAACAGAACACAGAACCTACACGAGTCACAGAACACAAAACCGTTAGCGTACAGAACACAGAACCTACATGAGTCTGCAATTCAAGTTCAAAAAATGGAATATTCCCAAATACTTCAGAATATAAGTATTTATGAATATCCCCATTTTTCTTTGCATGATTTCACATTTCAACAAATGCAATGATATATTACAAAAATATGCAAGCCCGTTTTTGAAAAACATGTCTCTTTTTTGTACAAGGTGAAGGTCTGAATAAAGAAGAAAAGAAACTGAAGAACAAATACATTTCTAGCGCTTCAAGGTCCGCTGAATCACATTCATAATTTCTGAATACTCGTCCTCCAAAAGTCTGAGTATTAACACACATTTCTCTTCTCCAAATGTAGGGTTGAAGCCAAGCTCAACCTGCCAGCCTCCCACTGCTTACCTAGTGTACAGTCCCATCCAGGTCACCTAATTAACCTCTTTAACCTCTATGGTACGCCCAGCACCAAGACAAAAACTGACCTCTTCATTCTCTTCTCTACATTCTCCACAGCAAACTGAAGGACAGGCCGACGGCAGTGAGCCGTTGTCATGGAAACCTGCGGTTGACGGACAGCGCGGGGGGGCCCGGCTCCGGCTCGCTCACCTTGAGGGCGTCCTGCGTGTCGTCCAGGCAGTAGACCCGGACGTGGTACTCCAGCGCGGCGCAGGAGACGGGTCCGAACACGGCCAGCTTCAGCCGCTTGGCGGCGGCGGCGCTGACGGACTGGCCCACCAGGCAGTACGTCCCCAGCGTCTCCGTCAGCACGTGGCACGCCTCCGCGTCCAGCTGGACGTAGCAGGGCGTGGTGAAGTTCTCCTCGCCCACCACCACCACGTCCTGGAGAGGGGGACACGGAAAGCGCGGTCATGTAGAGGTCACACAGAGGTCACTCAGAGGTCACACAATGGCCCCCATTACATTACATTACTTTACAGGAATTTAGCAGACGCTCTTATCCAGAGCGACTTACACTAAACTTTTTACACAGCATTTACACTGCATTCATTTATACAGCTGGATATATATATTTGTGCTATATATTCTATTCAATTTTACAGTTTTATTATTAGGACATTACTAACTAATCCTCAAAATGTATGTAATCTGACCAAGTTTGAACAGTGGATAAATCTAACCTCACGTGACAAATTATGTAGAAGATTTTTTTCAACCAAAAATAAGCCACCAAGCAGAAGCCACATGTGAAATTGCACCCTTATTGTTTCCAAATCTAATAATAAGGTAATCATAACCATGCAATGCCATTTAATATGCAATGTAAGGTACTAACATGCTTTCCCCTTATCTGAGGATGGAGAGTGATCATTTTTCACAGCGCATGAGCAGACTGTGAACATAGCAGTCAGTCTGTAAGTGATTACAGGGAGACCATGGTAGACCTGCCCCAAGGTGGCCTGTCTTTATGTACAAGGACCTGGAGAAGCACGTCCGGGTTCTTAACCTATCTAAATAAACCATCTGCATGCATGTGTGGATGTGTATGCACGTATGTGTGTGTGTGTGTGTATGTGTGTGTGTGTGTGTGTGTTCAGTGCATGTGTGTGTATGTGTGTGTGTATGTTTGTGCGTGTGTGTGTGTACATGTGTGTCTGATTTTTTAAAAGGAATTCTTTGCACACTTTATATTATTGTTCATCATACTTCATAAATATCATAATAATCCTCATGGTGCTTGTACAAGTGTTTATATGTCTGTATCCCGGGAGGCTGGTCAACGCCAGCCTGAGAGTGTGTGTGCGTGTGTGCGTGCATGTGTGTGTTGGCATCACTGCTGAAAATGTGCAGAAAGTGAGTTATATTCAGCAGCCTATTTTTTAAATGAAATCTGTTAGAAACACGGTCTGTCAGACATCAAATCAAACAGGCGATTGGGTTTATCAGAGAGCGAGCGGGAAAAGGCAATATTTGGAGAAAAGCAGGACGTTCTGAAATGACTACTGAACTCTGGCTTCCACCTCCGAGCGCAATAAACGGAGAGAGAGAGAGAGCGCGCAATCGGGACCGCGAGTGAAAAGGAATAACTCATCTGCAGAAATAATACGAACGTACCTCCCCCTCTCCCACGGATATTACTCCACACAGAGCTCGGCAGCGGCGAGATATAATCAATTGTTATTTCTTGTTTAAATGGTATTAAGCTATACCCCCCCTTTTTCAGTGATTGGTGCTAAGGCATCCGTCATAGTCAGAGATAAACAATATGAAAGGATATTACTGCAAATTCCACCATCTCACATCCCCCCCCTCGGTCTCTCTCTGTCTCTCTTTATCCCTCTCTCTCTCTCAGAAAGCAGCTTACTGTGCTTGTTCAAGGACACACCTGGGTGTTTTTAGAGAAAATTATATTTCTGTTAATATTTCTCCTGTGAATGATGCATTCTGGGTGTAATTCTGTGTAAGTCTATCTTCCGCCACAGATTTAAAACACACCGATTTCTTTTATTTCTAAAAGGAGCGCAGGACCTCCAGACTCCTTGTGTTTGCTGTATTCAGGCAGGTAGAAAGCCGAGAGCGTAACAGAAAGAGGACAGACTGCCACAGAGAGCAGCGTCCACCTGTGCACAGGTAACTGCATGCGGCCAAACCAGGCCGCCCTACAGGCTGTGGCATGCGGCCCACTGAAAACTTCCCTACAGGCAAGTACACGCTTATTTAAGCCGCTCTGGGTGAGGGCGTCTGCTAAACACCGCTGTGAGCGTCGCGGTAACTAGGCGGAGGAATCAATCCCAGGGTCCTCTGCTCTCTTTCCGGCCGCCGAGCCGCCACAGCGTTCCCTCTCCGCCATGTTAGCCAATCATCCGTTAACCGAATCCAGCCTTCAGCGAAGCTTGTGTCCTCAGCCTGCTCATGTTCCACTATTCTAATTAGGTTAGGCTAGGCTAGGCTAGGCTAGGCTAGGTTAAGCTACGCTAGGGTAGGTCAAGCTACATTTGGCTAGGTTAAACTAGATTAGGCTAGGCTAGGTTAGATTATACTCTGTCATTATACACAGGAAAAGCTGCATCGTTTCTTTGCACACTGTACAAAATCAGGAACATATTCAAGAGAGCAATCCAGAGAACAATTGCAGGCAGGGACAAAAAAACACCAACACTGCATGTGCTACGGAAATATCCCCTGAGCATTTAGCTGCCCTGATCTTCTTGTGCGATCATATAAATTTAATGAACAATAAAAAATAACAATAAAAACAATAAAAATTTTGACTGTAATATGATGTTATGAAATTAAATAATAGTATTATCTCTGAAGTCTGGGTTTTTTTTCAGTGGGGCCACTGACCCTTGGGGGTCATTCAAAAGGTACAGTACGGGGTCCCTGGCTAGACTTTATCTCCAATGACTGTACACACTATAAATATAAAACCTTTTTAATATAATCCTTTTTAACTTGTAGTGTGGGATTGCTTTTGAGCCTGGGTTGGGGACCTTGGATCAGAAAAGGTTGAAAACCCTTGCCCTAAAATACATAAAATGCTCTCTCATCTAATTAACATCATTTGAAACATTTCCATACAAAAGTAAGGGCGAGCACTGCCTTTGCAGAACATGGCAAAACTCAGTAATGATTATTAATAAAACAGGTACGACTGTAACCCCCAAATCCCCAAATATCACACCACTGATTGTGTCCTGATACCATTTTAAGGAACAAAAAAAGAAAAGAAGAACCCGGAGTTCAACAGCAATTTATTTCTCATTTAAAATAAACCCAAGAGTAAACCGCGAGGAGCTCTTTCTCACTGCATGCAGCATCCAGCTAGTTTGCGCCCATCAGCGTCACATTTCCAAAGGCATGGAAACTCTTTTCCAGTATTTTAACAACCCCATTTGGGACTATTTATTATTAAAGACTTCATGCACGGCACACAGACCTGTGATACCTCGAGTCCCTGGGATATTTCCCCCTCATATTCTCCTGCTTTTACTTCCGCGCCTACAGTATAAAAGCCCCATCGGGACAGGATACATGCAGACGTTTCACGTCAGTACTGTCAGAAGAGCGAGGCGTGCATAAATGCATACTGGCGCTCATTACTCTACGGGACACACGTGCACCGGAAAAAACAGGGGTGCACACACATTAAAAAATGTTTCAGTAATAAGTTGTTTATAGATGTTAGTCTTTGAACAAAACTACACAGAGTGTCCTGAAAGTTTCTACACAACCTTCGGTGAATTTCTTCCTTTACACACCCTGGGTGCCAGACGCGCTCAGCTATTTTGCATGCGTTTATGAGAAAATGTCATTTTGCACTCACATTTCGCGATCTGTATTTCGGAGATAATCCGTCATACGCAGAACCAGGACATAATTAGTAGGAAAGCGATAACTCGTGGCAGAAATACTCACGTATTTGCCACACAGATAAGGTTGTAACCCAGCAGTGAGTCACCCAAGCGGTGACTAAACGGGACTCAAGTTCCTAAACTTTTTAATATCGGCACCCAAATTAGAAATTTAATACCTTTCAGGTACCTATCAAATACACATACTCGCGCAGCCTAGCGGACTGCAGACTCAATCCGGGACCAACCTCACACACTCCCTATGACCCACTTTAGGTCCTGACCCACTTTAAGGTCGCGCCCCGTAGTGTATTACATACACGGTGAGGGCCGTAACAGTTCACCGTCTTCATTCCACGTGATTTATCACCTGATTTCATGTGGCAATAAAGGCATTCAGTGCAATGTAATTCAGTTCAGTTCAGCGCAGTTCAGGTCTGAAAGGGGAGGTGAGAAACCTGCATGTGGTGAAACAGGAAGCTGGTCTGTTGGTCCTCTATGCTTTTATCAGCACAGGACACGACACAGAAGTTCTATGGTCTGCCACACTGCTCCAAATAATCTCTTTGGGGGTGGTTCTGATTCAAAGGCGTTTGTTCTTTTTTTTTTCTTCTTTTTTTCTGTTGTGGGAACTCACATGATTCACAACACCATTTATTTTTTGACACTTCTCCTGAATTATTTGTTTGGGGGCACTCGCTGCCTCCTGAACCACGGCATTGAATAATGTCGCTCATGTAGATTGGATTTGTGTTTTCAGCAACGGGGGAAATCTCTGGGAAATCACTGGGAAGTCGCTGGGAAATGGCTGAGATTAGCCTCTCGGCTAGGTGCTGCTCTTTGGTTCGCTTTTGATTGGAGGGAAGGAGAGTAATTGCTCCGCTGGAAATTTTTTATTTTATTTCTATTTTTCAGACACAGCATGAAACTATAATAACAGTATTCACCATCGCACCACAGCTGTCTTTGGAAACATTTCAGAAAATTTAAGGACACTACATCCTTTTCAGCTCCGAACGAGGCAGTGCAGTTGCCATGCCGATGTTCAGCCTTTCAATGATGAATTTACATTACATTACATTCTACAATGACATACTGTGCAATTCTCACAGATATACTATGTGTTACAGGTGAAACCGTCACATTAATTACTATTATTAAGTAATTACGGCCAGAAGTTGGCATGGAAACCAGAAACAGATATGAGGGGGGGGGGGGGGGGCCCTCAGGAGACAGAGCTCATGCAGACTCACAGAGGAGGAGTCAGAGGAAATTCCGTCTAATACCAGCAGGTGATCCTCCTTCTCCAATTAAGTTCGCTCCTCCGTTTAGGTGAACCCACAAAAGCATGCAGCAGCCCCCTTTTCCCTTTCCTGTCCCCGTTTCTCTCTCACTCCATCATTATGAACAAATGGTGCCATCACATGAGAAAGTATAAAAGTTTTTTTTTAAAAGTTTCCAGTCCCCGCCCCGGTTTGTCTTGGTTCCATGCCCATTCTCTCTTTCTCTGACGATGAGGTGGCAGTGCAGCCACAGTGAAAGTGAAGAATGAGAACTCAGCCCAGTGCGGCCTGTGATTTCTGTAACCCTGGACAGGAATGCTGCAGTTGCCCCAGGCTGCTCCAACATAAATGATGTGCTTGGATGGTTGTGGCCCTAAATGACCTCATAGAGCATCCATACACAAAACTGGACCCTCAAAACCAAACCTGCCCCTCAAAACCAAATCTGCCCCTCAGAACCAAATCTGACCCTCAAAACCAAACCTAGCCCTCAAAACCAAATATAGCCCTCAAAACCAAATCTGCCCCTCAAAACCAAATCTGCCCCTCAGAACCAAATCTGCCCCTCAAAACCAAATCTGGCCCTCAAAACCAAATCTGCCCCTCAAAACCAAATCTGCCCCTCAAAACCAAATCTAGCCCTCAAAACCAAATCTGCCCCTCAAAACCAAACCTGCCCCTCAAAACCAAATCTGCCCCTCAAAACCAAACCTGGCTCTGGCTTTGCTTTCTCCCAGTTTTCACAGCTGTGACTCCTGCACGACTGTGATACGAGTACCAGGGGTACGGAGTGTTTTACACCAGTGGTCGGCTCTGGTCCAATCAGAGCGCTCACCTCCCACTGGCCCTGCTCTGATTGGCTCTTCAGCTGGATGTGCCAGTCCTGGCTGTCGGTCTCGGCGCAGTGGTGCATGGTGATGATGACGGGGCGGGACAGGACGGCCCCCGGGGGCCCACAGCTCACCACCGGGCTCAGGACCGTCTGCACGTCCTCCACAGGAGGCCTAAGGATCGCAGAGAGGAGGAGAGGGAGGAGAGGGAACTTAGGCCTGAGCGGTATGACACCCTCTGTACTTCCGGGATCATTCTTCATCCTGCCGAGAATGAGCAGTGACCTCATGTGCATCTTCCTTTTACTAGATTTGATGAGTAGGTTTTCTGGGATGTTTTTTTATTTTTTATTTCAAAATTCTAAGTCAGTGTTCTAGAACTCCACCGCTTTCAGTCACCAGTGCTGATTGTGACATCAGCATTAGAATGTTCAGCTAAGAACATTCTAATCACATATTTGTGACCTCACACCTTAAAAATGAAACACAGTTACAGACAGAGGATATCTTCTCAGCATTTTACGGACAATAGCACACTTTTAAAATGTCTGTCTCTGGGAGACAGTTGAATTTTCATTGAGCAATTCTCCAGACTAAAATGAAAAATGACATTTTCTATCTGCAGACATAATTGTTGGGTTGTGTGACAGAGGGTTCGGAGATGGAGGGGAGTTATTTTTCCATCATAATTAGTTTTTGTGGCACTTTTGTGGCACAGACTGCCCTGAATGAGGAAGCTGGAAATTAGAAATTTCATTGTGTTGTGTCTGTGCCCCAGGGTCTGTATAAATGATCTTGTGTTGTGTCTGTGCCCCAGGGTCTGTATAAATGATCTTGTGTTGTGTCTGTGTCCCAGGGTCTGTATAAATGAGATTGTGTTGTGTCTGTGCCCCAGGGTCTGTATAGATGATCTTGTGTTATGTTTGTGCCCCAGGGTCTGTACTGTGTCAGTGTGCCAGGGTCTGTACTGTGTCAGCCCCCCAGGGTCTGCACTCTGTCAGTGCCCCAGGGTCTGTACTGTGTCAGAGTCCCAGGGTCTGTACTGTGTCAGTTTTCCAGGGTCTGTACATTCTCAGTACCCCAGGGTCTGTATAGTGTCAGTGCCCCAGGGTCGGTACTGTGTCTGTGCCCCAGGGTCAGTATAGTGTCAGTGCCCCAGGGTCTGCACTGTGTCTGTGCCCCAGGGTCAGTATAGTGTCAGTGCTCCAGGGTCTGTATTGTGTCAGTGCCCCAGCGTCTGTACTGTGTCAGTGCCCCAGCATCTGTACTGTGTCAGTGCCCCAGGGTCTGTACTGTGTCAGTGCCCCAGGGTCTGTACTGTGTCTGTACTGTGTCAGTGCCCCAGGGTATGTACCTCATGCTGTCCTTCCTGTGCAGGGTCACGTACATCTCATACACCCGGCCCTGGGGAACGGCTCCTGCCGGCACCAGCAAGCTCACGCCTTCCAGAGACAAAAGAAAAGAAAACGCTGCTGTCAGGTCCTCACAGCCAGAAGCACTCAGGACACCACACTGTGCAGTGCTCAGCGAAGGGCTTGTATTTAAAGCATTCAAACCCTTTAAACTCCAACTACAAATTCACGCAGTGTCTTACGTTCAGTAAAATGTCAGGTGTGTGTATAAATACATACATTACATTTCACTAGTTTCAAAGTTCAAAACAAGGTTTTCACAGGTAGCTTTCTCACAGTACAAATTACAACCTCTCTCTCTCTCTCTCTCTCACACACACTCTCTCTCTCTCTCTCTCTCTCACTCACTCTTTTGAAGCTCTTTTTTTCAATAAGGCTTAAGTAGCTGTGAAATTAGTGGCCACTCCATATAAGTGCCTGAATCACATTAAATGCAGATCAATGTATTAAAACTGATTTATTATCTGTCTTTAATAACATCTTCCCAGGAATTTGTTGGACATTAAAAGGTGGCATAAAACAGAAATAAAACTGTAACTTAGCACACATTTGAGACATTAGATATTTCCCCCTTTTTATGACACTCATTTAAAAGTTTGTCGGGCATCAATGGGTTGGATGTTCTGTTTGTTTTAGAAGCAAAACGTGAGTGGGGTCATCTAAAATTCTTTGTACCAGGTTAAGGCTCAAAGGAATCGAGGAGGATCTGGTCCCTCATTTTACTTTCACCAGAAGGGCCAAGGTTTTCACCCCAACAGAGAGAGAGAGCGCGCTAATTTCCCTGAGCCAGTCTTCTGTGTGCCAACACTCAGCCCCTTCTGCAGTCCAGGCACGCAGCACGTCACATCCATACTCTAATGTGGCAGATATAGGCTAGAACTATTTTAAATGAATCCTCCGCTCCTCTGGGGCAGTCTGCCAAGGGAACGTGCGGAGAAGAGCGGGAATTTTAATGAGTTAATGGGAAACGGATGCTTCCGGAACTGGGGAATGACAATAAAATTAGAACAAGCAAACCCCCATTCTTTCCTCACAATGAAAAGAACCGTCACTCTGAATGGTGACGCCTTCTATTCTTCACCATTACACTCAAAAAAAAAAAATGATTCAAGCTATTTGGCTAGCTTTTATTATTACTTATTTAATGTACCCAGTGGAGTAAAACCATATCCATAAAACCAAATAGCAAAAAAGTCAAAACTTAAATTCCTGAAAATAATTTTCACATGGACAAAGTAAACCGACAGAAATATATAACTTCTGAGAAATGATAAAGTCAGAGTCCATCGTTGCTATAGTTTCCAGCAGCAGAATTTCACTCATTCAATAGATGGACATCTGCTTTCAGATCTGGTTAATGGACAGGCGTTCACTCTTCCAATGCACTGATGTTATGCTGCGGCAAGTTTACTGGGGCCTAATTTTTGGTAATTTCGCTTCAAAATGAAAAGGCAAAAAAAGATCAGTCAAGAGAAAGTAATCTTTTATAATCCACAGTTGCGTCAATGAAAAAAAAAAAAGAAAAAAGAAAGAAAAAGATTCTGAGAAGGCTAAGGCACATCCTTCACACACCCCGAGCGTCAGTAAAATGAAGTAAAAACGCATTAAGCATCTCTCAGAAACGGCTCTCAGAAATAACAGCCTTCAAGCCTTCAGGCCTCAGCTCAACAAAGCAAAGTGGTCTGTTTGTTAAATTTGTTCTCTTATCAGCGGGCTGGAACAGGGCTGTGACGCTGATTTAAAGAGACAGCCCCCTCTGCGCCGAATTAGTCCCCCTCACTGTACTGGGGAGCGGGCGGCTAACGGCTCAAACTGCAGCGAGCGTAACTGCAGGCCTGAGTTTGTGTGGGAAATGGAGGAACGGCCAGCAGCACGAGCACGAGGTTCATTATATCGGCTCTGAGCAGACTTGTGTCTCGGTCACACGCTGTCTGCCCTGCTGTGCGTAAACACGCTGGAGTTTATAGCAATCACAGCACAGCCGGAGCGGCCCACAGGTTACCCGCTAATCCGAAACCCGCTAACTCCCAAACCCGCTAACTCCCAAACCCGCTAACTCCAAAACCCGCTAACTCCAAAACCCGCTAACTCCAAAACCCGCTAACTCCCAAACCCGCTAACTCCCAAACCCGCTAACTCAAAACCCGCTAACTCCCAAACCCGCTAACTCCCAAACCCGCTAACTCCCAAACCCGCTAACTCTGAAACCCGCTAACTCCCAAACCCGCTAACTCCCAAACCCGCTAACTCCCTAAAAAACCCGCTAACTCCAAAACCCGCTAACTCCCAAACCCGCTAACTCCCAAACCCGCTAACTCCAAAACCCGCTAACTCCCAAACCCGCTAACTCCCAAACCCGCTAACTCAAAAACCCGCTAACTCCCAAACCCGCTAACTCCCAAACCCGCTAACTCCAAAACCCGCTAACTCCCAAACCCGCTAACTCCCAAACCCGCTAACTCCGAAACCCGCTAACTCCCAAACCCGCTAACTCCAAAACCCGCTAACTCCCAAACCCGCTAACTCCAAAACCCGCTAACTCCAAAACCCGCTAACTCCAAAACCCGCTAACTCCCAAACCCGCTAACTCCCAAACCCGCTAACTCCCAAACCCGCTAACTCCCAAACCCGCTAACTCCCAAACCCGCTAACTCCCAAACCCGCTAACTCCAAAACCCGCTAACTCCAAAACCCGCTAACTCCAAACCCGCTAACTCCGACCGCCAGCCCAGAGCAAGCTGGGAAAATAGGCCAGCGATGGCCCGACTGCTGTTTTGCTGTTTCTGAGCAGAGGCGCTGTGTGTGTGTGTGTGTGTGTGCATGTGTGCATATGTGTGTGTATTTGTGTGTGTGTATGTATGTGTGTGTTTCTGGGTGTGCATGTGTGTGTATTTGTGTGCATGTGTGCATATGTGTATTTGTGTGTGTGTATGTATGTGTGTGTGTATTTGTGTGTGTGTATGTATGTGTGTGTTTCTGGGTGTGCATGTGTGTATATGTGTGTGTATTTGTGTGCATGTGTGCATATGTGTGTGTATTTGTGTGTGTGTGTATGTATGTGTGTGCGTATTTGTGTATTGTGTGTGTATTTGTGTGCATGTGTGCATATGTGTATTTGTGTGTGTGTGTGTGTGTGTATTTGTGTGTGTGTATGTATGTGTGTGTTTCTGGGTGTGCATGTGTGTATATGTGTGTGTATTTGTGTGCATGTGTGCATATGTGTGTGTATTTGTGTGTGTGTGTATGTATGTGTGTGCGTATTTGTGTGTGTGTATGTATGTGTGTGTATTTGTGTGCATGTGTGCATATGTGTATTTGTGTGTGTGTATGTATGTGTGTGTTTCTGGGTGTGCATGTGTGTGTGTGTGTGCTGAACATGCAGAGGACGGATCAAGGAACACGTCCAGATTATTAATAACCAGTGTGGTTACTCTCCCTAACCTGCTCCACATCTTGCTGAATGAATGTGTGTGACTTTGTGAATATGCTCTTTTGTGCAGCGTGCAGCAGCACACATCTATTAGGAGAGTCATACGCCATTAACCAGAGAGAGCTGAGCCGCTAGAGAGCTTAGCGTCATTCATTCAGAGAAACACCCCCCCCCCCAAGCGTCATTCATTCAGAGAAACGCCACCCCCCCCCCCTCCAAATTCACGCCCCAACCCCCCCTACCGCACCCCCACCCCACCACCACCCCCCAGCGTCATTCTGGGGCTCCAGAGTCATTCACAGGAACTCCTGTACAATGAGTAAGTACACACTGGCCTGACATGTGAACACTGCCCCTCCACCCTTGTCCCCCACCCCCCCCCCTCCAAGACCCCCACCTGAGTTGGGCACGATGAGGTGCCCCCCGAGGGAGTTGAAGGAGCCGAAGGCGGTGCAGGAGGGGTCGCGGGTTCGCGCCAGGCTCTGGCTGCGCAGGTTCATGGCCTCGCCGTCCAGCAGGGAGTGCGTGACCTTGGGCGAGAGCTTGGAGCCGAAATCGCCGGGGTCCTCCTGGGGCGTGGCCAGGCCCGAGGAGTTGTACACCTTGATCTTCAGGTTGGGCAGCGGGTCCAGGAGGGGCGAGTTGGTCATGGGGATCTTGTCCGAAACGTCGTGGAGGGCGTAGACGGGACCTCGGTACCGGGCGGCCGCAGAGGTCAGGTCGGGCGAGGTGGCCAGGAGGTCGGCTGCGGAGAGAGGACGGCCCGCTTATTATTTAAACGAAAACCCGTCGCCCCACATTACCTCTCCGGTGATTTACCCCCCTACGACAGCTCCTGTGTAGAGAGTTATAACGCAGGATATTCGCGGCTGAGCAGCGCGTGCTTCGTGAGTTATTACACCGGCCCCACAGCTCCTGGTTCCACTGGCAATTAAACGTGTGTGGGGGAGGCGTGTGGGGGGGGGGAGGGGGGGGGGGCGGGGGGGGGGGGGGGACGCGCAGCGCGTGCTGACAGACGGCCTCTGAGGCTCCAGCCCGTAGCGGCGCTGAGCAGATACAGGAACGCGATCTTGGCGAATATCTCCGTCGATGCCGGGACATCGGACGCGCGGGGCAGAAGGCGAGCAGTACCAGACCGGGCCGCCCCACTCAGGGGACACATTCCCACCCCGCCGAAACATGACAGGAAATGACTGCTGAGGGGGGGGGGGCCCCCCCCCCACGTGGAGCCGCCGACTCACACACAGCGGGAGCGGGGGAGGGACAGGGGAGGGACAGCTCGCCATCAACACGTGACTCTCCCATAACCCCCTAAAATTAAACCCATCAAACCTGCCTCCACACTGAAACGCTCAGCCTTGATTCACCTCCAGCAGAGCACGTACGAGCCCAGCAGGGACCACATGCGCTCTGTCAGAGGCGATTTCACACCCATCATTCCACTGTGTAGGGATAACTGCTAGGCCTGATTCTGAGTGATCAAAAATAATAATTTAAATATTTGTTCGCACAGACGTGCTTACAATTCACTCAGACTTGCTTGCAATGTAATCAAATTTCCAGGTATAGTACTTTCTTATTGTTAGATGTACTGAATTGAAAGCCACTGAATAAGAGCACCTCCTGAACACTTCCATGTAAATTTAAAAAAGTCGCGTAAACTATCGACAGATCGTTCGTGTGAGACAGGGGGTGTAAGGTGCTTCAGGCGTACGGGTAATACACTTTCAGGACAGCTTGTGAAACAGGAAAACAAGCTGTATCGGACGACACGTCCAATCAGAATCCGCAGAGCAGTGCCAGCAGCAGCAGCGGTCCAGGCCAGCGGAGTACCAAGCAGGCCTTGATTAATATTTACCTTCTCTCTGCGTGCGGGGCGCTGAGAGGCTGGCGGCTCATTTCTATTTCTAAAGCAATCAGGCCACTGCCAGACAAGCGCGGTGTGAATCGCTGGAGGGCCAGAGAGGGGGTTCTGCTCCTTACAGCTGACCCCATGCCTGGCTGGAGGGCCAGAGAGGGGGTTCTGCTCCTTACAGCTGACCCCATGCCTGGCTGGAGGGCCAGAGAGGGGGTTCTGCTCCTCACAGCTGACCCCATGCCTGGCTGGAGGGCCAGAGAGGGGGTTCTGCTCCTTACAGCTGACCCCATGCCTGGCTGGAGGGCCAGAGAGGGGGTTCTGCTCCTCACAGCTGACCCCATGCCTGGCTGGAGGGCCAGAGAGGGGGTTCTGCTCCTCACAGCTGACCCCATGCCTGGCTGGAGGGCCAGAGAGGGGGTTCTGCTCCTCACAGCTGACCCCATGCCTGGCTGGAGGGCCAGAGAGGGGGTTCTGCTCCTCACAGCTGACCCCATGCCTGGCTGGAGGGCCAGAGAGGGGGTTCTGCTCCTTACAGCTGACCCCATGCCTGGCTGGAGGGCCAGAGAGGGGGTTCTGCTCCTTACAGCTGACCCCCATGCCTGGCTGGAGGGCCAGAGAGGGGGTTCTGCTCCTCACAGCTGACCCCATGCCTGGCTGGAGGGCCAGAGAGGGGGTTCTGCTCCTCACAGCTGACCCCATGCCTGGCTGGAGGGCCAGAGAGGGGGTCCTGCTCCTTCACAGCTGACCCCATGCCTGGCTGCCGTCACCCACAAGCAAGAACCACGTGCAGGTAAGTCTGAGACCGACTCCCCCTTCACCCCCCTCCTCTCTCTCTCTTTGTTTCCCTCTCCCGCTTGCTCTCATTCCTGCTCTCTCTCTCTTTTCCCTCTCACCCTCTACAGGTGTCCGTATGGCTAGCAAGCACTTCAATAAATGGCCAACAACTTCTTCAACACCCCCCTCACCCCCCCCCCCCCCCCCCCCCGAAGCAACAAAGTCTGGCCACCTAAGCCCACGTTGTTGACTTGTGTCCCGTATTTGGGAAAGAGAACTCAGGTGACTCAGGCGCTTTTATGTTGTTTCGTCTTTTAAACGATCAAACTCCACCAGAAAACTCCCCAATCAGCCCCCCCCCCCCAATCTGCCGGCAAATCCCCCCCCCCACACACCCACTCACCTTGCCAATATTGCTGTCCTCTCTTGGGCCCTAAGGCCCCTAAAAACTTTCCCATTTCCTCCCTTTATCTGTGCTCCTGAGCAGGAGAGCAGCGGGGAGTTTTCCTGTCTATCTATCTCCAAGCAACGGAACATTCCGGAAGCAAATCCCGCAGTTCTCCTCAGAGGGAAGAGGCAACCTTCAGCACTGGCAGGGACCAGGCAGTTTAGAGTTTAGAGACAAAGGTTTTTAAGATCCCGCACTTCGGTGCCAAAGTAATCAGAGTGGACCTGCGCGATACCGGGACTGCTCGATATGCGCTCGCTCCAAACGCGCAGATAATGGGGTCCTGAAGCAGCGCGACGGCGACGTGACGACCAGCGCTGGCTCGCTTTTTCTGACCTCATTACGCGGAAAACTTCGCCAGAAAATGAGAGCCGTGAAAGAGTACGAATGGTCTTTGGCTCTCGGAGTGAAGATGAAGAGGAGGAAGAGGGCGGCCTCGACAAAGAAAGAGCCGTTCCATTAGTGTTAATTTATAAGGTTTCAAAACTGCTGCATTAAAAAAAAAAAATCAATATTTCGCATTGAGAGAATGATTAATTGCACTACTGCTGACCACGAGATACAGGACTTAATGAAACCCCGCTGCCAAAAAGTCTACAGCTGCAGCAGTTCCTGCGCAGCTCCCTAAATTAAACTTCCTGCGACACTGTAATAGAAAGGTAGCCGCGAATATCAGAATTACAATGAACCAGGAATCAGGTTTCAAGTCCTATTTCAAAGCTGGCTTCCCTGTGGTTCCTGACCTTTACGTCACACACAGACACAGGAGGCGAGGTCTTTCACACATCCACTGTGAGGCATCGCTTTTCAGGTGTGTATGACATCACATAGGTGAGCTCACTTTCTGACTCAGCTGTCTCTGACCCCTGACTCACCTGTCTCTGATTCAACTGTCTCTGACTCACCTGTCCCCGACTCACCTGTCTCTGACTCACCTGTCCATGATTCACCTGTCTCTGACTCACCTGTCCATGATTCACCTGTCTCTGACTCACCTGTCCCTGATTCACCTGTCTCACCTGTCTCTGACTCACCTGTCCATGATTCACCTGTCTCACCTGTCTCTGACTCACCTGTCCATGATTCCCCTGTCTCTGACTCACCTGTCCATGATTCACCTGTCTCTGACTCACCTGTCCATGATTCACCTGTCTCTGACTCACCTGTCCATGATTCACCTGTCTCACCTGTCTCTGACTCACCTGTCCATGATTCACCTGTCTCTGACTCACCTGTCCATGATTCCCTGTCTCTGACTCACCTGTCTCTGACTCACCTGTCCGAGCGGTCTTGATGTTCACGGGCTGGAACCCGCCGTTGAGGGCGGAGGAGTCGATGATGTCAGAGTCGAAGCGGCGGTGGTTCTTGCGGTAGACGAACAGGGCCACGATGACGGAGATGAGCAGGCACATGATGACGGCGATGACGACGCCCACGTAGAGCGCCACGTCGTCCGAGCTGGGCGCGGCTGTGGGGGGGGGGGGGGGGGATATGGGGTCAGTATCAGGCCACCTGAAACCACCATCGGGTGGTCTGTAGTGCTAGCATTTATGCGGCTATGCCTGGTGGTCTGTACTGTGATGTGATTATATGTGAATGGTCTGTGCTGCTATTACATGTAATTTCATATGATATAATATATGTGTACAGCATATGTGACATCAGATGCACTTTGGTCTGCTTCAAACGGCTGTGTTCCTGTCTGCTGTTGTGATGTCACAGTTTGTGTAATGTGTGGTTTTGCTTTTGCCTGTTTTTTACACCTGGTTGGGGATTGCAGATAAAAAAACAGCTCATTATATTCACCTCTCTTACATGGACACCTCTGCCGAAAATATTGATCTGTGAGCATTGTCCCTGTCCCAGTACACACATAAAATAAATTTTAAAAAATCAACAGGTGAATCCTGAGTCCCACCTCTAAAAAACATCACTACAGTACACATAACTGTCGCTAACAGCAGAAGCGCTAATGCGTGGCCAATCTCCTGCAGAGCTGAAATCTGCTGATCAGGCGTGGGCAGCCAGCAGGATGGAGGGATCTTTGATACACCCGGGAAGACATCCTTCAGCACCGACCGATCTTAATTAAAAGTGAAGAGGCTGAAGAGATTCTGTTGGGCAGTGTTTAAAGATTATTTTCAGGAGCAGGGCAGTGGAAGACCAGTATTCTCGCTGCAGCATTTGACTTTGCTCTTGTTTTTTTTCTTCTCTTTCCTTTTAATGCAGTTCTTTTTAAACCAGGCTGTACCGGTTGGTGATCGAATATCAGGAAATGGTCATGGATTGATGTTGAATTTCTGTGGGCAAGGCAGTTTGTGCCCTCATCTGCAGGTTACAGTCAGTTTTACATTTGAACTCTGATTTAACTCTGCACTTCAACTCTGTATTTGATTTAACTCTGAGGTCACAGAGGTGACTGCTGCCTAATTTGAGGAAACAAGTACAAGTATGTTTTAAAAACAGCAACACAGAAATACAATACAGCACCTGCTTGATTTCAATCTCGCAAAAAAAACAAGAAAGACAAAAGCTGTTTTAAATTGCAAAAAGTGACGGCTGTACGAATAAGGATATGTCAAAATAGCTTTAAAATATTTAGCTGTGCTCCAAGTGGTGAAATGGAAAATACACACAAATTAAAGCAAGACATCATCCATCCATCCATTATCTAACCCTCTTATTTCTGGTTGGTTGCAGGGGGACTGGAGCCTATCCCAACATGCACTGGGTGAGAGGAATACACCCTGAATACACTATGGACAGGTTGCCAGTCCATCGCAAAGCATCATCAGCGATGTAAACTATTTATAACTTAATAACAATTTAAAAATGATTTTAAAAAATCTAATCAACCTGCTGTTTGTTTCCCATGATTCCATTTAAGCCGCAACAAATGATAAAACGTCTCAGTGATTTATGATACGCCTGTAATGTCTTCACCTGCCTAAAACAGGTCATATTCCTAATCATCACACCTGCCTTATGAATCACCTTAATGACGAATGAGAAAAACAGGCTGGCCCCAAATGGCGATACGGAAAAACATTAATGCCATTAAAAAGCCATGTTCACTGCCGGGAGAATTCAGCTGCTCAACGGTGTGTCAGGCTTTCAACAAAACTGCTGCCAACATTTACAAACACGTCACACCGTGGACACTTTCACCCACCCTCCCGACTCATTCTCCCCTCCTCTCTATCTCTCGCTCTCTCTCTGTCTCTCTCATTCTTTCTGTCTCTGTCTTTCACTCTCTCTCCCTCTCTCCCTCACATGCTTTCTCTGTCTCCCTCTGTCGATCTCTCGCTCTCTCTCTCTGTCCCTCTCTCTCCCTAACTCTCTCACGCACTCTCTCTATTTCTCTTTCTCCTTCTCCTTCTCTCACATGCATGCTCTCTTCTCAGGCACTCTCTCTCTCTCTCTCTCTTTCTCTCCCTCTTTCCCTCTCGCTTCACAGATCACATTAGATGTCTTTCTTCATTGTTTTTCCGGCTCCATCAGCACATTCTGTGAGACCCGCTGCTCGTGACGGAGAGGCTCTGACAGGCCTTCATTACAGCCTGGCTCGGAACATTCTGGAGAACTGGAAGCTGTCAGAGATTTGATGGTAATGACTGCAATTAATCCCCCCTTCGCTGCCAGCGCATTGACATCTTAACAATGCGGGGACCGGACCGACAGGCTGGGCGCGGGAGAACACGGGGGAAGATGTGGTCACTGGGACCCGGTCCTATAATTATAAAAAGAATAGAACCCATTTCTGCAAACGAGAGGCGCTGGACGCAGATGTCTGTACTGGAGAGAGAGCAGTGGACTAAATTTACTAATCACTTGCCAGGGGCTGGAATACAGGAAAAACCTTCCTTGCATGGAATAAATCACCGGTCCATATTTACTAAACTGTAAAGAATTAATTGTTCTGAAAGTTGGGGGGGGGGGGGGGGGGTTTTGCCCCAGATTTCGAGAATGCTGTGGTCTGGACCCCCCCCCCCCCCCCCCCCCACCCGCCCGGTCCAGCCCCTCTTTTGTCGCCGCCTGCTGCTCCCCGCCACCCGGCCCCGCCCATCATCTGGGCCGCCACCTCAGGACTGTGTCATTTAGCTAACACCAATTTGATCAATAATAAACATTGACTGACTGACTGACCATATTGGTCACCAATCTACACCCTGAGCTGACCAGAGGAGGATGGGTTTCCCCCTTGAGCCTGGTTCCTTCCCAGGTTTCTACCCATCTGCCACAGGGAGGTTTTCCTTGCCTTAGGCTTGCTCCTGTGGGGGTTTAGGCCAGGGTTGTCTGTGAGGCGTATTGTGACAACTGCTTGTGAAATGCGCTACATAAATACAGTTTGATTGATTGATTGATTGATTGATTGATTGATTGAATTATACTGAACCGCACAAACTGGCCACCCCTTGAGCCTCCATGTTGCTTTCAACGCCTCAGTCAATCTCCACACTTCGCTGTCCGTAGGTCTGAAACACTGGGAGTATGTCGGACAAGCTTTAATTAGCATTATCGAAGCATAAAAACAGAATCATTTGTGGCTGCGTTTGTTTAACGAAATAATAACTGAAATAAATCTCTACACTGACATGG
>CM045896.1:1487500-1572500 GCA_025169545.1 Anguilla japonica
AAGCACGGAGGCCCAATGCCGACTAAACCAGTTGCAGTGACATCGTCATTTGCCCGATATGACATGTTTGTTTAAGCAAATGAGCAACAAAACATGAGCAGCCTCTCTGATTTAGACTCTCTGAGAAAGCACAATAAACAACCGAATACGGGAACAATAGCTGAAGAGTCTGTGCTAAATATGACGCACACGTTACCTCAGCAGAGCACCCTAAAATCCTCTTCTTGGAAAGTTTAATGCCGCACACGTCACACTCGTAATCATATCTGCAATAATATGAGCTTTTAGAGAACACGCATTTCTCCAGAATGTGCGCGGAGCAGCCGTTAGAGTGAAAACGACTGTCTTCTCCCCGTTTAGTCACAGATAATCAATCAGGGAAATGAACCTAAATCTATACGGCATCATTATGTGGTTTTATATTTGTGGTAAACTATTCATCAATCTAATGGAGAGCTAATGTTCCTGCTATGGATTTCTCACAGAGAGCAAAAGCTTAATTTTTTTTTACAGCGTCGGTGTCAAATTCATCAGCATACTCCTGTGTTTTTTTTCTAGTATCTGCAGCATTGTTTCATTAAAAAATATATTTTAATTAAAATACTTCAGTCATTTTTCAATAAAAATCATTTTTGAGGTGGCAAATACCGGTTTTTCCATTTCTCAAACGAATCTCTGTTGACGGTATGCCATTGAACTATGAACATGGTACATTGAACATTCATTTCCTTTTTTAAATACAAATAGTTTATCATGTAGAGCCCATCTTCATAATATCTGCTTATTTGTATATCAGCCTAAAAATTCTGAATCATTAACGACAAGATCCAAAAATAAACTCAAATAAATGAATCACCAGCATGTCATTGTTTCTTATATACATTCTGGGTCAGTTCCTTGAGAGATTCAGATCAGCAATATTTGACCTCCTTTATAAGAATATTTTTTAAAAATCTGATTGTACAGCAATTCCAAAGGAATATTGTTCAGTCCTAAGAGTCTGTAGTTTGGTGTTTTGCCATTATATTACCTATTTTGGGGGTGTCCAATCTTATCTCAAAAGACCCTGTGTAGGCGCAAGTTTTTTTTGTTGTTGCTTTAGCCCAGCACTATGACACCTAATTCAACTAATGAACTAACGATGGTCTTCAATCAAGACCATGACAAGTCAAATTCGGTGTCTTAGTGTTGGGCTAAATCAAAAATCCATACCCACACTGGCCCTTTTCAGAAAAATATTAATTTGGACACCTCTGTGTTCATGCACTCTGGGTTCACAATGAAATTGTAAAATCACAGACTTTCTTCAGACAGTCTGCAATCACTGGGTCTCAATCCACTGGAGAAGGGAAAAGTAAAGCAATAACCTCTGACATCTGAGCAAAAAAGACTTAAAAGTGAAAAGGAGCAGTCGTCTCCCCAGGGTCAGTCATTTGGATGCTAGCAAGATTCATTCCAAGGTGAGGAACAACTGGAAAACACATTGGCTTTGTGGTTTTGTGCCACTTAAAGTTGTGTGATTCAAGACTCTGTGTGCACCCACAAGGCCACAGCCAAGAACAGCTCTGCTTGCTACAGCTTAACAACACTTCTGGAGCATTTTCCGAGTCTAAATCTGTCCTCACAGCTACTGTTAGTCCAAGTAGATTCTGTCATTACTGCTGTTATTGTAATATCCTTGATATGAATCACCAAGACAGCGACAGATTTTGGTGGTTTTAAGATTGTGCTGTTTGAGTGCAAAAACAAAACTAAAATGAACCAAAACCAAACAGATGGTACACATAAATCCTTCCAGCATGCTCGCATGTTCTGTGAGGGCAAGCCGTTTCTAAACAAAACTTTCAAAATGATGCGCGCTTTTGAGTTAATCTACACGATTACTGCTATCTTAAGTGATTACTGAGCTATTCATGGAAAAAAAGTGGATTTTGTTTTTCAAAAGAACTACAAGCTTGCTGAACAGGCTTACTGTATGCTGCTTGGAATACACATTTAACACGCGTAATGTAATATTTTGACTAGTGTAACATTTTAACCACAGTTGTGACTATGTTACAGGAGATTTGAAGTAACTCATGCTGTAGTTTTCTCAAAGAGAACAATGTAAAATAACCCAGCCATACTGCACCATAAGGGCTGTATCATGCATATAGTTAACACACACACACGCACATGCATACGCACACACTCACACACACACACACACACAGCACCAATGGTACAGTACTTGCAGATAATGCCTGACTGTGTGGTCAGAATAATTTAATTTAGGCTGTTCCCTCAGCAGCAGTAACTCGCTGCTAATGGTCTAGAGGAGCTAACAGATAGGCAGCCCTGCTAATGGTCTAGAGGAGCTAACAGATAGGCAGCCCTGCTAATGGTCTAGAGGAGCTAACAGATAGGCAGCCTGCTAATGGTCTAGAGGAGCTAGCGGTTCAGAGGAGCTAATGGTCTAGAGGAGCTAACAGAAAGGCAGTCCTGCTAATGGTCTAGAGGAGCTAACAGAAAGGCAGTCCTGCTAATGGTCTAGAGGAGCTAACGGTTTAGAAGAGCTAATGGTCTAGAGGAGCTAGCGGTTTAGAGGAGCTAACAGAAGGGCAGTTCTGCCAATGGTCTAGAGGAGCTAACAGACAGGCAGTCCTGCCAATGGTCTAGAGGAGCTAACAGAAAGGCAGTCCTGCCAATGGTCTAGAGGAGCTAACAGAAAGGCAGCCTGCTAATGGTCTAGAGGAGCTAGCGGTTCAGAGGAGCTAACAGACAAGCAGTCCTGCTAATGGTCTAGAGGAGCTAACAGACAGGCAGTCCTGCTAATGGTCTAGAGGAGCTAACAGATAGGCAGCCCTGCTAATGGTCTAGAGGAGCTAACAGATAGGCAGTCCTGCTAATGGTCTAGAGGAGCTAACAGAAAGGCAGTCCTGCTAATGGTCTAGATGAGCTAACAGACAGGCAGTCCTGCTAATGGTCTAGGGGAGCTAACAGATAGGCAGCCCTGCTAATGGTCTAGAGGAGCTAACAGATAAGCAGCCAACACTGTTTCAGAGCAGAAGAGCTCTATTCAGCTTGGGGAGAGGCTTCGCCACCAATGTTTCAGATTTCTTCCAGCCCATGCAGGCCTCCATGTATAATAAATGAAAGACAGAATGGATTGTGGAACTGTAGAACCCTGCAACCCCCCCCCCCCCCCCCCCCCCCCCCCCCCCCCCCCCCCCCCCCCCCCCCCCCCCCCCCAAACCCCCCCCCCCCCGCCTCTTTTCCCTCCCCCAACGTAACAGGAATGCGCATCCACTAAAGAGCCTTTCTCTGTCTGCAGAAAATCCACGGTCAGACCACAGGTCCTCTGGATATTTGTGCAGTTTTTTGAGAGGAGAACTCAAGATTAATGAAGTGAGTACTGATGGACTTACAGAGAATAAAGAGGCTTTCCTCCTTTTTCCTCTTTTAATATTTTCAGAATAAAAAATAAAACTCATACAGCAAAAGTGGAGCAGCAACACATATAATTGCTTGTCAACACATATAATTGGCAAGTGAAGAAAAACAGCAGGCAAGTCTTTCTCCAACTTTACTTTGCCAGTTATTTTTCTTTCTTTTTGTTTTTTGTTCCCTCTCATTTGAAAAGCTGAATCGTGTGCTCTTTAAATCTGAACTAAAAACAATCACTAATCACTGTAAGCACCAGAGCATGGCAATTATACACTGTGAAAACGTATTATGATCATTCATCATATTCTATACATAGTTCCTGGATGCAGAGGCCATGACTTGAGTAATTGCCTAGAGCAGTTCACATTGTGGTGTGGAGTTTTAAAAGTCGGTGCTCTGAATGCGATATTTATATCTTGTGGAAAGGCATAACTGCACATTGTTTTCTTTTCTGACACATTTCATTTCCATTTACAGGGATACTATGCAGGATTTTTTTATCTCGAAAAAATAATAAAATAACCATGCTAACCGTGCATATGATGCACTGGCATTTTCTGTCTTTACACAGTTTCACTGAATTTGTGTACCTTTACCCGTACTTGTTATTCTAAAATATGTTTGGGACGTTTCTGGGCGTGGCACTAGTTTCTGCATGGGGGGGGGGGGGGGGGGGGTGTGGCTACAGAGCCTGTGGTTTGGGATCAGATTTCAACAGAGTGTTCATTGCTAAAGCTAGCTAGCCACTGTAATGGCCCAGATACAGCAAAACAAAAAGACGAGCTGACAGGTCTCGTTCGAGAACAAGAGTTAACTTGGGAATGGCTTTTCCTCGGTGGCGTCCGCTGAAGCTCACCAGGGGGATGAAAAGCTGATGCAGAGCTGGCCTGTTTTCGGTTGGACCTGTCACGTGACCTCTGGGTACCCAGACTGACTGCCACACGCCGGGTTTTTCACCGGAATGTCCGCCCTTCCTAATTGTCAAATTATTTGCAGCCGATGTTGCCTGATGTCCTGTCCTGAGCAGTCGATGGGAGGAATTCACCGGTAGTTTCTAATGAATTTGAGTGTCTGCGACTCGGTCGGGCACTCGGGGGTGAGTGGGCGGGGTTAAAGATGGAGGACGACTTCTTTGATTATAAACACAGGCTGAAAAAAATCCTGCATAGCATACCTTAAACAAAGTAATACACTCTGGGTGATAAGCTATCATCTTTCCCACAATGTACACACACACACAAACACACACACACATACAGGAGTCCATTCATACAGCATTCTCATAAAATACTTGCACACCCCCATACATGCCGTGTGTGTGTGTGTGTGTGTGTTTGTGTGACTGCGTGTCTGTATAAGAGTGTGTGTGTGTGTGTGTGTGTGTGTGCGTACGTGAGGGTTTCTGATCAGAGGTGCGGGGTGCTTATAGATGGAGACAGACGGCACGGCTGCATTATTGAAGAGGAAGAGGAGGAGGAGGAGGAGGCAGGGAGGCCGATACTCACTCTGCATGCACAGCCCGTCCGTGCAGTTCTGAGACTGGAGCACCATGCCGTCGCAGTCCCTCCCCCCGTTTTTGGGTGCGGGGGCGGCGCACTCTCTCCTCCTCCAATGAGTGCACTCGGTCCCACAGGTAGACCACTTACTCCACTCAGTCCACAGACCGTCCACTGTAACAGACAAAAAAGGTAGGTACACATAAACGACCAATCAGAGTGAGCCTAACTCTCTCCAATGAGTGCGCCCGTTCCCACAGGTAGACCACTTACTCCACTCAGTCCACAGACCGTCCACTGTAACAGGAAGAAGGTACACATAAACGACCAATCAGAGTGAGCCTAACTCTCTCCAATGAGTGCACTCGGTCCCACAGGTAGACCACTTCCTCCACTCAGTCCACAGACCGTCCACCGTAACAGGAAGAAGGTACACATAAACGACCAATCAGAGTGAGCCTAACTCTCTCCAATGAGTGCACTCGGTCCCACAGGTAGACCACTTCCTCCACTCAGTCCACAGACCGTCCACTGTAACAGACGAAAAAGGTAGGTACACATAAACGACCAATCAGAGTGAGCCTAACTCTCTCCAATGAGTGCACTCGGTCCCACAGGTAGACCACTTCCTCCACTCAGTCCACAGACCGTCCACAGACTGTCCACTGTAACAGGAAGAAGGTACGCGTAAATGCAACTTCTGTTATCTTGCCCCTCAGGGAAGACTACATGCTACGTCAGAAAGCAGTGAATGAGGCTTATTTATAACATTATAGTGCATTTTTGCAGGGATTTATTTCATTATTTCATTAAAATCACAAGGCTGAACTAGACAAATAAATTTGGTGTGATGACAATTGACGCAATACCGCATACAGCTTTATCTATAAACTTTGCACTTACGGACTAACAAACTCCGCTGAACAGACGCCAGACAATTGCTATCTTGTAAAATTTCTAGCTGCCTAACCGAACAGTTATTATTACATTAGTCAGCGATGCCTGCAGATTAGACATGGGAGTAGCCTGCTAATTAAGGAAACTATCTGTCCTCACAATCACACACAATCATCTCACCTCCGGGATTGGTCGAGCCGGGAACAGATTTAAAACATAATTGCCCGTCTTCAAAATTGCATCAGCATTAAAAATGAACAAAAAAAGCTCAATCTTTTGTTAAAGCCAGACTGTTCTGCTGGAAAAAAAGGAAGAATAATTGGCCTTACCCCAAAATTACTGTCAGCGATGTCCCTGCTTTCAGACTAATGTTAGGACACATCCACAAATGCCACCCTCCATCAGAAAACCCACTCAACAATTTCCGTATGTTATAGCATCTCCGAACAGTCTATCGGCAGTTTAAACATCATATACAGTAACATATAATCTGCTCACTCCATCATATATAGTAACATATAATCTGCTCACTCACTAGTCAGCTCATTCGTCACACACAGTAACTAATACGATGACTTCATTTATTTAGCCTGCATCCCATTTATTTTGTGGTTTACATTCACAGAATTAATTAAAACATTCGTAGTAATCTACGCATCCAGCCTTACGGTACCAGGACAAAGTTGTAAATCATGGCTGACAGATGCGTCAGGCTTTTGATTTCCACGTGAATACAGTAGGGATTCAGTTCATTTGCATATCTGCTGCTAGTAAAACAACCTTGAAATCTTTTAAACACATGAATTTGTAAACACGTTTCACACACAACATAATTTGGTGCATGGAAATTATTTGCCCATCCGTACATTTTGTAAACTGCTTATTCCTGGTCAGGGTTGGGGGGGCTGGAGCCTATTCCAGCATGCATTGGATGAGAGGCAGGAATATACCCTGGATGGGTCGCCAATCTATCACATGGCACACACACCATTCACTCACACACTCATACCTAGTGGCAATTTAAGAGTCTCCAATTAGCCAAACCTGCATGTCTTTGGACTGCGGGGGGAAACCAGAGCACCCCAAGGAAACCCACGCGGACATGGGGAGAACATGCGAACTCCACACAGAAAGGCCCTGTGAGGTGACAATGCAACCCACTGCACCACCTTGCTGCCCCCATGGAGATTTGTGTTTATTAAAATCTATCTCATATTGCAATAAGGTGCCCCATGATAAAGCCCCACGATGTGTTTACATGTGTCTTCGGTGTTCAGCGTGAGAGCAGACAGGACCCTACCTGGACACAGGGAAGTGCGTACCCTACCTGCACACAGGGAAGTGTGTACCCTACCTGGACACAGGGAAGTGTGGACCCTACCTGCACACAGGGAAGTGCGTACCCTACCTGGACACAGGGAAGTGTGCACCCTACCTGGACACAGGGAAGTGCGTACCCTACCTGCACACAGGGAAGTGCGTACCCTACCTGGACACAGGGAAGTGCGCACCCTACCTGGACACAGGGAAGTGCGTACCCTACCTGGACACAGGGAAGTGCGTACACTACCTGGACACAGAGAAGTGCGTACCCTACCTGGACACAGAGAAGTGCGGACCCTACCTGGACATAGGGAAGTACGTACCCTACCTGGACACAGGGAAGTGTGGACCCTACCTGGACCCAGGGAAGTGCGCACCCTACCTGGACACAGGGAAGTGCGTACCCTACCTGGACACAGGGAAGTGCGTACCCTACCTGGACACAGGGAAGTGCGTACCCTACCTGGACACAGGGAAGTGTGGACCCTACCTGGACACAGGGAAGTGTGTACCCTACCTGGACACAGGGAAGTGCGGACCCTACCTGGACACAGGGAAGTGCGGACCCTACCTGGACACAGGGAAGTGCGTACACTACCTGCACACAGGGAAGTGCGTACACTACCTGGACACAGGGAAGTGCGTACCCTACCTGGACACAGGGAAGTGCGTACCCTACCTGGACACAGGGAAGTGCGTACCCTACCTGGACACAGGGAAGTGCGTACACTACCTGCACACAGGGAAGTGCGTACACTACCTGGACACAGGGAAGTGCGTACCCTACCTGGACACAGGGAAGTGTGGACCCTACCTGGACACAGGGAAGTGTGGACCCTACCTGGACACAGGGAAGTGCGTACCCTACCTGGACACAGAGAAGTGTGGACCCTACCTGGACACAGGGAAGTGCGTACCCTACCTGGACACAGGGAAGTGCGTACCCTACCTGGACACAGGGAAGTGCGTACCCTACCTGGACACAGAGAAGTGTGGACCCTACCTGGACACAGGGAAGTGCGTACACTACCTGGACACAGGGAAGTGCGTACCCTACCTGGACACAGAGAAGTGCAGGCCAGCTTCTGGAGGCTCTGACCCTCGCACATGGTGCCCCCGTTGAGGGGCGCGGGATTCGTGCAGCTGCGGGTCCTCTTCTGGTACCCCCGCCCGCAGCGGCTGTTGCACACCGACCACTCGGTCCAGGTCGACCAGCCCCCGTTCACTGCCGAAAGAGAAGAGGCGTCACCCCCACCCCCACACGGTGCTAACGCTCCCCGCCCCCGCTAAAGAAGCCCGCTCCAGCCCGGGACATCGTTAGCAGCGAGCAGCTGTTAGCAGTCACGGCTCGCGGCTCGCCTCGCTGGCGGGAGGAAGAGCGGGGGGGGGGGGGGGGGGGGGGGGGGGGTATAACACTCGCATTTTGAGAAGCTGGAGCCCCCAGAGGACAACCCAGCGACCAGAGAGCAGCTGTACTCTTCTTCTTTCTCTTCCTCCTGCATTTTCAAGTGTTTGCAAACAACATTTTCTGGTTTACTAGAGGCACTGTCTGTTCCTCTGGCCCAAAGCCATTCTGCCCCCCAAACCCCCCCCCCCCCCCCCCCCCACCCCCCTTTAATTCACCTCTCTGTCAGCCAAAAATTACTGCTGAGCCCTAAAGCTGTGCTGGAGCTGTAGGCCATGGGTACTCAAATCTGGCCCTGGTTTTCTTTTCTTCCCAGGTAAAAAACTGAACAACAAGCGCTACTGACTCACCAGACAGTCTTCACACCTGACACCCAGGTAAAAGGAAGGCTGGAAAACCAGCAGTTCTCGGCCCACAGGGACTGCAAGTTCAGGGGCTTTAGATTTTACAGCATACAAGACCTGAGCCTCTGGAAAAAGGTTTTTTTAAAAATATGTATTTACAGTAGTAACAAGAGCAGCTTATTTCAGGCCTTGGTAATGACTGGGTCCGGGTTTTTGTGTGTGTGAGCTGGACTGTTAGGACTCATGACTGGGAGGTCTGAGATAAAGAGACAGACATTTGTTCAGCGTTTTATTTTTATTCCATGAGAGAGACAGTCTGGGCACTGCAGTCTCAGGTCTCAACCGAGGTCTCTCCTTTCTTCATCGTGAAATGGAGGGGGCAGTGGGGTGGCCGAGGAGGAGGACAGATTCCACGCGTTCTTCGGAGAAAAAGCCAACATCAAAGCTCTTCCTGCACCTTGTGGCAGAGCTAATGACTTCTTAAGTGCGAGCGGGATTGTGACCCGAATCACAAAGCTGTTACAGACACTACCACTGCACTACCATTTCCTGCTAACCCCCGACCCTGCCACACACACTCAAACCATCACCAAATGGTTTGCCCCTTCTGTGGGAAACAACAAAAAAAAGAGACAAAAACCAATACCATCACATATAAAAACAATATCATATAAAAAAACATGACATAGACCTCGGAATCCAATCAAGATCAGAGAAGAACGATTCGGAATGTTGCTCTTTTGCTGGCAGTTGGTTGTCAGGGAGACGGGCGAGCAGCTTCAAGCGAGTGACATCATCAATTGTTCTGGGTCTCTGGGCCCACCTGCCCCCTCTCCCCGTGGGACGGACACGCTGTGGTCCCCTCTCTGCAAGGGCCCGGTTCAGTGAACGAAGACATTAGCCACGCAAGGAGGACTGGGGAAGGAGACGGCCTTGACCCCCCCCCCCCCCAGCCTCCTCACTCAGCCCCCCCCCCCCCCCCCCCACCCCTCACCCTCAGCCCCCTGGGGAAGAGGGACAGGGAAAGGAAGGGCACTACATTAGCCTGATCCTGGAACAGCCACACCCCACCGAGCAGCTATGCAGTGAGCCAGGTGACACGCGCACTTCTCTTCCTGCCCAATTACCCGGAGCGGACAGGATGCCGTTAGGTTCTGTATTCCTGCGGGACCCTCAATTCTGCCTGGGGGGGGGGGGGGGGGGGGGACCCATCAGGCCAACGCTGCCCCCTCGGGTGGGCCCAGGACAGAGGTGGGAGCTCAGCAGTCAGAGGCCACAGGCTCACACACAGGCCTCCATTCAGTCAACAGGGCTCCATAACCCAACAAACAAATGCGCATCTTTTATTTTCTTAGTTCTGCAGGCTGAAATGGCAAAATGTGTCCATGTAGAAAAGCGCTTAGATCCATGGAAATGTTTCCAAATGGCCACCAAAGCATACGACCCAGCAAAATATGCTGTAAAAGACTGGTGCCATTGCAAAACTAATAATAACCTGCATTAACAACTACATCAATAACCACATTATCATAACAAATCAGGGTTATGTGAATCATAAATCAGGAGAAATGGCTGTCATAAAGTATTGACAAACATTGACCTATAATGACCTATAACGAATTTGACAAACGTATTTTAAAATCAGGTCATTTTGAGAAAAAACATTCATCAGAACTGGTGAAATGGACCATCCATTTCTCAAAAAAGGAAAAAAAAAAAAGACTAAAAGAAAAAGGGAACATCTTATAAGACAAGAATTCTGTTGGAATTTATGATGGCCTATTTATGGCAGTAAAACAGGTGTTACAGTTCAGTATTACTGACGCAAGTTCAGTTCGCTGCCAAAATCTGAACATCGCTAAGACTCAACAGACGTGGGTTCCAGTGTGCCCCATTCGAGAGCTTACGGTATCTGCTAGCAGCAAAGACTGCGGTCCAAAATTTCTCCAACACTACAGTTGGACGCATTTCCACCTTTTATAGAAAGACAGAAAGAAAAGTACAACATGAAGAAAGAAACAGATTTTTATTTATTTTATTTTTAGTTTTTTTTGAAGGTGGACAATGAGAGTCCTCTGAGAGCTTTCGGACAAATGTTATTACATGTTCAGCTGCTCATGTAGAGGTTGGCTCTGCGCTGAAATTCAGCCGCACAGACCGTTACAAGCATTACATCCCATCGTTTTAATTTAGCGGACGCTTACCCAGAGTGACCTACAATAAAGGAGATCATTACATTGCTTTAATTAAGCAGACGCTCTTATCCATAGCGAATTACATCAAAAACGAACTGCTACATTACATTCCTGTTCATTTAGCAGACGCTCTCATCCAGAGTGACTTCAAACGAATGAGGACACAAATTCATCTACCAAGACTGCCAGACGTGGTTAAAAACATCTGAAAACTGGCGAGCATGGGCAACACTCAATAAAGCGCTAAATTTAAGCTGACTTGTACCAACCAATAAATAACCATAATGCATGGTGTGAGTTATGCATCATAATGCATATGACACTCCATTCACATGGTGGTGCTGTACATTAGTCATTGGCTGGGTCCTCCGATAGTCTGTGAGATAGAGCCCCTTGTTTTTGTCTGAATGGATTTCCAACAGGATTTTCAGGATTTATACATTTTTTTGCCATTTAATAGATTCTTTCATTCAGAACTACTTACACAGCCTGCATTTTATTTCTATAAAAACTCATCCAAATATATAGCTGGATATTTACTCTAGCAGTTCGAGTTAAGGGCACTACCAGGGATTTTGGGCCCCATGAAAAGATCTCACACTGGGCATCACCACCCCACCACCCCATCCCTGCACAGTTACAGCCCAACTACAGAGTCCCTCCTCTTTCTCTAGACGAGGCTGCTGCTGTACTTTAACGGTCCAACAGAAATAGCGCTGCTAACGGCTAACGGCTAACGGAAAAGTGCCGCTCTTCAGCTTGTGCTCAACTCCTCAATTAGCGGAATAATAAATGGCACTGCTATGGTAACTAAAACACCACTGCTATGGTAACTAAAACACCACTGCTATGGAAACGTGGCCCAGCTTATTAGCGAAACAATACAAACCAAGCTGCACTAATTAGGCAGAATAATAACATGCAAATCACATGCAACCGAGTTTATTACTAAGCCCATAAATATTTCCATGCAGGAAGTATTTCTGCTTTGATACAGGAAGTATTTCTGTTCTCATACAGGAAGTACTGCTTCCGTGCAGGACTACCAGCTAAAATCCCTTTACCATAGAGTACCATAGACTAAACCACAGGCGATCTTTCCCCTTTACCATAGACTAAACCATAGGCGATCTTTCCCCTTTACCATAGACGATGACGGTTGCGGTGGTGCTCCGTCGCTTGGCCACGATGTTCTTGGCCACGCAGGTGTAGTTGGCGGTGTCGGACAGCCGCGCCTGCTTGATGATCAGGTTGTGGTCGATGGTGATGTAGAAGTTCCGGTCGTCTGCCGGGTCGATGATCTCCTCGTTCTTCAGCCACTCCACCTGGAGAAACATCGAAGAAAAAACATCAATGAGAGAGAGGAGGAGGATTTGAGCAAGGTCACAACACTTTCATGGTAATCTCATCTCCCTTAAAATATCCACATGCAATATTTACTACCATATTTTACCCATAATGCATTCTATTCATTTCTTTTTTTATTTCATTGGAAAATGAATGACATCACAATTTATACCTTCCAAAATGTGGAAAGTGCATCAGTTTTTAAAATAACGTGAGCCTTTATAGCGAGCATCAATCTGTCGCGCCTCTCGATTTATTTCCACGGTATAAAATGGCGTTTAAAGGGGAATATGGTGTTGTTCTTGGAGTCTAAAAGGGCTCCTTGACTTTTCATGACCAGTTTGCCTTTCACCAAACGACCCGGGGATTACATTTCCAGTGAAGAACATAAGAATGCCCTACTGTTCTCGGGCTTTGGACTGAGAAAGACACATGACCCTGCTTCAAATCCACCATGACTCACAGCACTGTAAATAAAAGAGCAAGACCCAGTCGGTGGCAGGGCTCTGTGCTTCCCTTTTTATTCACAAAAACAGTTTGACAAATTAAAGCCATAGTTCACTTTCATGAGTTTATTATTTTTTAAACACAAATAAAATGTACACTCCTAATGTATGTTTTTGACAGGCCCAGACAGTTTTCGCCTGTGATGTAGGGTATTTTAGATTCAGCAGTTACTGATGACCGGCAGTATTTACCATGACTGGTACAGGGAATTCAGGAGAAAAAAACAGCCCAAGTGACCCCAAAGCCGCTCACTAAAGCTCGCGAAATTATGCTTCCACAGGCCTTACATATGAACGCATTCATTTTACAGTGCGTATTCCTCACAATTATGAACATAAATATCCATTTTTATATTGTGCCCATATTTCTCTCCATGAGCGCAGAAGTCTTAGGTTGTATGTGCCATAGGAAATATTTTCTACTAAAAATAAGATTGAACAAAATAATTTGCTGAAAAGTAATCAGGTAATAATACTGTCCCTGGAGGCATGATGTTGCAGCTGCTTTTGGTGTAATCTGAAGTGTGTTTTCTTACTTTAAACCACAAACTCTGAATGCCCCAATACCAGCCATTATAAAACCCACACATCGTCAAAACCTGCTATATCTAAAACATCCTCTCCTTCTTCATATGCAAAAGTTGTCTGGGCCAATAATTGAAAACATGTATTAAACTTCAGTTTTCGATGAATTCATAATAAAACACCTGCATTTATCTGTAAAGTCCAAGTTAAACATGAAGTTTGATAAAATCCAGACTATAGAAACATTTTTGTAAAAAAAATAAAATAAATCTGCACCTGAAAAAGAAACAGTGTAAAAAAACACTGCCACAATCTTACTGCAACATTGCACAACCACTGCAATAACCATTTGCTCTTAATGGGAATGACCTTCACGTGACCTCTGAACCCTCACCCCATGTCCCCAGGATGGCCCCTCCTGTCACAGGCTAATGAGGTGGAGCGCTACAGGTAATGGCCGCCATTAAAGCCATGGCATAGAAACGACACCACAAAAGAGGTTACACAGCCGACCTACAGCTGATAGGTCAACTGTAACACACTAAGTACCACTGCTGTATTCAGTTGTTAAGTAAACACAAAGCCATACAGTTCCTCATCTGCTTTAAATGCTGTATAAGACCACGGACTGTAAACACAAAGCCATACAGTTCCTTATCCTCTTTAAATGCTGTATAAGGCCACAGACTGCAAACAGAGCCCTTCTTCTGCCACACCTTTGACCTGTCACACGAATGGCAGTTTGATTCTCCCTGGCATAGTCTGTGAGAATGTGGCATCTGGCACTGAAACTAATCTCTTTTCAGAAGTCCTGCAAGAGAGCTAAAAAAAAAAAAAAAATCCCCACTCAAACTTCAGTGCTCGCGCTCAAGTAATGAAGCTTGACTGCTTGTGTTGCCCTTCCTTTTTATTTCATGTTCCGCGTTCATGTTTAGAGCTGACATGGGAGTCGTGCTCAAACTACAAATGCGCAATTGCCCTTTTAATTTCTGGCAAAAATTAAAATAAAATTAAAAAAAAAAAGGCACCAATTTTCACTTTCTTATATTTTGAATCTTTTACTCCCAATGTGAACTGGCCAATGGCAGTCAGTAGTCATGCCCATTGCCCCCCCCCCCTAAACAGGTGGAGTCAAACCAATTCCTTTGACTACAATTCCCATCACACCACAGTCAGAGAAAGGGAGATTTGGGCATCTGGTGGCACAGCCTGTACAGCTCTGATCAGATGCTCCGCTGTGATGTCACATCTCTTGTTTTCCCTCTCTCTCGCTCCCCATTCGCCCTGTCTCTCTACACTGTCCTGTCTTTTAAAGCTTGAAAAAGACTTAAAAATATATATATATATATATATATATATATATTTTTTTAAGTGAGCTTGCAGTGAGTCGGAGGAAGACTATTTGTGTTCTGATTGAGGAGGTAGACCGCGATTGCCAAACTGACCAGTGGTGGGTCGCAGGTGGTTGATGAGGAGCAGTCTGCCCCACTGATGCCACGCTGACCGATGCTGACGCCAATATGACCCGCTGTGTGGAGCTTCTGGGCACCGTGCCAACATGCCCCATTAAGCGAAGCAGGCGGGCACCGCTGGTGCCGACTCAGTCCGATATCTGACCCGACGCCTGACCTTGGGGCCCAACCACACTCTGGAGCAGCGCCATAGCCGGAGTGAGCAAACCCAAACCCCTTCCTTTCATACCTTCAAGTTTTACGGCCCTGAGGAACCACATATGATCCCGCTGAAGCAGCCCTTGCACAGGCTATGCCTGTAATACAGACTTAGCTACACTGATACACGCTTCCTGAGAATGATGAGTTGGTCCTTTATGGTCATCTGCCCCCTCCCTGAGACTGCCTGGGACTGCACTGCACCAGGTCCAGACGGCCCTCCTGCCTTACCCCCAGGTGGGGAACAACCCCCCACCTCCCCACCCCCCCCCCCCCCCACCCCTTCATTCAGGACTGCAGAGACTCCCCCTAGTTTCCCTTACAGACTCAAAACTCAACGCTTCAGTCCACACCTCACCCCCCCTCCAGCCACAGCACCAGATACAGCCCATCCTGACCCTACACAGGCCTTATCGCTGGCCCACTATGCACTTACACTTGGACCCTCTGTAGTGCTAAGCTCAGCTGCAGTAAAGCATGCAGAAACTTATGGCTGCACTGGAGCTCAGCTGCGATAAAGCATGCGGGTGCTTTGGGCTGCACTGGAGCTCAGCTGCAGTAAAGCATGCGGATGTTTTGGGCTGCACTGGAGCTCAGCTGCAGTAAAGCATGCAGATGTTTTGGGCTGCACTGGAGCTCAGCTGCGATAAAGCATGCAGGTGCTTTGGGCTGCACTGGAGCTCAGCTTCAGTAAAGCATGCGGATGTTTTGGGCTGCACTGGAGCTCAGCTGCAGTAAAGCATGCGGATGTTTTGGGCTGCACTGGAGCTCAGCTGCGCTAAAGCATGTGGGTGCTTTGGGCTGCACTGGAGCTCAGCTGCATTAAAGCATTCAGAAACTTAGGGCTGCACTGGAGCTCAGCTGCGATAAAGCATGCGGGTGCTTTGGGCTGCACTGGAGCTCAGCTGCAGTAAAGCATGCGGATATTTTGGGCTGCACTGGAGCACAGCTGCAGTAAAGCATGCGGATGTTTTGGGCTGCACTGGAGCTCAGCTGCAGTAAAGCATGCGGATGTTTTGGGCTGCACTGGAGCACAGCTGCAGTAAAGCATGCGGATGTTTTGGGCTGCACTGGAGCACAGCTGCAGTAAAGCATGCGGATGTTTTGGGCTGCACTGGAGCTCAGCTGCATTAAAGCATTCAGAAACTTAGGGCTGCACTGGAGCTCAGCTGCGATAAAGCATGCGGGTGCTTTGGGCTGCACTGGAGCTCAGCTGCAGTAAAGCATGCGGATGTTTTGGGCTGCACTGGAGCACAGCTGCAGTAAAGCATGCGGATGTTTTGGGCTGCACTGGAGCACAGCTGCAGTAAAGCATGCGGATGTTTTGGGCTGCACTGGAGCTCAGCTGCGGTAAAGCATGCAGATACTTTGGACTGCACTGGAGCACAGCTGGCTTAAAGCATGCAGATGTTTTGGACCGCACTGGAGCACAGCTGCAGTAAAGCATGCGGATGCTTTGGGCTGCACTGGAGCACAGCTGGATTAAAGCACGCAGATGTTTTGGACTGCACTGGACTGCAGTCCCTGAGAAGGACCTAACAAATAAATAACCTGCAAATATTAAAGTGGTAATAAATGAAAATATGGATTTGATTCATGGACGAGAACAGGATGACTTGGAGTATGATTGATTGTGACCTTAGAGGAACATTTTGTCTGTATTATATCTTCAAATATGTCCTTCTTGCAATGTGGATGCTATAGGATGCACAAATGTGCATGCATGCTGTGAGAAAAAAAAATGTTGATAAAAAAATATTTAAATTGAATCATTTGTAAATGTACCCTTTAAAAGGAGTGTCAAAGTCAGTTCTGTGTTGTGTATTCACTGATGTGTCCTTCTGAGTCAAGTTGTCAACTGATAATGGTTTTCCATAGACAGTCACATTAGTACTTGCCATAAGTCTTCATGCTACAGCAGGTAGGATTTATAAATGAGGTGCATGAAGTAATCTGTCTTATAGACAACAACCTGCACACCTGAGCTGCTCCATTAATATGAAATAAATAAAAAAACTGCCTTTGATCTGGGATGGTCTATTTAAAGACCAAGTAAATTCTGTAAATACTCTCCTTAAGGCAATATCATTCTATCTTTCTGAGACACAGCCAAAAAAATTGGTTTTTAGCATTTCGTTTTTTGATATAATACAAGTGCCCTGGATGACACATGTTGCAGCAAAAATATTTTCAGTAATAGTATTTATTATCATTGACTGTCCCTTGTTTCCAGCCCTGCTCCTGGAGATCTACCGTCCTGTAGGTTTTCACTCCAACCCTGACAAAGCACGCCTCATTCAACAGCTACAGCAGGGCTACCCAACCCTGCTCCTGGAGATCTACCGTCCTGTAGGTTTTCACTCAAACCCTAACAAAGCACACCTCATTCAACAGCTAGAGCAGGGCTACCCAACCCTGCTCCTAAAGATCTGTCATCCTGTAGGTTTTCACTCCAATCATAACAGAGCGCACCTCATTCAACAGCTAGTTAGTAAAATGAGCAATTAGTAGACGCAGGTGGGCCAAATTATGGTTGAAATGAAAACCTACAGGATGGTAGATCTCCAGCGACAGGGTTGGGAATCACTGCTGTACAGTGAACCGTGAACCTACTCAACACAACATTGTGTTCCTGTCCAAAGCATGCTGGGATAGGCTCCAGCACTCCCCGCAACCCTGACCAGGAATAAGCAGGTTAGACAATGGATCAATGGATGGGTGGACATTTTGTGATGTGTCCTGTCATCCTCAATAAGAACAGCCATTCATTTTTAAACAGGAATCGCAGAATGTAAAGTCTGTGATATAACACTGAAGTAGATTTTGAATCCTCTACGCAAGCAGCAAAAACATATCATTATAATGATAAGAAAGACAGCAGGATGAATGAAAAGCAAACAGTGTATGTGGATCAGCTACAAACACACAGGGTTGTTTGATGAACAAATACCCTGCTTAATTAGCCAAAACAAATAAACAAACAAACAAACAAAAACACGCATACATACATACACACACAAACTGGCAGCAGGAATTGCGTGGAGGTATGTGTGTGTGTGCAGGCACGTGTGTGTGTGTGTGCATATATGTTTGCATGTGTGTCTGCGTGTGTGCAGGTGTGTGTGTTTGAGTGTTCAGGCGTGCGTGTGTCTGTGTGTGCAGGTCTGTGTATATGTGTGTTTGAGTGTGCAGGCGTGCGTGCGTGTGTGTGTGTGCGCATGTGTGCGCGCGTGTGTGTTTGTGTGCGCAGGTGCGTGTGTGTGTTTTTGTGCGCAGGTGTGTGTGTGTGTGCACAGAATTGTTGCTGTGTGTTTGATAGTGTGTTTGCGCAGGCGTTCGTGTGTGTGTGTGTGTGTGTGTGTGTGTGCGCGCAGGCGTGTGTGTGTGTGTTTTTGTGCGCAGGTGTGTGTGTGTGTGTGCACAGAATTGTTGCTGTGTGTTTGACTGTGTGTTTGCGCAGGCGTTCGTGTGTGTGTGTGTGTGTGTGTTTGTGTGCGCAGGTGCGTGTGTGTGTTTTTGTGCGCAGGTGTGTGTGTGTGTGCACAGAATTGTTGCTGTGTGTTTGACTGTGTGTTTGCGCAGGCGTTCGTGAGTGTGTTTGTGTGTGTGTGTGTGTTTGTGTGTGTGTTGGCAGTGTTTATCAGTGCTGTGAGATGTTAGGGGGAGGACTGTAGCAGCAGGTTGCTGTGAGGCTGGAGTGTTATTTTTACTCCTTTCACTCTGATAGGCACCCTCTGCAGCCGCTGGAGCCGAGCGAGCAGCCCTGCCGCACACACGCTATTTACTGCTGCTCCCCACACTCTGCGCTTAACTGCGCAGCAGCAGCCCTGCCGCATCCACACGCGCTATTTACCACTGCTCCCCACACTCTGCGCTTAACTGAGCAGCAGCAGCCCCGCTGTTCACTGCCTTTAACCTGCCAAACCCACCCCCCCCCCCGCACCCACCCCGCACCCACCCCGCACCCCCCCCCTGCACCCAGCCTCCCGAGCGCTATCAGGAGTGTCAAACCCCATTACAGCAGGGCCACAGCGAGGGCTGCTGGTTTCTGGAGTTTTTCAGTGTCCGCGATTCATTCAAGTCACCGATTGGCTAAAGAGTCTGCACACCTTATTCTCAAGGGCCTTAATTGGCTGCTGACTGAAAGGGAACCACAGATACCTGCAGGCACTGCGGCCCCCCAGGACTGGAGTTAAACCTGCAGGCACTGCGGCCCCCCAGGACTGGAGTTAAACCTGCAGGCACTGCGGCCCCCCAGGACTGGAGTTAAACCTGCAGGCACTGCGGCCCTCCAGGACTGGAGTTTGACACCCCTCATCTAAGCTTATCCCCAACAGGCCAACAGAAATCAGCCCAGTAAGAAAAAAACAATCAAATTATTTCAAATAACATTTTGAATTATGACATCACATTATTCCGCTGTCAGATGTTGAAATAATGAGCAAGTTTTCAGGTTGTTCTAATGGGGAACACTCTTGCAGATTTGCGGTGAAAAATATGGCTGTGAAAGAATCGCCTATTTTGAACATTTATATAAGTTTATGAAAGCAAATTAACTTAGTTCCTTTTCACACTGTTATTTTATGCCAATAGATGAGTTTTCCTTCCAAGACAACGTTCAAAACAAGGACAGTTCTTTATTAGAATCTGTTGTATGGTCACATGCTGAGCTACATCCTCAAATATGTAGAAATATGTCATTGCCACTGAATAAGCTGGCAACAAAAATATTTAGTTTTGAAGAAGTTTAATCATAACATTTTCAGGCAACAAATAAGTGGAACACAGAAATTAATTAGTGGGTCTGAAGATGAAAAATAATCAAGATTGCATAACAGAATTTAATCAAAACCCTCATTTGGAAAATAATCATTATTTATTTTCGTACATAATTGCATTTCAGATGTTAATAAAATGTGTTTCCCTATTAAGGAACCGTCATTATATCTATCTGATGCGCTCACTGTGCCACAGAGCTAAACTTCTATTTTAAGAGCATCGTCAGTATATTCACATTATCAGACTTGAGAACGTAAGAACACTGGAGCAGCGCCCATTTAACAGACAGATCTGTCACGCCAATTATACAAAATAATTACAGCTGAATGTGTCTCATCTCGCTCCTTTCTCCGAAATAAAGCACATAATGGCGTCGTTAGTGTCAGTGCAGCGCACGTGGCTCCCGTGCCACGCAGGGGTGAGGGGGATCAGTCACACCGGAGCGAACGGGAAGATGGTCCTCCAGCTCATAATTATATCCCATGAGCCTCTGCTCTGATTAGGGAACTCTAAGGGCCTGGACCTAATCAACATTTCTCCCTGAACTTTGACTCACAATTAAATCTTTGTTAAACTTTTTCTTCAGAAGTGCATTTGATGAGTCCGTTTTTTTTTTCCCCCCCAAATGCTAAACATAACCAAAATGTGGTTGAGAGAAAAAAATAAATAACTAAAATAAAAGCATATGCATTTAATTCCGGCATCAAAGTCAAGGACAAACGGTGTCTGAAAACAGGCCTAATTGTTTAAATATTCCCGTGTTACAGCTGTAGCCCCAACTCACCACGTTTAGCTCTGAAAATCAACTAATCATTTAAACGCACACTCATGATTAAGCAACCTAAATGATCGATCGCACTGTTTTTGAATAACAGCGCAAGCCCATAATAAAAATGTGAAAATCAACATCAGATTGAACTTGAGAGCTGAGAGTAGCTGAGGGGCTCTGTTTTTAATTAAGGGCAGAATCCACAAACGCATTGTGATGGTCTTGTGCCCATTAAAACCGTCACATCTACCAGAAAAACATTTTTTTCTCGATTCACAAAACAACCGCAGCGGAAGGAGAACTCACGCTAGTCCCCGAACCGCGGAAACTCAGCACACTGCCCGCGTCCAGCGTGTTTACACCCAGTTATCTGCACAACGTTCAGCACCAAAATGATATTTTTTATGCAAATAGGGTTCAATACACGGTGTGTCTGATTCACAGAGATTATTGAAAATTATCACCTGCGATAAGCACGGGTTCGTTAAGGCAGCCCGAAGCCTGGTGGGAACATACATCTTTTCTGCAAGAATATCTTCGGAGTTAACAGCGACAGAAATTACTTGTAATTACAAGCTGAGTCACGCAGCACACTACAATTGTTTGATGACTAAGATGACATTAAACCTCACCCCTGACATTTGTTTTCTGTGTAATTTCGTCGTGCCGAGACAAATATTCAGCCAACTCCAATAACCACGTTACTTCGATAATATCCTTCATTCAAAAGGGTGCAATTCACTGAGCTGTGTTAGTAAGCTTTTCCAAGAAATACCGTGGAGGTCAATTTGCCGGTCAGAACCAGCAAACTCATCTGAGGCTTAAAGTTCCCTCTTACTCATTATTAGTCCGGCACCCTTATTTACGTGTCAAATTAAAAAATTATCCCTTGCAAAGTCACAGGCAAGTTTCCAGCTAATGCTATTGAATCACCACTCTCTGAACCACTTGTCTTTTACTTTATTTGTGCATTCGAAATCAGGACCTCGGTTTAACGTCTCATCCAAAAAACGGCAAATAAATAAGAGTTATAAATCACTATATGTGGGGCTTAAATGCGCAGTTAAAAAAACTCCTGTTAAGTGCACTGGATGTATTTACTGGATGTGGGAAAACTGACGTATCTTTCGGTGTGCCGTAAGAGTGTATCCAGCACTGCGGTCAGCGCAGGACAAAATGCGGAACGCGATATTCCAGCTGTGTTGGGAATTGCCGACTGAAATCCATCCGATCCAGATGTGAGGCAGGGCAATGATGCAAGGCTTGACTCGGGCTGGGTGGAAGGGGAACGCTGTGTTCCAGGTCATCTTTCATTTCTCCCAGAAGGGTAATTATTTCTAATAATGTGTGTTTGTCACCGTAAGTGGCAGGTGTCACTGATTCCATTTGTTTTTTTTTTTGTCTCATTATTTAGGCAGTTCTGTGTCTTTCCCTGTTTTCAAACACTCTGTGATTTTTTTAAGGCAGGTTTGGACGGTAACTATAAACATATTATTGGACAAAACTTAATGATTAACAACCATAAACGTGACATACTATTGCACAAGTAAACCGTGCTCGTGAATTATCTGGGTGTGGTTGCGCGGTTACTTGACTTGCGACGAACCAGGCCAGGCCTGAAGAGGACGAGAAGTTAAAAAAAGATACTGGGAACCTTAGTAACCGCGGAGTGGGGAGGCCATTTTGTTTGAAACGAAGCCTGCAGGGACGCCATTTTGAAAAGCAGCCCCTGCTATAAAGCGCTGACACGGCACAGGCTAAGTGTGACCACTACGCCTCTCTCAATCGACCTTCCCCACTTTTTCAGATTCTCATGTTCTCTTAAAACTTAGCCTTTTTTTTGTCTGGAATTCAATTGCTTAACTGTGGAGGAAGAACTGAAATGAAGGTAAACTAGTAAGGGATATTCACAGAGCTTCTGCTGAGAAGGGCGACACATTACATTACAGCGACTTACATTGCAATCCATTTATACAGATGGATATATACTGGAGCAATGCAGGTTAAGTACCCTTGCTCAAGGATACAATGGCAGTGTCCTACCGGGGAATCGAACCTACGACCTCTAGGTCACAAGACCAACTCCCTAGCCATTATACCACACTGCCACCCACCCGTGCCCCAGCCGAAACGGGAAGCCCATCATTACCATTTCCCCTCTTTACGCCCTGCCGAGCGTGTTTCAGAGGAGCGGAGCGCGTTAAGCGGCCACTTCATTACGCGCTGAGTACAGAACGGCCCCCGCTCACACAAAATGGAGGGCGATCCGTCTCCAGGCCGGACGTGCACTCGCACCCGACGCGGCTCAGAGGCACGGGCGCCCATGATCCTCTCTGCTCACGAGTCAAGAGCCGCTTTTCGTTGAAGAGGGCAATTAAAAATTGAACAAAAACGGGCAGCTTTTTAAACAGGCGGCGAAGAGTGCAGGGGCATGCTGGGATTTAGAAGGGGCTGGAGCACTCGTGATCACCCCCTTATACCCCCCCCCACCCCCCCCCCCCCCCCCCCCCCCCCCCCACTGGCACATAGGTGTTCATCTATCACCAATCTGACACTGTCACCTTCACCCCCCCCCCAAACATCCCCCACCCACTTACTCTCACTACATCAACAGATCTCAGCGTTTAGCTTCTCTGACTGTTCACAGGCTGTGTCAGCAGGCGAACGCCTATCTGACGGTTTTAACATAATATCACCGTAACATCAGCCCCAGAACAGGCACTGCCACGCCCCAAACACCCAGAATCCCTTTCACAGGTCGTCCTCGTCCTCCTCCGCCTCGCCTCAAACGCGTGACAGCCGGCCACTGCAGTGCATTCTGGGAGCGCTGGCTACCTCTGGGAAGCGTTTACAAGCGCTGGACGCCTCCGTTGCCTGTTGACATTCCAGAAATTGCACCTGAAAATCCCCTTCCGGGAGTCTGTAGCTGAAGTGTTTTGAGTGCGAATGTGCCCACATGTCCTCAGTAGCAGGCAATTTCAATTTAACTTCCCCCAGAGGTGTTAGTTATTGGCAGGTTAAATGTTTTCCAGTGAATGAATCCTAAAGGGTAGCATTGAGATTCACTGATGCCTGAAGAGTCTGTCATGTCATTTTATGATGCCCTGTGCTAGTATTAGCCCTTGCTCTTCTCCAGAATCCTGTTTTTAAGTGGTTATGCATCCTCATAATAAAATTCACACATATCCTTTACTACAATACCTGTAAATGTTTCATAGATTTCATAGACCTGTTTTGCTTTTTATTATCTTTGTAATCCTTTTGGAATATTTCGCTTCTATGTTTTCACATGTGAGTATATAATTTAAGAGAACAGGAATGACAATGATTTATGAGGTCTTAAACTCAGACAATGCCGTCAGCCCTAAGTACAAACACAAGAGATGCGCAAACAAGCGTGCACATACACACACATGCGCGCACATACACACACTCACACAGACGCACTCACACGTACACACCCACATACACACACACACAAACACGCACACACTCAAACATGCAATCGCAGCCACTCACAAACACACACACAGTCACACACACACAAACGCACACACACGCACTCACATACATAATCACACAGACGCATGCACACTCATTCACACAGTCTCACACACACACACACACACTCACATACACAATCACACAGACACATGCACACTCACTCACACACACACACACACAAACGCACACACACTCACATACACAATCACACAGACACATGCACACTCACTCACAAAGTCACACACAAACGCACACACACACGCATGCACACACACTCACATACACATTCACACAGGCACATGCACACTCACTCACACAGTCTCACACACACACACACACACACACACACTCACATTCACACAGACACATGCACACTCACTCACACACACACACACACAAACGCACACACGCACACACACACACGCACGCACACACACTCACATACACAATCACACAGACACATGCACACTCACTCACAAAGTCACACACAAATGCACACACACACGCATGCACACACACTCACATACACAATCACACAGACACATGCACACTCACTCACACAGTCTCACACACACACACACACACACGCATGCACACACACTCACATACACATTCACACAGGCACATGCACACTCACTCACACAGTCTCACACACACACACACACTCACATACACAATCACACAGACACATGCACACTCACTCACACAGTCTCACACACAGTCTCACACACACACACACACACACACTGCAAAAGAGATCTCTGCTTATTACTTTATCTTGGCTCTGCCCTCAGCACAGAGAGATGCCCCAGCTCATTACAGGCCGAGCAGCTCTGGGATATTCACCAGCATCTCATGAACACAATCAAAACATTTGTTGTCTCTAACGGGGAGGAAAGACCTCATGTCAGCCAAGCATGTAAGAGGGTGTCCCAGTGCCCACGGGGGGGGGGGGGGGGGGGGGGGGGGGGGGCGTCCAGGCCGGAGAGCAGATCTTCCGAAGACATGGAGTCCACCCTGCTTTACAGCTGCCGCCCCTTATTACCGAAAAAACAATTACCTAGCAACAAAAAACCACTACCTAGCAACAATAACCGGCACGGCTTTCGGCTGAGACAGACAAACCGCACAGAAATAGCACAGCTCCACAGGAGCCTCGTCCATCACACTGAAAGCCCAGAGACAACCAGCTTCTCTCTGTTAGACGCACGGGGGGGGGGGGGGGTGGGGGGGGAAGAAGCCATTTTGAGCCAATTATTCGATTGGCTCTGAACCCAGGCAGCCTGGCACTAATTTAATTGGGAGGATCCAGAGTGACCTGGCCTCGTCCGCTTTTATTTGAGCGACACCGGAGAGGCCGGGGAAGAAGAAATTAAACACATTTAATGGGGGACAGGACCGTAATTACCAGTAATTATGCCACCGATACCATCATTATTATTCTTCTTATCTATTTTTAAAATCACATTTTTAATAAACCATAACTGTTTCGGTCCTACAATGAGACTGAAGTGACGTTCTGTGCACCGTGAAATTTTGCTTGCACATGATCAGAAAAAGAAAGACTTAACACACTTGCTGAGACTCAGCCAGTGTGATAAGTAATTATTATTATTATTATTATTATTATTATTATTTTACTAAAACGTCTTGGCATGTTTACTGAACACGCTAAATGGAATTTGTGAAGAAAAAGTCGAACACTTTCGTGTTAAGATAAATTTAGTTGAGGATAAATGTTGATTGGCTACAAGCATTTGTCACAAACTAAACCTTCAAATGTCCACACAAATAAGCTCTAAACTTGGATGATATTGCATCTTATCCTTCTTCTTTTTCCTGTCGATTACATCATCACAAATGCTCCAGTCCCAGTAATTATCCTCATTGGACACGTAGCTACATCTTCTGCCATTCTGCCAATAACAACATCTGATCAAAGTAGCTAATTGCAGGATACTTGGATAGATAGGCAAAATGGACATAAGAGGAAGTGCATGGGTGATGCGATTTCAGCCAATAAAACATGTTTTTTAAAACTTAGTGGTCGCCATCTTTGTTTTGCATGGAAGCTTGCTAACTAATAATTTCCAAAAATGAAAACTACTGTTTTACAGCAGTATAATCTGTGGAGGAAGCTTCTTTATATTCCTTAACTGCATTCACTATCACTTCACATGCAAACCCCACATAATACCATTTCATTACTAGGGATGGGTGTCATTGCCACACAGTTCTGATCACATTCTCTTCAGATGGTAAGATTGAAAAAACACAGGGCCAAGTTACATGAAATCATTTAGGAAACACAGGGTAGCATTGCTTTGGAATACAGCTCACTTAATTTGTTTGAGCAAAGATAGGCAATATTGTTTGCTGTAACCTGGCCTCATTTTGATATCAGTACTTTTAACCGCAGATTAATTAATGACTGATACACAGGGTTTCGTATGCCTGAGAAACTTGGCATTTTTGTAGGCAGTAAAAAAACAGCAGCTGGACAGCTGATGTAGGCTGGATGCATTATGCATCAACAGGAACCTTCACCTCCGCACCAGAGCCTGGTCTCTGTCAGAAAACAGAATTTACATTTCATAAAACTGCTGTCAATCTCACCTTCCACCTCAAACAAACAAAAAAAAAAAAAACACTGGCCAAATCTAACAAACATAAAAAAACATCCATTATTTTTCCATACAGGGGCTTGAGCGTGGAGTTCTGCGTTTAAAGTAAAACTGTTTCTTGGTGTTTAGAATAGAGCTGGCAGTGCATGTGTCTGCGCATACTGACTTATGGCCCAGGTAATGCAGACAGATGGGTTGCACACATAAATTATACCGTTTGCTGGAGGCACAGAGCACTGATGAGCGAAGAGCAGCAGGTAACCTCTTTAGAGATCCAGCAAAACCATGTTTTTTTCTTGCATTTTAAGTGTCCATTAAACCGCAGGATAAATATGTGTGCTCACTGTTTAAAAAATGTGCAAAAAAGAAGTTTATAGAATGTCCTTTAGAAGTAAAAAAAAGTACTGAGTGAAGTTAGGGGAACGTTGTGCTTAAAGTTTAGCACAAAACTTTTACTTGCGCCCTTTCTTCGTTGTTGTTTCTCAGAGCCAATTTTATCTGTAAACAAGTATTCAAAACAGTTATCTTCTTGACCAAGAGTGGTAATTAAATTATGTGACTATACGAGCAATTTGAAATAAAACCAAAAAAGTCTGAATAGTTTCATTTTAGGTATAAGATACAGAAGAAACACATGGTCAAGCTGGTTATAAAATTTACAACAGTAAGATACATTAAACTCCTCAATAATATACATACAAGAAGGTGTAATTATTATTACTTACTTGACACAAAGGCCAATTATTCCTTCATTTTTGTTTTATTATATATTACATTTATTATGCCAAAGAGATACATTTCAGCAGTCTTGCCCACAATGGCGACAGTTGACGTTTACAAAAGGAATGAAAGGCAATGCGTCGTTGGCGTGTTTTCTGTCGGACGTGTAAGTACAGTCACCTCTAGCTGTGCAGCCGGCTACATTGTTCGCACACTCGGGTGAGTGGGCGGGGCTAAAGACAGGGGAGGAGACTTCTTTGGCTGTAAACACTGGACCACAGCAAGGCTGAAAAATCCTGCATAGTGTGCCTTTAATTACTCTGAATACTGAGTAGGCTTGCTGTAGGGGAATTCTGTACAGAAGAAATGCTGTGCAGACCCGCAGCGCTCTTAGACTGGGTACTAACTTTAACTTAAAGGCTTTACCTTTTAACTCACATTAATGTCTCACAGACATTTCTTTTAAGTCAGAAAACAACCATGTCATTTAAAACCTTCGCCCGTGATGTCATCAGCCTACTCTGCAAGAAGCCTAAACAAGCAGGAGAGCAGGAAAAGCAAATCTCCTCAAAGCAAAATAAATCCTTCTTTTGAAAACGAGAAAGAAGATTAATATTTTGCAGGAAAATTCTGACAAAATGTTTCTTTTGAGATAGCGTTAAAGACATGACGCTGCTCTTTATGTACAGACGCCCTCCGCGGCTTTACGAATTCTGGTGCCTGTGCTGCGTGGGACAACACAGAAATGTCACGTTTGGCATGTGCCAGTCCTGCAGAAGCAGACATTATTTTCCAGTGTTTTCCTGAATGCTGGCACTGACCAGCGAGATGGGGCAGCTCCATACATGTCATGTGACTTCACAGGCTGCAGAAGACACTGTATATAAAATTCCCTGGTCTCTCTCTCTCACCCTCTCTCTCCCTCTCTCACTCGCTTTCTCTCTCTCGTCATCCACTCTAGACGTCTGATCTTGATGTTATGAACAAATCCACTGTAATTAATTTGCATAGAAATTATATTAGCGGTGTGCTTGAACTTCACCTCCTTGTGGAACATGGCCTGGTCATTCAAAGTCTGCTTTAAATAGCTGTGCTTTGCTCGCCACTTGACAATATAGGGCAATACTGAGGGTGAGATTATACTAAAATAATATTATATGTAGGTTTAATATTACATATAACATTTTTGCTTCATGGTTTCTAAGTGTATTTCCACTTGGAGCTAGCTCCAGGCATAATGTACAGTATATCATATCATAATGTACAGTATATCATATCGTGGGGGCGACATAGCTCAGGAGGTAAGAGCGGTTGTCTGGCAGTCGGAGGGTTGCCAGTTCGATCCCCACCCTGGGCGTGACGAAGTGTCCCTGAGCAAGACACCTAACCCCTAACTGCTCTGGTGAATGAGAGGCATCAATTGTAAAGCGATTTGGATAAAAGCGCTATATAAATGCAGTCCATTTACCATATCACAGATCCTGTCGTTAAAAAAGAACTCATTAATATTTATAAAGACACAACAATACATGAACAACATCAACAGACCAGCTACTAATCTGCAAGAAGTCTTGTGTCAGGTCAACTGCATTTTAATATTGAATTGTTAATACTTGAGCAAAATACGCGGTCATAAAGATTACAAAATCTGAATGAAAGTATGCAAAATGTACCAAGTAAAAATGATAAGGGGATAAAGCTTAACTTTGGGGAAGTTATTTTCTTTTCTCAAACACACCACACACTTGTTTGGGGTCAGCGGGGCAGATATCTAGGCCAAACAGAACAGCACAAACAGCTCTTTATTCAGCACTACTCTCGCAGCTTCTGGTGATTTATAATTGGGTATCATCTTTATTTTATTTTTGCCATCTTTAAAAATGTAATTCCCTCCCACACATCAACTTTACAAAGCTTCCAAACCACATTTGCCTCCTGCTTTAGGACCATGAAAATTGAATCCTACGCAAAAGGAAAAAACCAAAAAAAAAAAAAAACAACAACAAAAAAACAAATTATTTATTTTACCTCAACTCACGACAAACAACTAACAAAGTACTTCGGTTCCTTGCATGGAAAATGTTTTGTTACATAAAGCAATGCTTCCTGTATCCTTCCTTCTCAGTAAAAAATGTACTAAAACACAAAAGAAAGAGGATTTCTGTACTACTATTTATTGGCTATTGCTAGTAGAGCTAAAAAGCCGACTACCAAAGGTCTGGCACATTCTCATACGCTGGCACTGCCCAGGACTGCTTTTCCCCATCTCTGAAGCACTGCCCACACACTCTATACTTGGAAAAGCAATTACTGCATCAATCTATTGACATTTATAAGAGTGTCAGTAGTTGGTGGTCTACCTGAATGTTAAATCAATTCAAAATACACAAGAAAGGAAAAGGAAGCCAAGAAGAAGGAAAAAAAAGCTGAAATGAGCAATGTCAGTGGATTTAACTGCTCACTGTAATGATAGTGTTTGTACTGACAGCAATCTCTCAGTCCTAATCTTACAGCTTGCGTATCTGTCCTTTCATGTGTGTGTGTGTGTGCGTGCGTGCGTGTGTATGCGAGTGTGTGTGTGTGCGCGAGTGTGTGCGTGCGTGTGTGTGTGCGAGTGCGTGTGTGTGCGTGTGTGTGTACGAGTGTGTGTGTGTGTATGTGTGTGTGTGCGTGTGTGTGCGTGTGTGTGAACGAGTGTGTGTGTGTGTGTGTGTGTGTGTGTGTGTGTGTGTGTGTGTGTGTGAGTATGTGTGTGTGTGTGTGTGCGAGTGTGTGTGCGTGTGTGTTCGTGTGTGTGTGTACGAGTGTGTGTGTGTGTGTGTGTGTGTGTGCGTGTGTGTGCGAGTATGTGTGTGTGTGCGCGTGTGTGTTGTGTGTGTGCGCGAGTGTGTGTGTGTGTGCATGTGTTTATTTGGTAAGGAAGTTTCATTAGTTTGTCCGTCTAATATGTTCCATATAAATGTAGGTACACACATAACCGGTTTTGCATGCGTTCTACATGGGCCTTTACATGTGATATTTGGGAGGGGAAACTGTGTCCCTGAACTCTAAGTCAAGCCTGGACCCTCGAGACCAAACATGGGGCGGGGCAGTGGGCCATGTGGAGGTGAGGGGGGGGGGGGGGGCAGTGGGCCATGTGGAGGTGGGGGGGGGGGGGGGGGCGTTGTGGAGGTGGGGGGGGGGTGGGCCAGTGGAGGTGAGGGGGGGGGGGGGCAGTGGTTGTGGAGGTGGGGGGGGGGGGGGGCGTTGTGGAGGTGAGGGGGGGGGATGTGGGGAGGTGAGGACGGGCGGGGGGAGAGTGGGGCGTTGCAGAGGAGAGGACGGGGGTGGGGGGGACAATGAGGAGGCAAAGGGGGGGGGGGGGGGGGGGGCACTGCGGAGGTGAGGATAGGGGATGGGGGAATGATGTTCAGATGGTCCCACGCTGCCTGTCCTCAGGGTCTCACCTAACGAACACTCGCATCCTGCCGGGTGAGAGGCGCTAAGCACTTTCCCAGTCACCCCCTCCTACCCCCCCCAGGCCCAGGAAGCCCCCCTACCCCCTCCTACCCCCGCCTGGCCCAGGAAGCCCCCCCACCCCCCCACCCCCCACGGGCCAGAGGAAGCACTACGCTGATTTAAATCCCTCAAAAAACACCACCCCACCAGTAACACCATCTTAAACATCATCAGAAGGCTGGACAGAATGTACCACATTATGAAGTTCTGGCAAATTGCATAAATAATTCCACAAGGACGTGTGTGTGCCGGACTCAAGATTGTAAATTTATGCGGCTGTACTGCTGTTTGCGCAACCAGGCTGCTTCTGTTACTGCAAAGATTTCGGTAAGTTTCCAGGGACGGATATTAGAGCCACAGACTCATCTCACTGCACCCCTGGCAACGCTTAATATCAAAGTGTTTATTATTAATGCACTAACCGAGGCTTAATTATTCCCTGCTGACGTGCAATTCGCTGTTTTTTTCTGAAGAAGAAAAAAAGAAATGAGAAAACAAACATTGAACTGGGGGCAAGACTGATGAGATATTTAGAAATTAACTCGAAGCATAAAAAATAAAGCAGTTTCAACGGTTCAGATCTCAGGGTATTTGTTCCCTCTCCCACAGCGAGTGCTCATTGGTGACTCCCCCAACACAGCCTTGCAAAAACAAAAAAAATAAGTAAATCTTATCAAGATTTATATTTATACTTAAAATCTCTTTTCTCTTACTTTTTTTTTGCTAAAAAAAAAAAAATTGCCAATGAGTTGAGACAGTTTTAACAATTTCAGGATTTGGCAATGGGGTAAGACAATTTGACTTGTCAAGCAAAAAAGTAAAAAGCACTTTAAAAAGCTTTAACTTTAAAAAGCAGTTATTTTTCCATTCGAGAGAAGCTGCTTTGGCTTCCGCCTCCAACTGGACTCTCTTAACAAGTGTTTGAGTTTTATAAGGAGACTTAAAATATTATTTTTCTTCTTATTACCGTATGTGTATCTATATCTGTGCATGCGTCTGTGTGTGTTTTTGTGCATGCTCTCTTTTGAAAGTACACTGTGTATTAGCACACATGCATATGCACACCTGCACCCACAAACATATGCACACACTGCTGTTTTCACAAAACACACACAAACACACACACAGGCACGCCAAAGCACACACAGACTGCTGTTTTCACACTCACACACACAACACACACACAGGCACGCCAACGCACACACACTGCTGTTTTCACACTCACACACACGCACACAAACACACACAGGCACACCAATGCGCGCACACACACACTGCTGTTTAATTCCAGATCCTCATCCTCTGTGCTGATGCGCTCCACAGACATGTTGAACAGCAGATGTCTTAAACACTCCTCTCTCATCCGCCCCAGGGAGACCCCCCCCCCCCCCCCCCCCCCCCCCCCCCCCCCCCCCCTTGCCCCCCACCCCCCACATCCCCTTATTAACTTCTGCTGAGGTCATAGTGCCTTTGAGCTCCTGATAAACTGCATTTCGCAGACCTGCTCTGTCCCTGTCCCTGCGGGGGACGCTAATAATCTCTGCTCTTCCAGGCTCTGTCAGGCTCTGTCAGGCTCTTCCAGGCCGTTTCAGGCAACTCGGGTTCCCCCCCTGGGCGCAAAAACACTCCGAACAATCTGAGCTCTGTTTTTCCAGCTCCATGCGACACAGCTTGCTCTCAAAGTGCGACTCTTGGAATCCGTCGTGACTTGATTAACCGAATTTTGTTGAAGTCATTTAGCGGATTATTTTCCCCTCTCCATTGCAATAAGTGCATCATTTCTAATATTGATCTACAATTTAGACACAGCAGACAGTTTATGTGTTTGTGCTTTAATTTAAATATATTTTTTATTTGTAATATTGGCATATTTTAAAATCTTTCCAACATAACAGATGGAGCGACACAAAAGATCAAACAGTTGTGTTACAAAAAATAGGTTAGGCTTACAGTTAGGACTTTTCCTTTGCACAGCGTTTGTGAAATGTGATCCAACCATTTCAAATTTTGAAATTATCTGTCTTTACTTCTTACATAAAATAAAATTAAAATAATGTACTAACAGATGGACGGTACACCTGTGTTCATTTTCGGTTTGAACCGTTAGCTGTTCTCAGTGCAATCTTTCGGTACACAAGACACACTTTTTTTTTTGCACCCCTAGCAGAGAACCGTTGCCCAAGACAACACTGCAGAACCTGTAGGCCCTAAGCAGCAGCCTGACCACACACCCTGCTGCCATGGCAACGAGCCCACCAGCACTCCGCACAACCAAACACTCTCTGACCTCCCCCCTCCTCCCACCATCTTTATCCTGGAAACCACAAAATGCATGATTTGAAGTATCTGGAGAATGGGGGAGGGGGGCGGGGAGGGGTGTTCATGGGAGTCATGAAAGCAAGGGGAAGAATGGTGTAGAATAATTTCACCAAAACATCTGAATCTGATCTATGGGCTGTGCCAAACGGCTGTGTTTAAAAATGACAGGAGGAAAGACCTGCGACTCTTTACAGTCAATGTAAGGGAGTCCATAAAGGAAGCCAATGACACCTGCTTCACCTGGCCTGCACACACAAAACTCCATCTTTCACCTTAACATCCATCTCTCTTCTCCTCTCTTCTTCAAGGGTGTACTTCATCAATGAACTCTAAGACAGGTTGATGATATCCTTCTGAAAATCCACAACCAACCAGCGAAACCACCCCTTTGAGATCCGGTTCAGGAATCGAATCTTTGACAGAAACCCCACGTTCAAGGACTTCCCCTCTTATCACTAAATATGTTTATCAATCGTCTTAACAACTGTGTACTTGATCGCAATATTCCATTAGCATCCCTGGATGCTGGAAATACGTATGACTGCACAGGAAGTGCAGGATGATAAAATGGCTGCACAGGAAGTGCGGGATGTTAAAATGGCTGCACAGGAAGTGCACTGCAATCAGTCGCCCATTTTCTCTCCAGTCGAGAACCAACAAAAAAAAAAATTCATCAGCTAGAGGGGGAACATCCTTCAGACACAGGAAGAAACAGAAACGTTTTGAATTTAGTCCTTACGTGCAACAAAATGGAGATTTTAGTTCGAAACACTTCTGGCAGAATATCACAGAAGTATGGAGGACAGTGTTATGAGATTTAATTATTGCACTGACGCTTGTGATTGAGGCTTAAGCCTCGACAAAAACAATGATCCTCCCCTACGACAGGTGTGCAGCACAAACATAAATAACATGGATTCACTTGGACACACGCTCTGAAGAAGGTTTTGTAGCTCAAATGCATCGCCGTTTGATCCGTATTATCAAATACGAGTGCCTAATGAATAACAATAAGTGCAACGTAAGAAATCCAGTTTCTGTAACTTAATTCGTTGGACATGCTAACTGTTCTGCTTTGAAAGCACCAGCCATGAATTCCAAGACGACTTGAGAGAGGAAAAATCACTCACTATTTTTAATCATTAAAAAAAACTCTCGGATTCCGTTTTTTTTTTTTTTACTTTCAGTTGAATACGATGGGAAAGTACAGTGACAGCCCAGATGTCTTGTTCCTCAGAGTCCAAAGACACTTCCTTCATAATGGATGATGAGTGACGTGACTCCAGCGCTACTCTGGAAGCTTCTCTGGGAGCGCTCAGGCCAGAGCAGGGTCTGCAGGCCGAAGCGCTGTGTGCGTGAGAGAGAGAGGGGGCCGAGAGAAACGCACGCTTCCTGCTTCCTGTGTTTGAGTGTGCAGAGCAGGTCTTCTCTGCTCTGCGCCGCGTCGCTGGCTGGGTCTGTGCCCCAGTCTGAGACCCACTGAGGGCCGTGATCTCTCCGTCTAGACAGAGCCGCTGAACGCTAACGGAAACATAAAAAAATATAAAATAAAATAAAATAAATTTCACAGGGCCAGAATCTGAGTATCAGCTCACCTGGGAATCAAATAATGTTGAGCATCTGGCTTTCATGATTTCCCTAGCCTACCCCCCCCCCCCCACCCCCCGACCCCAAATATGCTAATAAACCTCTTACGGTGCGCTCACGCTTGCCACAGTCACGCATGTCTGACCCGTGAAAAGCTCTAGCTCTGAGCCAATCAAAAAACGGTCATTGATGTGTTCTTCCCCTGGCTCCTCCCACAATTGCTAGAGGGCCAGCATCTATAAATCTTTCCTGTCATTATACTGTCTCTCACTGCATGACAATGCCCATCCGGTGAGTTTATTTTGAGCGCGACGGGCTACATCAGGAGTGATTAGCATGTGGTTTCACGCGGATGCCTGACAGGTGGTTTGTCTTTATTGATTACTGCTGCCAGCCTGCCAGCCAGACTCCAATAAGGGCCGATCGCATTCAGCCTGACAGCAACGGAAGCATGCGACAGACGCTCAAACGCAATTTCACCCTGACGCTAATTTTCGATTGGAGATGCTCAAACCGGCCCGTTTGAGGAAATGAAGACCTGCCTATTAGGGGGAATAATCGCTGGGCAGAGACGCGTTCTGCTCCTGCTCGAAATTAACCCCACCCCACCCCACGCCAGGCCGCGTCTTCGAGTCGTTCCCCGTCCGTCTGTCAGTACAGAGTCCAAAAAGAACACCCGCTAAAAACACCTGACCCGCTCCGCCAATCCCCGTTCGGTGCGTCATCTCAGAGGAGAAATGAATCCTTCACAACGCGACGCTGGAATAATAAAGCCGGTGAATCACCGTTCTGACGCCATCGCTTCGCACCGCGCTTTTAAAAAACCGCCATTTGCCACACGACACCCCCCTCACGTCCTGGGCGGGGGCTGGGTTGTAATCTGCGAGCCGTTAACAGTGAATATAACCCAAATAAAATCCGGAGCTCTGCGGTGGTCGGGGGTGGAGGTGGATGTGAACAGGTGTAAGAACACCTTCACCGGGGTGTTTGGGGAGAGCCCGTGGGGTGAGCCCATCTGTCGCTCAAAAAGCAGGAAGTGCGAGGTCAGCTTCGGGACATTCTCACTGAGCAGCAGCACAGCCCATACTCCCTTCACACTCTGCACATTCTGCAAGAGACTTTCCACGTTTATTATTTATGATTTATGAAATGCAGTTTGCAATCATCTTTCTCATCACTGCCTAAAATATTTAGTTCATAAAAAAAAAAAAGAAAATGAGCAATTGAAATAGCAACAAAAGCAATGTCTGCAATTCTCTCAGGTCATAAGGAATCACATTACACGGTCATGCTGTTGTATTTTGCAAAAAAAATAATAATACACTTGTAATTACATTTATTTGCTTTGGTACATCATTGAATGTGGTATCGCAGAATTGTCAAAAAATGCAATTATCTTCAATTCATAATCAATCCAATAATCAAGTGTGTGAGTTTGTGTGTGCGTGTGTGAGTGTGAGTGCGTGTGTGTGTGTGTGAGTGCGAGTGCGTGTGTGTGTGCGCATGTGGTTGTGCATGTGCATGTGGTTGTGCATGTGTGTGTGAGTCTGTGCTTGGGTGTTTTTGTGTGGCCTTCCATAGCCAGTACATACATGTAGGTTCTCCAAAAACTCCTGCATGTATCTTCTCCTGCAGTCTATGAGCCCCTCGGTCCCGGGCCGAATCCGGACCGCCCCAGTCCAGCAGGTGGCTCCAGGGGGTGGGAACGTTCAGTGTCTATACACACCTGCTCAAAAGTTCGGAATCACTGAGAAATTCTTATGTTTCTGAAAATAACTGATCATTTTATTCAACAAGACAGCTGTGAACAGCCAAGACAATGATAATGTTACAAATAAATTTTACTGTTTAAAATGAATTTTTAATTCATATGATTGCAAAAGCCCCATTTTCAGCAGGCATTACTCCAGTGTACTGACAGCACACTGTGTTACCTCATCCTTAAGTATTCATGCTAATGTGCTAATTTGGTACTCCCATTATATTAAGCACAGCTGAAAACAATTTTGCTTAATTGAGCCGAATTATATCTTCCTTCCAGTTGCTATAGTATCAAGTACACTGGAATTTCTATAGTTCAATTTGGGTTTAAAAAATGGCCAAAAAGAAACAGCTTTCTCTAGAAACGTGTCAGTCAATTCGTTGTTTTGAAAGATAAAGGCTGTTCCATGCATGAGATTGCCAAGAAACGAAGACTTCACACAAAGTGTGCACTACTGCCTTGAAAGAAGAGAGCAAACTGGACCTAGCCAGGCCAGAAAGAGAGAGGTCCAGATGCACTACTGTGCAAGAAGACAAGGACATCAGAGTCTCTAGTCCGACAAACAGACACCTCACAGGTCCTCAGCTGGCAGCTTTAAGGACTCGCCAAACATCAGTTTCATCTGCAACACTGAAGAGACGACTCCGGGATGCCATCCATAACACTCTCTTCCAATCATCTGCCGTCCGATCTCTGTGTTCTTTTGCTGATCTTAACATCTTCTTCTTGTTTGCCAGTTTCAGAAGTGGCTTTTTCTTTGAAACTTTGCCCCATAAGGCCAGCATCCCAGAGTCGTCTCTTCACTGTTGCAGATGAAACTGATGTTTGGCACATACTGTTCAATGAACCTGCCAGCTGAAGACCTGTGGGACGTCTGTTTCTCAAACTAGAAGGGCTGATGTACTTGTCCTCTGGTGCAGCTGGGCCTTCCACTTCTCTTCTACTTCTGTTTCTGCAATACTAATTTGCACCCATCAATGTCTAGGCTGTGTTTTTGGATCAATTGAATGCTACCTTGGTGAATAAAAGTATCAATTTCTTTCAAAACCATAAAAATTTCTCAGCGATTCCAAACTTTTGAACGATAGTGTGTATGCGTATATCATTTCTCAAAAAAAATTTTTTTTTTTTTTTAATGAAAAGGTGGCATAAACATTGCCTGCCAATTACACTGATCACACTGAATGGGATGCCACACCTGCCAGGCACATTCTACTGGCACGTATACACTATGCTGAAACCTACATTACAAGTGACATTCAATAAAAAATAAATAATATTTTAGAAAATATTTTCACCGCAGTCAGTTTTGTCAACTTTTTTTCTTTCCGGGTCTCGGGATAACGTATAAATAAGAAATGCCCTTCAGGCCTGAAACATGGAACATGTGCAATAACAGCCCCCTCCCAAATCTCTCACAGATCAGCTCAGAGCAACAGGACACCCCTGCCCTGGGCTTTATCCCAGTGGACATTTTCAAAATGAGAAGCTGCCCCCGTCGCAGAATTCTCCATCTTTACCCCCCCTGGGGCTGGGGCCCAAGAAGCGTGCCTCTCCGAAATAAATAAAGGGGACGATCCATCAGGGCCGAGAGACAGCTGACCGCCATCCGGTGCCAAACAGCCCTGTCAGCGGCGTCGCCTAATAGACCGGTGATGGGCGAATGTGACCACGCCACAGGCAGTGCGGCAATTACATTCATAGTTCAGAAACTTTTTTTTTTTTTAAAAAAGCTAAGACCTGTTCATGGCCTTTGTTGACCTGTCAAATTACATTTGGCACCATTAACACAGTCCAACTGTGGGACATGCTTGGAGGCTTCGCCATCAACAAAAGTTACACAGGAATGAAGGCTAGCTCTTCAGTGATTATTATTATTATTATTATTATATTATTATTATTTATTTTACACATTTTACACATTACATAATCCAGGGGTCTGCAATGCTTGTCCTGGACAGCCACAAGGTCTGCTGCATTTGGTTGTAAGTCAGCACATAATGGCTCAATTAAAACAGAAGACATTGCATTTTAAAGGAAAAATTTAATATAGGGTTATAGGGCAGAATGTTAGCTTTCATTTTTAGGGTACGCACATCCATATCAGGTGAATCTTGTAGGAATTGCTTTTTTAAACACAGTCCCCCCTTTTTGGGGGAACAAAAGTAACAGACTCAGTGACAGACTCATTCAGTGACAGAGTCATTCAGCCCAAACTGTCTCTGTGAAGCTCTGGAGGACCTGGGCTAAAATCCCACCGGCTCTCCCCCACATCCCAGCAGCACAGTCTATCCCATCAGCCCTTTCACCTGCACCCAGCTCAGCAGCAGTCAGCGGCCAGTCACCTGGCTTGATCTCTCCAGGTCAGCTGAGCTCTTTTCACTGAAGTTCACAGAAATAATTACAGAAAGCTCTACTTAATCCATCTCTATATTTACAGAGTCCCCTGGTCCCTGCTGACCCCGCACTTCTGTGAGATTCCAGGAGCTCCATCAGAATTAATCCCCAATTTGCACTAATTAAATTCTTGTTAATGCAGGAAGGAAGAGGCAGAATGAAAAATGGAGTAATGAAGACATTTCCATTTGTTAGCTCCGAACTCTCTCTCCCACAGTTACACTCACACACTCTCACATTGTCACACTCTGACACTCTAACATTGTTACACTCTAACACTCTCACATTGTTACACTCTAACACTCTCACATTGTCACACTCTAACACTCTCACATTGTTACGCTCTAACACTCTCACATTGTTACTCTAACACTCTCACATTGTTACACTCTGACACTCTCACATTGTTACACTCTAACACTCTCACATTGTTACACTCTAACACTCTCTCACATTGTTACACACTAACTCTCACTCTGAACACTCTCACATTGTTACACTCTAACTCTAACACTCTCACTCTCACATTGTTACACTCTAACATTGTTACAAATTTGCCACACTCTCACATTGTTACACTCTGAGCAATCAGCACACAGCCCAGCTGAAGACCGCTGTTTCACTGTGCTAGCTTTCCTGAACCACTTAAGTCATTTAGCTAAAAATATCCGGTGATGATTCACTTCAGGCTGTTCAGTATTACGCCTGGCGAAAATTTCAGAAATTCAAGACAAAGGTATTCAGGAAGGAATTAGCGCGAAATGAATTAGCTCTAATGAAAAGAACGTCGTTCTGCGCCAGGCTAGCGCTGAATGCTGGAGCTTGGGCCGCCACCATCTGGGGGGCCCGTAGCCAGCGGTCTCCGACCCAGCGAGACGTCCTCAGCCAGCATCACCGCGGTAACAACAACCCGCCATCTGGGGAAAATCTGAGTCACGGCACAGAACCAGGCCCGAAAACGGCGAGCGGCGAACGGCTCGGTCTCCTCACCGCGGCTAAAAGGACCCCGGTAGCCCGAAGCAGGCTTTTCAGCGTAATTACACTCACAGCCCATCTGTTTACAGCGCAGGCTTCAGCGCGGACGAGGACGCGCGGGCAGGTCATGCAAGTTGACGTTCCGACGCTATACTGAATAAAATGCCTTCACAAAGAAACTGAGCTCTGCTCTGGCCATGTAAACTTAACACCGGGAATGAACCCGGAGTAGACCTGTCCGGATCACAACGGGGTCCCGTGTATCAGATTTGGTCTAAGTGGATTGCAGGGGCGAGTTAATGAACTGAAGCCGTGATTATGTGCTGAGCAATTTAGAAAGCCTGCCACAGACCCCTTAAAAGCCACTGTGATGCGTTCTTAGCCGCTGTGATGCGTTCTTAGCCCTGTGATGCGTTCTTAGCCGCTGTGATGCGTCCTTAGCAGCTGTGATGCGTCCTTAGCAGCTGTGATGCGTTCTTAGCTGCTGTGATGCGTTCTTAGCCGCTGTGGTGCGTTCTCAGCCGCTGTGGTGCGTTCTTAGCCGCTGTGATGCGTTCTTAGCCGCTGTGATGCGTTCTTAGCCGCTGTGATGCGTTCTTAGCCGCTGTGATGCGTTCTTAGCCGCTGTGATGCGTTTTAGCCGCTGTGATGCGTTCTTAGCCGCTGTGATGCGTTCTTAGCCGCTGTGATGCGTTCTTAGCCGCTGTGATGCGTTCTTAGCCGCTGTGATGCGTTCTTAGCCGCTGTGATGCGTTCTTAGCCGCTGTGATGCGTTCTTAGCCGCTGTGATGCGTTCTTTCTTGCGTTCTTAGCCGCTGTGATGCGTTCTTAGCCGCTGTTGCGTTCTTAGCCGCTGTGATGCGTTCTTAGCCGCTGTGATGCGTTCTTAGCCGCTGTGATGCGTTCTTAGCCGCTGTGATGCGTTCTTAGCGCTGTGATGCGTTCTTAGCCGCTGTGATGCGTTCTTAGCCGCTGTGATGCGTTCTTAGCCGCTGTGATGCGTTCTTAGCCCCTGTGATGCGTTCTTAGCCGCTGTGATGCGTTCTTAGCCCCTGTGATGCGTCCTTAGCCGCTGTGATGCGTTCTTAGCCCCTGTGATGCGTCCTTAGCCGCTGTGATGCGTTCTTAGCCGCTGTGATGCGTCCTTAGCCGCTGTGGTGCGTTCTTAGCCGCTGTGATGCGTTCTTAGCCGCTGTGATACGTTCTTAGCCGCTGTGATACGTTCTTAGCTGCTGTGATACGTTCTTAGCCGCTGTGATGCGTTCTTAGCCGCTGTGGTGCGTTCTTAGCCGCTGTGATGCGTTCTTAGCCGCTGTGGTGCGTTCTTAGCCGCTGTGATGCGTTCTTAGCCGCTGTGATGCGTTCTTAGCCGCTGTGATGCGTTCTTAGCCGCTGTGATGCGTTCTTAGCCGCTGTGATGCGTTCTTAGCCCCTGTGATGCGTTCTTAGCCGCTGTGATGCGTTCTTAGCCCCTGATGCGTCCCGCTGTGATGCGTCCTTAGCCCCTGTGATGCGTCCTTAGCCGCTGTGATGCGTTCTTAGCCCCTGTGATGCGTCCTTAGCCGCTGTGATGCGTTCTTAGCCGCTGTGATGCGTCCTTAGCCGCTGTGCGTTCTTAGCCGCTGTGATGCGTTCTTAGCCGCTGTGATGCGTTCTTAGCCGCTGTGATGCGTTCCTTAGCCGCTGTGGTGCGTTCTTAGCCGCTGTGATGCGTTCTTAGCCGCTGTGATGCGTTCTTAGCCGCTGTGATGCGTTCTTAGCCGCTGTGATGCGTTCTTAGCCGCTGTGATGCGTTCTTAGCCGCTGTGATGCGTTCTTAGCCGCTGTGATGCGTTCTTAGCCGCTGTGATGCGTCCTTAGCCGCTGTGATGCGTCCTTAGCCGCTGTGATGCGTTCTTAGCCGCTGTGATGCGCTCTTAGCCGCTGTGATGCGCTCTTAGCCGCTGTGATGCGTCCTTAGCCGCTGTGATGCGCTCTTAGCCGCTGTGATGCGCTCTTAGCCGCTGTGATGCGCTCTTAGCCGCTGTGATGCGTCCTTAGCCGCTGTGATGCGTCCTTAGCCGCTGTGATGCGTTCTTAGCCGCTGTGATGCGCTCTTAGCCGCTGTGATGCGTTCTTAGCCGCTGTGGTGCGTTCTTAGCCGCTGTGATGCGTTCTTAGCCGCTGTGATGCGTTCTTAGCCGCTGTGATGCGCTCTTAGCCTCTGTGATGCGTTCTTAGCCCTGTGATGCGTTCTTAGCCGCTGTGATGCGTTCTTAGCCCTGTGATGCGTTCTTAGCCCTGTTCTCTGCAGGTGACACGCGTGGCCCTCGGTCACATGACGTTCCGACGCACCCGCTGACCTGTACTCAAACATCTCAGACGGCGTGCGGGAGAAACCCGAAACACTCGTCCACCGGGACACAAATCCGGCGCCGACAGCTGACGGCGGAGAGGCCTGGCGCCGTTCGGTTACGGGCCACAACGCGCCACGGCAACCGCGACATCTTTAACGGGCAGTTACTCGTCCCCAAGCAGGCGGCCGCTCGGACCGACGTCGCTCTGAGAAGCCGTAAAGAGGTCAGCGGCGGGAGGAACTGGCCGTTAAAAAGATGGAGGGGTTTGTGAAGCCGGCATGTCAGCGCACACAGAGGACGCTAAGCTCACACGCCGTAGCCACGCCACTTAAACCGAGATTAATGCCCGCGCTCCGTTTTAATACAATATTGATCGACCTATTTATACAAGTCAGTGTATTAGTGTTGGGATTGATTGATCCATCTCTGCGGGAGGTGGAATGAATTAGCTGGTGACGCAACAGATGCAGTTTGCTGGTGTGCTATATCAACTGTGTGCATGCACAATGCATAGGTTCTGTTTTCAGTTCTGTGTAAGCGTCTCTCTATAGTAGATGTGGACTGTATCTGTGTCTGGTTTTTTTATGTCAACTTCTAGCCTTATTTACTTAATTAGTCCAAACATTTACGCCATCTGACATTGTAGTTAGATTTCTTGATAAGTGCATGAATGACAGCTGTTCTTGTGTAACTATATGAAACATTATACTGTGTTCTAATCTATCAGTGAATCACTGTTGGTGTATACAGCCAATTAGCTCATTTAGCCAAGGTCATTGGTGCAAACAGAAACCTGCTCATACACACCAGCCCTCCAGGATCAGAATGGCCAACCCCCGCTCTACAGGTAACAGAATTCATGATTCTGGCTAAGCTGTAAGTTCTGAGGTTTGAGGTAAAACCTTGAGTTTAAAGCTTTTCAGTGATACCATTTATTAGCTCTATTTTTACCCCACTGCATGAATCCAGTCCCTTTATAATCCCTTTATACAGACAGTATACAGCGAAAGACAGAGATGCACACTTTAAATTCTGGTAGTGAGGCAAGCAAAGCGTGCTTTGAGTAGCATTTGAGCATAAAAAGATAAATGGAAATAATTACCCTAGTTGAATAACTGTTGGTATTAAACACTGGACCAAGCAGCCAAGCTTCTTGCCCTAACCTAAGGAGGTGAATTGTGACCATTTGCCCATCTTAAGAGTTTATGACACCGCGCCCCCCCCCCCCATAAACCCAGACGAACGTCATAACCCCAGCACTGCCAACAAACCAACCACATTCCAGCAAATCGCTCATGTAACAGTACATGGTAAAGCGTTTCCTCTGCGGAGTTCCACTGCATCACCAACTTAAAAATAAGTAATAAATAAATAAAATAATGTTGGGGTTAGGCAGCTTCTAATCAGTGCGCATTCCTCGAACACACGATGACCAGCGTGCTGCACGGGCGAGCTCGCTCCAGCGGACGGATGAAAGGATCGCTGAAATACGAGTCTGTGCGTTAGATTAAAAGGCTCAGCGACCGACACGGTGAGGAAAAACATTTTTCTGCGGCTTTAATGTTTATTCTCCGAGCTCAGCGTGCCCAGAAAAGCAGAGAAACCAGCCAAGAGCAAGTCATAACAGCAGACTATCAGAGACTTCTTCCAGCTTCTGAAGGTTACATAAGCAACACACAAATTGCAATAATCACATACGTGCATTTAGTAACCATACATCATATGATATGATATATATGTCATATACATATGCTGTATATATATATATGTCACATACATATATGCTATATTTTATATATATATATTTATAAAATGGGAAGGGCAAAACTGGTAGTCATGTTTAGTACTTTGTTCCATATCCTTTGCATGTAATGACTGCTTGAAGACCGTTTCCCACAGTCATCAGGGTACAGGCCTCTCAGGTCTGTGCCACATCCATCATCAGCTCTTGCTTGTCTTGGTAGCTAGTTGCCTTTAAGTTCTTCCTTCAGCACATGAAACACATGTTCAATTGGATTCAGACAGGGTGAGTGACTTGGTGCTTTAGCAGAATGTCTGGGATCATTGTCTTGCTGTAGGATGATGGGTTTGGTGGTATTTGCTTGGACTTGAGTAGCTAAGATACTTCTGTACACATCCGAGAGCCCCATAGGTGGCCCAGATGCTTGCGAAGCCGACTTGCGAACAAGCAGTTTGCAGAGAAGTCCAAAGACAGGTCACAGAGACGGGCACGGAACATTCAGAAATATGATAAAGGAAGGAACCAATGACACTGATCACCAAAAAAAATTTTTTTCCCCCCCCAGAGTTCTGAACCACTCCTGATGCATGTGTATTTCAAGAGTTCTGGACGCACACCAGTTAGAATTTTCCAGTGGTCACAAAAGCAAAAAAACGTGGCCACACTTTCTTGATCATATCATAAGAAATTGATCAAAGCAGAGCGTGGACACCAAATGTCAGGCCCCTGTAATTTTTTTTAGCCGAGGATTCCTATAAATAAACACGCGGCAGATTGCACGCATAATTAAATACAGGAGAGACAGGGTGGCTGACCAATTCATGAAATTAAACGGGGACTGAGCATTCATTCACAGTTTCAGAAGGACAGCTCGGTGGAAAATGCGCGTGGCCAATTTCAAGTCCGAGTTGTTTACGTCCCAGGAGGCTGAGGCATTTCTTTGCAGAGGCTTGGAAGTGACCGACACATCACTGCCAGCGAATATGAACATCCTCGTTATCTTCAAGCAGGTCTTCCAAATCCAGGCCTTACATTTAGAAAATGGGCCTGGCCAAAGAATGACGAAGGAACACTCACAGTCTGTTACTCACCTCCAGAAAGTCTAAATTTAAACTACCAGGTATAAAATTGTACCATAAAAAATATATATATATATTTACAGAAGCAACAGGATTCAACTCCACTGTGCCTGAAAGTCTAATACACAGGGTAACAAAGCCAAACTTTTTCCACATCAAAACATTTAAAAGTGTTCTGATCCGTCTCTGTGCACGGATGGCGTGCTCTAATCTGGCATCAGTCAAAAGAAACAATGAAAAACAGAGTGTACTGAACTATGAGAATCTCTGACTAAATAACCCCAATCAATCAGTCACAAAATATCATGTGGACCAGCTTATTTGCTGAGAATCACAAAAACAGAAAGCCTTAAACTGAATCACTGCCAAAATAACATCAATCAGTCACAAGACATCTTGTGGACCATTTTATTTGCTGAGAATCACAGAAACAAAAAGCCTCAAACTGAGCGTTGTGTTGAACTCCGCTGGAGGAATTCGTTCAGGCTGGATGCCGTTACAGATTTCCTGTTTTCAGTGGTTGAGATTCTTCCAGAAAGCGCTCTGCTCTGCTCTCGCCCCCCTGCCAGAGCCGGGGAAACCGGGAGGGCTTGGGGTTTGGACCCGGCTCCGTTTTCAGGAGGACTGCCGGGTTTTTACGCAGTACGGCGGAGTCCATCCATTACTGAGCCTAACCTAATCTGCCGCTGCGCTCTGGGTGCCTCTGCCTCCCGCAGCCTCTCCCTGCGAACCCCTTTAAATCGGGCTCCGCCGCCGCCATCGCCCACACCCCCCAGCCTGCCGCTCTTCCATTTTTCATATAAACGCCACGCGACAGCTTGCCACCGATCGAATCTGGATGACCTCTGATATTTAGTCATCTGCGCCAATTTGATCTAGGCCCCCTCCTCCTCCTCCTTCCCAAAAGTTGATTTGTGCTTCACCATCCCACCATCCATCAAACTCCGGCACAGTGCTTTTTTTTTTGTTCTTCCCCTGAACTGGGTTACCATCGACCGAACCGCTAGAAGCAGCGAGCGATAGGCCTTTGGCACCTCACCCCCGACCCTTCACCCTTGACCCCTTACCTCAGCAGCAGGTATACCCTCGGGAGGCCGGCACTGCAGAAGAACTTCCTGTTCCAGAGAAACTTCCTTCCCTAATGGTTCCTGGTCAAAGGTTTTCCTGAGATCTGCAAAAACATTGGAAAAAAATAATTTTAAATTAATTACAAGGACATTAGATCTCGTTCTCATTCTAGCAGTAGTCAAATAAGCATTAGTCAGGCCTCCTATTGCGGCCTTATTCTGTGCAGACGTAAAGTTCAAATATGACTTCTACAGCACTAGGAAAACATCTGCAATTTGAGTGCTGGGAAAGTTTTTGTCCTTTATAGTCCAGAGGAACACAGCACTTCTCCAAGTTGGCCCCGTTATTTCAGTCTTGTGAATGCCTCTCTTTCTTTTTCCTCCCGACTTTCAAAACTGCTCCGCGTCAAAAACTTTAAACTTCCCCCACAGTGGAAATAATAAGGAGCGCATTTCGGTGAGCGGCTTCGCTTGGCGGATACACACCCGCGCTCTCGCTCTCCCAAGGGCCTCGTTGCCGGCAAAGTTCTGCGGAGCGGAGAAAACAATTTGCCCCATTTTTTGCGACCTCAATCCCTGAACCCAAAAATATTCAGTAGAGGAGGAGGGCAGCAGGGTCAGGGCCCACCCAGTGGTTTTGCTAACGTTTAGAGCGCGCAGCAAACTGCTGCTCCAGCATCTGAATGTCCATGGGGGGGGGGGGGGGGTTACACTAAATGACTCTATGAGATTATGTTCTCTGCTGGGGCGAGAAGCTAGAGGCCTGCTCTTTATTTCCCACACAAACAGGTGAAAAGGTGGTGGTGATTGGGTGGGGCTGGGTGGGGGGGGGGGGGGGGGGGTAGGAGGAGCAGGAGCCAACCGCTTCACTCTAATAAGAGAATATTAGGAAGAGGCAGAGCTCGCTCCATGCAGGCCGAGGGGGCAGGGGAACGGGGGGAGGGGGGCAGGGGGCAGGAATCCCATGGTGGGGGGCGGGGTCTCTGTGGGTAAGCCTCAGTGCGCCATGTGGACGTGTATCATTGCAGCACTCGGGGGGGGGGGGGGGGGGGGCAGATAGATTTGGCGTTTTACAGGCACACTGGGCCCTCTCAGCGGGACGTCTCTTCGCCACGGGGGGCCCGCGTGGGGGGGGGGGGGCGGAGGAGGGGGCGGGGGCGGCTCAGCTGTGCGCGCAGAGGGTGAGGGATTCCTCCTCCTCTTCTAATAAAAAGCCAATCCTCCCCTTCCCTTCTTCAGCGTGATGAAAGAGGCGCGCGGTGAGGAATGGGAAGAGCCGGGGGAGCGGGGGAGCCAGCGGAGATTAGGTTGGGAGTCACGCTACACTAGCCGCCGAGTTCATTAGAAACGCATTAGGCTCTTTCTCTGAGAGAGTTCGCAGGAGAGGGGAGTTCGCGGGAGAGGGGAGTGCGTGCGTGGAGATGGCGGTAACCGCAGCATCCCCGAGCGAGCAAGTGGAGAGGGGCCCGCAGTTCGGCTTTCCCCAGTCCCACAGAGCCCCCCCCCACGCCGACCAACACAGCACCTGCAGCAGCCTTGGCCGCCTCCATCACGCACAGACGATGAAAACGTCTCTAACGTTACACTCCGCCTGTGGCCAGATCCGGTCAACATTTGGCCTCAATTTGGACTTCACAAACAAATTCAAGCTTTATTTGCCCCCCCTCCCCCTCTTCAGAGATCACGAACATTCACTCAGTGGACTGTGCTTGTGGGGGGTTTGATTGGAAGTCACATTTATCCTCCTAAGACGTGGCAATTAATTATCATCCCCTGTAGGGGACGTGCTGAGAGCTCGCTCCGGCTGGCCTGTGGGATGGGACGGCTGGGAATCCGGCCCCCTGTCAGCACCTCTGCAGCCCATGAACCCAAAGAGCGGGGCAGGAAGCGGGGCCGGACGAAAGGGAAGGGGAACTCAGATCACACGGGACTGGGGGGCAGCACACCTGCGCAGCACAGCCGCTGGCTGGCTCCTCACAGCCGCGAAAAAGAGGAGAGGGATAAACGCTCCAGCCGCGTTTTACAGCCCGCTGGGAAAAGCTCGCCGGGATAGCTCTGCCCCCGCAGTCCTCATGGCTCCGCCCCCGCAATCCTGATGGCTCCACTCCTGCAGTCCTGATGGCTCCGCCCCCGCAATCCTCATGGCTCCGCCCCCGCAGTCCATCATAGCTCCGCCCCCGCAATCCTCATGGCTCCGCCCCTGCAATCCTGATGACCGGATAACCCCGGGGAAGTCCGTCCTCACTGCTGTCTTTATTAAGCTGTATATTACTCCCTAACAGTAGCTCACTGTGTGTGTGTGTGTGTGTGTGTGTGTATATTTTTCTCGGTCCTCACAAAATTTATTGCGGCGCAAACCGCAGCTGCAGCGACGGAACAGACGAGAAAACCATCACAGTCGCGCAGGGACGTCCAGGAGCATCCTGCAATCTGAGACTGACGAGGGTCATTAGCTTCGCAGGCTAGTTATTTATGGAGGCCATTAGCGACTTTGAGGCAAATTTTTAAACTGAAACACATGTTGGTCGTCACTCTGAGAGAATATGACCCCCCACCCCCACCCACCTCCACCCCCCCCCACCCCCCCCGTGCTAAAATGCCTTCTCGATTCCTGCTGCTCACTCCGTGGTTGCCGTTAGCCGTTAGCTCATTCTGTACGATCGAGCCAGAATGTGATCTTTTTCTTTCTTTTCTCCAATGAGGTGTGGTCTCTGGGTTCAGACTCAGAGAGTACTGTAGACCTTGGCTGCCATGGAAACAGTTTGCCAAGGACCCGGAGGTTTAAATGGAACATTGGAACAGGTGCAGAATAACCTCACCTGGAGCGGAAATTAATTTTTTTTTCCCCCTGTAATTTTTATCTCAAGAGCCATATGTTCTACTGTACCTGAAACCTACACTACAAGGGACATTCAAATAAAACATTTAAAGTAATATTTTAGAAAATATTTTTACTGCACAAATGCCTTTTCATCAAAGACACTTCGTCAACCTTTTATCTCAGCAGTACACATTAGCCTGATGTCGGTTATCAATCAATCAATCAATCAATCATCAAAACTTTATTTTGGACTCAAGGTCCATATGAAAGACAGAACATTACATAGATAAAATTATATACAAAGGCACCATAAAAGCACAAATAACATTCATTATCAGAGCTGGGATTCTTCTATCCAGCCTGCATTAGACTGACATAGAGAGTCAGTAAAAATAATCAGATTTCCCACCCTGATTATTTGCTAAACTATTCAAACATTTTTTTTAAAATCAGATGTTGGCCAATTTGCATGAGTCAACGTCAGCTGACGTGTTTAAACGTTTTGACTAAATCCAGTTGAAGCACAATATGGCCGAACCATATGGTTGTTATCTTGACACGCTCCGGTACAGGTAAAATAACAGCGAGGTAAAGCACAATTCTGTTCCGCTATGTTAATGCACGACAGAAAAAGTGTGCTTTCATTGTCGTTTATTTAAGGTGTTGTTTGTCCTTGTATTTCAAATGTGTATTGTAACCGTTTCTAAGACCCAAAAACAAATTATACATTTTTTAATTTAAGTGGACAATAAAGTTTAATTGATTTGAATCGACTGTCTAGTACACAAGAACACTAATTTAATAGATTAATGTGTGAACTCTATCAGTAGAAAATTGCAGACAAAACTAATCTAAAATTTGTCCCCAGCTAAACTAAATCCTTAATATTCCTGAATTTCACACCATCAATTTAGCGTTCCTGGATGAACCTGTTTCCATTCTGTGTGAGCAAGTGCTTCAATTTGAAAAAAGAAAATAATAAAACTAATAAAATATAGACAAATGATAAGTGTTTGCATTATACCGCTCACAGGTACCTGGCTTGACAACAACCAAGTAAATTCATCTTCAGAACTGGAAGCTTTTTTCCCCAGAAACTTATAATTAATGTCAAGCTCCAATTAGACATGCATGCCGGATGATAATTGTGAGGTGAACTGCTTGTGATCATTGAGAAGAAATTCCCCCGGGATCCTTTTAATAAGGAGCGCGTGAAGCTGGATGTTCAGAACAGAAGCAGGAGAAACAGGAGAGAGGAACATCAGGTAAATTAACTTTCAGGCTGTAAGCAGCCAATTTTAAAATCATAAACTATTTTTGGAGCGTGCCGTAATACAGGAGAAAACAAACACGCATTTTCAACTGCAATAACTACTCTGCCCTAATAACACCTGGCTTATGGCAGGAACCTAAAACAAAACTTATATGAAGGCACTCATAACTCATATCGGAATCAGGAGTGACAAACTGCATCACTTGGCTTTGGCCAACGCAACAAGCCAACGAGATTTTTTTTAAAACCATGGTAACATATCAGCAGATGTCAATAACAGTCCACGTAATTCTGGCATTTTTATTTCTGTATTTTTGTATTTATTTGTATTTCAAATCTGCGTGCAGTTGAAAGCAGTGAGGCAGTGGACCCAGTTCTCTGCACAGATCATTCCATGCGAGACTGTGACGAGGAGTCCACCAGACCTCAAACAGGACCCACGCCACATAAATTAATCTGCAGTCTGAACCCATTTTCCTCACACCGACCAAAACCAGCTCATCACACGTGCATAAGAGGACCTGAATGCTGAAATAAGCAGTAGAGATACAGTCAGCTAAAGGCTAGGGGTTTTAAAACCATTTATTAGGGCTGCTAATGTTAGACATCCTACATCTCACTAAAACACGGATGCTTTATCTTTTCTGCAAACTCAGACTTCTAATTAAACACTACTTCTACTTTCGCTGCAAACCTAGATTTGGAGTAGACCGAGAAGCTCGGGTGCATCCCCTATCCATGGCTTACATGGATAGCCCATTCAGTTTGACTGAATGAAATAATTAAAAAAAACAAATGCAATATAATATCTATCAAGCCCCTCCCGTCTCTCCCAGAAAAGCCCCAGATAGGCCACAAAGCGCAGACACGCAGCCACCCGTAGGGGGCGCCCTAACCCCCCGTCTCCCCCGTCTGTCACAAGCAGCTGATTAGGTCTGGCGGGACATGATGTGGATTTACTCTCCCCTACTTTTATTCGGCGCCAGAGAACACATCACCCTCTCTCTTAGCCCTGAGTGAGACGGATCCCGCATCTACTCTCCATAAAAAAAACAGGGAAAATCGCGCTGCGGGGAATTACAGCCAATAATATTAACGTTTCTTTTCAAAGGCCTTGTCAAAAAAAGTTACTGTTCACCAGCTATCATCAGAAAAACAGACGCCTACAGCAGCCAATTTAAAGCACTGTCAGAACAGCAGTGTGCTCCTCGCACAGAGGGGCAAACCAGACACTCGGGTACGAACTCAAAGCTTGTCCTTAACTTTCACTTATTTTTTCTTTACACAAAGTTTGTTGTGCTAATTCTGTTTAGTGCTGACAGTGATTGTAGGCCTCGCCAAAACGTGCAAATTAAAACAATAAAAATATAAAATATTAACGCCTGAGAATTTTATTCACAAGTCAGAGTTTAAGACTTATGGTAAAAGCTTTGCATTACAGGCATTTAGCTGATGCTCTTATCCAGAGTGACTTACACAACATTCTGCTTTTTTCACACAGTATGCAGTCATACAGTGGGATATACACTGAAGCAGTGCAGGTTAAGTAACCTGGCCAGGAGCACAACTGCACTGTCAGAGTGAATTTAGCCAGTTGGTTATAAGACCAGTTCCCAAACCGATGTTCCACAGGGGCCTGGGTTAATTAGACTTGAGGAGAATAAAACGTGCTGTTCCTTCTCCGAGCAGACTGCAGCGCGTGCTGGCTGAGGGGGAGAGGCGGAGAGGGAGGAGAAGGAAGCCGTCCATCTGTCCGACGAAAGCCAGCGCCAGCGATTCTGGGGCTAATGCCGTCGTTCCTGGCAGCACATTAAGTCTTAATAACACGGGCTGTTTCTTAGAGGGCCTGCAGTGCGGAATCAACCGCCTCACTGACACCGGTGGGCAATCATCAATGGTCACGGGAGAACACCTACTGCACTCCATCCACATTGGGAGCCAGAACACCTCACTTCCTGTTTTGTACCTCACTTCCTGTTCCTCTGCTCCTTGCACTGTTTGCAGCGGTAGGTGCAGCCAATCTGTTTAGGGCAGGAGAAACCTGGTGGGTAATTACTAGTCATTTAGTTCACCAATGTGCATTTTTCTGTCTCTTTATATTTTTTCTTAATTGAGCGAGTCCTTTGCTTTATGAGCCAGCCACAGGCCAGGCTTCCTAGGGACCTCTCAGTTAAAACCTCTCGGCCCAATTACCGCAGGTTTCCCTCCATCTCCAGCACACCGCCTCCCAAGATCCCCCCTGCTTCCCGCTCCGGGCGGAGGGGATTAATTGGTCCTGTTCCCACAAGTGGGAGTGAGAAACAAACACGCTCAGAAATGGAATGCCTTTTCTTTTCTTTTTCACTTGCTCAGAAAAAGCCTGTTTTGCCAAAGCCGTCCTCCTTCCTTCTCTTTAGATTCCTCACAGCGTCAGACATCAGTGCCGATCTGAGCATCTTTCCCTTCGTTCACATGGACTGCAAACTTCCCCAGGGAGTGTGTGTGAGAGAGAGAACATGCTTTTAGACCAGGGAATCTCACGCAAAGGAGGAGGGAAATTAACTAAATGTGTCTGATCTATAACTGCTATTAACCAAAACCCCCAAGTCTTAGAGACTGATACTGACCAAAACCCCCAAGTCTTAGAGACTGATACTGACCAAAACCCCCAAGTCTTAGAGACTGATACGGACCAAAACCCCCAAGTCTTAGAGACTGATACTGACCAAAACCCCCAAGTCTTAGAGACTGATACGGACCAAAACCCCCAAGTCTAAGAAACTGATACTGACCAAAACCCCCAAGTCTTAGAGACTGATATTGACCAAAACCCCCAAGTCTTAGAGACTGATACTGACCAAAACCGCAAAGTCTTAGAGACTGATACTGACTAAAACCCCCTTGTCTTAGAGACTGATACTGACCAAAACCCCCAAGTCTTAGAGACTGATACTGACCAAAACCCCCTAGTCTTAGAGACTGATACTGACCAAAACCCCCTAGTCTTAGAGACTGATACTGACTAAAACCCCCAAGTCTTAGAGACTGATACTGGCCAAAACCCTCAATGGAGGGGGGAACTTCTTAATCAGCCGTACTTGATCCAGATTCTTTATATATTCAAATATTATGAATTCCCTGAAGTGTACTACTTATCTATGATTTTTTAAATATTCGCACCTAACAACTCATTTTTTTTTTCAATGATTCATTTTTAAAAAGCTATTTTCCTAATTAAATTTCCTCATCAATTTACATGTAAATCTTCTAAAATGGCATGTACCAGCTTTAGTACAACACTAAAAAACAATTGAAATTATGCAGCATGCATGGAAAGACACTAAACACAAGGTTAATACATGGCTTACAGGCATTATGTTAATTACATATTCACAAATTTACACATGAATTCCAATTTAAAGCTTGCTGAGAACTGTGTCCAAACGGCGGAAGCAAATTTAATACATACGCATTACTGAATATGCAAAACATTATAACACATTCTACAGTGTACATCTAAGGCCAAAATGATCAGTGTTGATATTAGTGATACACTGTAATATAGCCCCTGGAAACGTGTCTGTAGATAATTATCTATTCTTTAGGGTGGGGATTAATAACACACAGCCTTCAGTCTCACACACCACATCCCCAACACAAAAACAGTGAGGAAAGACTCAAAAGAAAGAGGACTCAAAGTGTTCGTTATTATATTTTAAGCAATTTCTAAAATAATAATAATAATGATAATAATAACAACAGTAGTAGTAGTTGTTGTTGTTCTTGATGTTGTTGATTTCCCTAATGCTATCATGAGAAACAACCATCTCTTGCTCTCTCTCTCTCTCACACACAACACACACACGCATGCACACACACACATGCGTGCGCACACACGTACATACATGCACATGCACACACACACACACACAGACAGGCACACATGCTCACACCCACACACACACACACATGCATGCATGCACACACACACACACACGGTCGCTCACACATACACACACGCACACACACACACGCTCACACATGCCCACACACACACACACACATAAACACACACGCCTACACACACACACACACGCATATTCACACACACACACACACACGCACAAGCATACACACTTACGCACATGCACACACACACAGACACACACGATCGCTCACACACACACACACACACACGCATACACACTTACGCACATGCCCACACACACACACACACACACACACACACAAGCATACACGCTTATGCACATGCACACACACACACACACACACACACACACACACAGACACACACACTCAGTACGTATACACCAAGCTCATTACTCTGCTGGAGCAGGGTGCCAGAACTGTGTGCGTTTCTATAAGAGGGGAATGAGTTTGAGTGAAATTACACCACTTGATTGTTCGCTGCACCATTATAGGTCCCCAGCGGGAAGAAAGGAGCCAATCAAACAAGCCGCTCATTACAGCGTTAATCAGCGGGCTTACGCTCAAAATCCCACCGCACACACACCTCACCTCACCTCAGAGGGGAGACAAGAGCCCCGCAAGACGCCAAATATCACTTCAGTTTCCACCGAACCCGCGCAATATCCGCGCATGACTCAGAAAAAAAATATACTCAACGAATTTAGTCACATTGTGTAAACGCCGAGGAGTGAGATGTTTGCTCTGAAAGAAATGAAATTAGAAGTGGAGAGGAGAGAACAGGCGCCTGTGTGTGCTGGGGACACCGAGGCAGTTTGACGTCTGAGACTCCACAGGAGAGAAGCCCACTGCTTATGTTGTTCTCACTGAGCTGCCTCTTCAGAATTAAAGGATAAACGGAGAATTCCTGTGTAACACTGCTGTGAAAGACATTCCGGCCTTCCTTACACCATTCCCATGTCATTCCCACGACATTCCCACAACATTCCCACGACATTCCCACGACATTCCCAGATCACGAGCGCTCACAGACAGAGCCGTGGTTCTCCACGGACGTGCCAACATTCTGACAGACCTCCCATCACGGAAGTTTATTTTTCCTCACAGGAATACAGAAATCAAAAGGAATAGACCCTCGCTGCTCCTTTAAGTGTGGATTATACGTTCAAAAGGAAACACCTGAGCAATGGTCAGCACCTGTCAATCATCCGTTAACGTTAATGTACACAGCTGAAAATGGGGGAACTCAACACGAAAACAGCTTTTTATGTAAAATGGTAAAAGATGTACGCATAAGAATACCACAAAATAAAAACTGATAAAAGCTGACTGTCTGTACTTTCGTCCCACATTCACCTTTTAATCTAAAATTCCAAATGTTTTAAGCATACAGTAAAAATAACAGATTCCACTCTACCGTTACCGTACTGTATTTTTGGAAGGCACTGTCCCTGATCTCCCAGAAAGTCCTCTGAAGGACTGAGACTCTGAAGGACTAAAACTCTGAATGACTAAGACTCTGAAGGACTAAGACTCTGAAGGACTAAGACTGAATGACTGAGACTCTGAAGGACTAAAACTCTGAATGACTAATACTCTGAAGGACTAAGACTCTGAAGAACGTGCATCTGTGTGATTATAAGAGCACTGTACTCTGGAAGCACTGCACATTTCCCCCACTGGTTTTATCGTGTGCAAAGGCCTCCTGAGGGCTTGGGAAGTGAGTTTAATTTGTAATCTAATTTTACTTGAGCTGGCAATTTCAATGTCACACAAGAGAAAACATAATGAGATAAGTCATCAGCTTTCCTACCTTTTTTTCCCCATTGGGGACTTGAAAAATTATTGTAGATGTGCAGATTATTATCCAGACTGACATACACACACACATGAACATACACTCATGCACGTGCACCCATACACACACACACACACACACACACGCGCGCGCGCGCACGCACGCACGCACGCACACACTAACGCACGCGCACACACACTAATGCGCGCTCGCTCACTCACTAACTCTCTCACTCTCTCAGTCTCTCACTCTCTCACTCTCTCACTCTCTCACTCTCTCTCTCTCACTCTCTCACACACACACACACAGAACAAGCAGCCACACAGAGCATGCCTGAACACGAGCCCGCTCCTCCTCATTGGCACACCGGTGCCAGGGTTGGCACAGACTCTGTAGCTGAGTGCTCCCCACAGGTTCTTTCCACATGATTCATGGGTTAATCACCGCAGTTCTGGCTCCCTGGTGGCTGTATACCAGGAAGAACAACAGCAGCAAGAGAACAAACGGTTTTCCCTCCAAAACCGCCATAAAGAGGCAGTGAGATTCTCCCTGCTCGCCTCCCCCGCCGGTTCGCCAGCTCGGTGGGTGAGACGAGAATGACAAGGGGGGTGGGTGGTTTTGGGGGAGGGGGGCTATATCACCACGTCGGCCAGCGAGAGTCAGCGTGTCCCCCCACTTGCGTATGAGCTCACCCCTGCGTCCCCCAATTCATCCACAGATCAAAGCGTCACTGCTGGTTAAGAGCCAGTATGGGTGCCCACACAAATCAGACGCAGTCTTAAAACCCTCAGTCCTGGGTGCGCTGCCTCTACAACACACCCGTTAACATCAGCTTTAACATCGAACAGCTGTTTCTCAGCAACAAATTTCCTGTTTGTTTATTGCTCTGGACTGCTGCTCAGCCAATGATTAAAACACCCATTTGGGCCAAAAAAGAGAGAGAGAGAGAGAGTGGAACAAACTCCGAGTTTTTCCATTAGGAACAGGGGATCAATTCATTCAGCCAGGTCCCCCTCCGGGAAAGAGATTCATCTTTCCTGGAGATTTTAATAGGAAGGTTTTTAAGGTTATTGCTGGCGGGATGTTGATCGCACACGATTATGTGTGGTAGCTAAGGGCAGAGATGCGCTGACCACAGCTGGGGTTGGGGGGCTGGGGGGGGGGGGGGGGGGGGGGGCGGTGGGGGTGGAGCTATGGAGCAGGGGATTGATGAATGGCGTGATGAACAATATGGAACACACAATTAATCCTTTTCAAGAGTAGGTTTATTTGGAAAGTTTTTTCAAAGTTCTAAGTCAGCATTCTAGAACCCCAGTGCTTTCAGTCACCGGCAGTGATTGTTACATCAGCATTAGAATGTTCAGTTAAGAACATTCTAACCAAGGCTGCTGGGTAGCTCACTCGGTAACGATTGAACACCACGGTCTCGGATCGAATCCCACCTGTGACCAGCCAGTGCCGACTGTGGCCGACAGCCCACAGGGGGCGCATAATTTGCTTCCCAGCCCACAGAAAATTCTATTTGTTTTAATAAAAAAGGGGGGAGTCCAGAGCAATATTCTTTCAGGGGGGTCCGAATTCTGAGCTCTGCCCTGTCAACAGGTCCCCTGTCCTTAGACAGTAGTCCCCTGGGCATCATTAAGGGGACAGCACCTTAATTACGCCCCCTATATGCCCCGCAGGCCTTCATGGGCTGTGTTTAAGGGTGTTCCCCAGGGCTCCCCTTGGGCTCCATGTCAGGGCCACAGTATTTTAAAACTACATATCAGTGTGTCACACAGTGAAGCTCCTCATGTGGGAGGTGCACAGGCAGTGAAAGCAGCGGTTTGTGGTACAGTATGCCTGAACAGTAGTTATGCTGTTTTTTTCCTGCCATGCCTGGGCTGTGATTTCACAGCTCTGTATTTAGAGAGAAGTCTTTTCTCCCTCTCACAGCTGCTAATTAACAGAGAGAGTGAGAGATTTGCCCGTTGATTTATGGATCAGTCTTAGATCAAAAAGTTCTAATTGAACCGGACACAACGCAAATGCACCCCATGTTATTGGAAAGAAAACTAGGCTAATTGCACACCAGTATGTTAATGGAAACAAAATAGGACCATAACTACAAAATAAATAAAACTGTTATCTGAATTAAATATTTCATGAAAAAATCAGAGGAACGTGCCTTGAGGTTGTGATAATTCGTGTACGTATTAAATATTAAATATCATAGCAAAAACAGACACAAAGGCTCCTGGTTTAAGAAGAGCTGGTAATATTGGCTGAGCACAATATTTTAAGTAGTTAAAAGACTGTGATATGGTCCTCATGAATTTTAATAGCCACAATTTGTCATCCACTTTTTGGTGTGAACCTTTTGACAAGATGTGGGATTATTTAATGGAAACTATTTGAATCTCCTCTTTAATGCCATTAGGGAAACCCTGAAAATCATAGAGCTAATTCTACATCGTACAGTCGAGTTTATGACACCAAATTCTGTACTGTATTATGGAGCAGCTAACTGGAATGATATATGTGTAGGAAACTGTCACACCCCTGCTTATGGAAACAAGCCCAAGGCCATCTCGGGCTGCCATTTACCTATAGAACTAGACAGCATCCAGCACTGCATCCAGCACTGCATCCAGCACTGCATCCAGCACTGCATCCAGCACTGCATCCAGCACTGCATCCAGCACTGCATCCAGCAATGCATCCAGCACTGCATCCAGCACTGCATCCAGCACTGCATCCAGCACAGAGATGCACAGCATCCAGCACTGCATCCAGCACTGCATCCAGCACTGCATCCAGCACTGCATCCGGCAATGCATCCAGCACTGCATCTAGCACTGCATCCAGCACTGCATCCAGCACTGCATCCAGCACTGCATCCGGCACTGCATCCGGCACTGCATCCAGCACTGCATCCAGCACAGCATCCAGCACTGCATCCAGCACTGCATCTAGCACTGCATCCAGCACTGCATCCAGCACTGCATCCAGCACTGCATCCGGCAATGCATCCGGCACTGCATCCAGCACTGCATCCAGCACTGCATCCAGCACTGCATCTAGCACTGCATCTAGCACTGAGCACTGCATCCGGCAGCATCCAGCACTGCATCCAGCACAGAGATGCACAGCATCCAGCACTGCATCCAGCACAGAGATGCACAGCATCCAGCACTGCATCCAGCACTGCATCCGGCACAGAGATGCACAGCTTGCCAGGTAACGTTGCTTGGGGTGTTGAAATCCAGGCTGGACACAGCACTGGATGCTCTCTAGTCTGCAGGTAGATGGTGAGCCTAGTTGGGCTGAACGGCCGGTTCTCATTTCGTATTCTTACGTAGGAGTATAAAATACTGAGGTGGACAGAGTCCCATTGAGGTCAGAATCAGTGATTGATGAGGATACACAGTAAATGTAAACTCTTATCTTTAGTCTGCCTTCGTTGTCTCTCGCTCTCAAAGGTACTCCCTGTCACCCCACAGCCCCGTGTCTGTCCTGTACCACCTCATCCCTCAGAAGAGTGGCACAGAATTGAGAAAACGCAGTTTTACCAGGAGGTTACGGCATACTGACTCGAGGAAGGGCATTGGAAAAATAACTATGTTAACAGCGATAGGTTTGTCACATCGTGGACTTAAACCAGCAACCTCATGACAAAAGGACTACAGTATCTCCGCAACTACACAGACACTCATCAGACTAACAGTTCCTAGGCCATCAAGTCATAGACAATAAACGATGAATCTTAGTTATAGATTTAAAATAATTGCTTCAAATGAACAGATGGGTCCACACTCGACTTTAATTAACCCAATAATTAATGGCAAACTTATTTGCATGCTACATGCAAACTGAAGTTTGATGGGACAGTCAGTAGGTAATGCTTTGGTGATCTGGATCAGTAGTTCATATGATATTCTGTGAAATACGCTTTTTTATTTTTAAGTGTAATATATGGAACCAATATGGCAGAACCAGCTAATGTAACTGAGAAACTGCTGGGAGCTGCACAAACGTTCATGCCTCACTGCCTCCTGATTTACTGAACATTTTTCAAACATGTCTAAATTTGGCTGCTTCATCAGATTCTTCAGCCAAATCATGTGACCTCTGAGCCAATTTATTCATTTACATTTTCCAAATGCATATTTGGAAATATCTATCCTTGCACATACTTTGTATTGAAATTACTAATAATATTTTCCTTGTTATTTTAAAAGGAATTCCTTAGCTGCGGCATTACATTACATTACTTTACAGACATTTAGCAGACGCTCTTATCCAGAGTGACTCGCACAACATTTTACATAGCATTTACACTGCATCCATTTATACAGCTGGATATATACTGAAGCAATGCAGGTTAAGTACCTTGCTCAAGGGGGTACATGGCCGTCCCACCTGGGAATCGAACTACACTGCTGCATTGTAAATGTGTGTGAAGGAGCCTCTTTGTGAACGCGCATGCTGCGTAAGGATGCTCATAGCGACGGATGCAGGGGTTGCCGTGACGACGCGGCGGCGACTCACAGGCGATGCGGACGTGCGCCCGGCGGCTCTTGGTGGTGCCCGCGGAGCTCCAGGCCACGCACTGGCACCAGAAGTCCTCCAGCCCGAACAGCTCCTCCACCTGCTGCCCGAGTGATCTCGATGCTGGCCTCCCGCACCACCAGCCCTGCCCAGAGAGAGAGAGAGAGAGAGAGAGAGAGAGAGATCCAACACAGTCACGCACACTGTCTGAGACCCAACACAGTCACGCACACTGTCTGAGACCCAACACAGTCAGAGTGGTGTTCAGCACACTGCCAATACCATAGAGACTCATCACAGACAGAGCGGTGTTCAACACATAGTCAATACCATAGAGACTCAAAACAGTCAGAGCGATTCTGAGCACACTGCCAATACCATAGACCCAACGCAGTCAGAATGATGAGGAGGTTTTGGTTTCATTGTGACCATCAGTACTCGCTACACAGTACCAACTGCATCAAGGCTTCTCAGTGCTTGATGAGTATATTGTTTAAATATCATTCATATGAGTGCTCTGTAAAGTAAATACATTATAGGTAGACATATAATTGTGAAACACAATGCAGGATGCCATTGCAGAATTGCGAGTGCTCAGACCTCAGAAGTATGAAGCCAGTGCAGTGTAATGTGACTCACTCCATTCACACGCATACTGTATGTGCCACAGCGTTCACACACACACACACACACACACACACACACACACACACACACACACACACACACACACACACACACACACACACACACACACACACACAGCCCCGAACCTCCAGAGATTTAATATAAGAATAATCCTCCATGCCACAGCAAGGAGACTCACCCTGTCTGCTCTGTCTCATTCTCTCCTCTCATATCCTCTCTCTCTCTATTTCTACCTCCACCCCCCCATACCTCTCTCTCTCTACACTTCTCTCCCCCCTCTCTCTCTCTATATACAGCATATACCCCCTCTCTCTCACACTATTTCCATCCCCCTCCTCTCCCTCCACCCCCCCTCTGTCTCTCTCTCTACCTTCCTCTCCCCCCTCTCTCTCTCACCCCCCTCCCTCCTCCCTCTCTCTCCCTCTGACTCCTGAGTGTTAATGGGGGGGGGGGGGGGCACAGGGGTCTCACCCACAGAACTGCTAGCGCTGTGTTTCTCACATCAGCACGTGTAAACACCTCTGTGAGAGAGGAGGTGAAGCGGGGGCAGAGGGGGGGGGGGGGGGGGGGCAGGGGTGTAATCACTCAGCTGCTTATTTCGGGTTCAGCAGCCTCACACACACACACAGGCTCTTCAGCACACCTGTGGGCCACCCCGGGACAGGGAGGCACGTGCGCCAGATTGGCGCTCACGCAGGATTTGAAACCCGCTGCTTCTGCGGCAGGGAAAGAGAGAGCGAGCGAGTGGGCGGAGCTTCTGCTGCCATGGAAGCGAAGGCTCCCTAACACTCCGCGCACGCCAAGTTACAAAAACGGGCGGCGTGCGCGAGAGGCCAGCGAGGAAGCCTGGACCTCTGGACCTCTGGACCTCTGGATCTCTGGACCTCTGGACCTCTGGACCTCTGGACCTCTGGGTCTCTGGGTCTCTGGGTCTCTGGGTCTCTGGGTCTCTGGGTCTCTGGGTCTCTGGACCTCTGAACCTCTGAACCTCTGGATCTCTGGACCTCTGGACCTCTGGACCTCTGGACCTCTGGACCTCTGGGTCTCTGGGTCTCTGGGTCTCTGGGTCTCTGGGTCTCTGGGTCTCTGGGTCTCTGGGTCTCTGGGTCTCTGGACCTCTGGATCTCTGGATCTCTGGACCTCTGGACCTCTGGTCTCTGGGTCTCTGGGTCTCTGGGTCTCTGGGTCTCTGGGTCTCTGGATCTCTGGATCTCTGGGTCTCTGGGTCTCTGGGTCTCTGGGTCTCTGGATCTCTGGATCTCTGGATCTCTGGGTCTCTGGGTCTCTGGGTCTCTGGACCTCTGGATCTCTGAACCTCTGGATCTCTGGATCTCTGGATCTCTGGGTCTCTGGGTCTCTGGGTCTCTGGGTCTCTGGATCTCTGGATCTCTGGGTCTCTGGGTCTCTGGGTCTCTGGGTCTCTGGATCTCTGGGTCTCTGGGTCTCTGGGTCTCTGGGTCTCTGGGTCTCTGGGTCTCTGGACCTCTGGACCTCTGGACCTCTGGACCTCTAGATCTCTGGGTCTCTGGGTCTCTGGACCTCTGGTATGGAAGAGAGCTGGGGAGAGCGCAGAGAGTCAAGCAGAGAGCGGAGAGGACTTCTCATGAAGGCGAAAGGAAACAAAATCAATGGCAGAGCTAATAAAGAGCTGTAATCTCAGCAGACCACGGAGCCCTTAATTCTGTGCCCGTGTTTAAGAATCGACTGCTGCCGCTCAGAGAGAGAGAGAGAGAGAGAGAGAGAGAGAGAGAGAGAGAGAGAGAGAGAGAGAGAGCGTTCCCTCTCAGAGAGAGAGAGAGAGAGAGAGAGAGAGAGAGCTTTCCCGCTCTTTTTCCGCGGCTCAGCAGACGAGGTCTGTCAGCTGGGACGGCAGAACGTTGGCGGGGAAGACCGAGCCCAGATCCGCGCTACAGATCCTCTCCGTTCCGCACTCGGCGTCGGCGTCGAACGTCGCCTCAGAAAACCGGTACATCTGCATCCTAACATCAAGGGAGGCAGGTTCGTACAAGGCTGAACAGAACCAGTGCTTTTTTTTTTTTTTTGTTTTTTCGCTGTGATTGACAGGTTCTCCCGTCCTGTACACACAGCGTGCGGGACAGTAAACAGCGCGTCTGAATGAGTTCAGGGTCCCAGGGCTTACTTTTGATTTGAGAGAAGTCGATCGCTTGTTCAAAGGACTCGATGAAGAGGGAAAATTCCACTCCAGTCCAATGATGGAACGCGGACTTAAAGAAGTAGACAGGCGTGGCTGGTTCTGTATGAAATACAGTTCAACAGTTCACTATACACAGGCAAATATTCAAATTACTGCCACTTTGGAAAAATGGATAGAGATAGATTCTCCAGAAAAATAAATCACTGCTCTGGAACGTATGTGTAGCTATACCTTTAAAAGAAAGTCAACATATTTAATGATATATTTCAGCATATTCCATATCTATAAGGGGAAAGCAAGGCCTTGCGTAATCTGAAAGGGTGATGTCTACACCACACAGAACCACCAGGGCGTCACCACCCTCCAAACCCCTGCTTTCCCTCGGTTCGTTTCTTTTTTTTGGGGGGGGGGGGGGGGGGGGGGGGGGGGGGGGGGGGGGGGGGGGGGGGGGGGGGGGGCATGAACAGCTCCCCTCCAGCGGGTCTCTAGGGCCCACACCTCGACACGGGTCCTCACACCCCCCCCCCCCCCCCACCCCCACCAGGCTCGGCGCCCGCGGGAAAAAAATCAAATGGTGGTGTTCACTGACACAGAAGCTAATTGACCTCATTTATGAGCCATCAGGGCTATAAATAATGGAGTTCAGTGAGTCAGCCCACTGATCACTGATTTTTTTTTTTTTTTGTGGCGAGAGGTTGGGGGTGTGGGGGGGGGGGGGATATTAAAATGAATGGGGACTGGAAGAGAGCCAGGAAGGGGGGGGGGGGGGGGGGGGGGGGGGGGTGCAGGGAGATGCACTGACACTGACAGAGTAGCTGCCAGATCTCTGCTATCAGGCTTTACGGTCTCCTCATGTTACATACATTACATCATCACACATTAAGCATTTGATAAACATTGAACACCACGTACCAATGAATGAAATGCCACTACGTTACACTATAAATAATATATGATCTAGAGAATACAGCATCGCTGCTTATATATTTTAACTGAGCATCCAGCTAAAATAAAACGTTTTCAGAACAGTGGGGAAGGTCACCATTTGGTAGTGAGATAACACTATGGGCAGGCATTCCCGAAGCAGTCTTAGGACATTCTGCTCCTCCATACATGTTCTGCCAGAATAAAAGGATCCATGCGGGTTACACACAAGCTTCGACAGCCCCTGACGGTTATCATTTTGTCATGGAAAAAAAAAGAAAAAATAATAATAATGTTCTGGGAAGGTTCTGAAAGCCAAAAATTATTTGGCGGGTAAGTGTTCCAATTTCGGGTCCTTTTAGAAGAAGCCCGGGACCCTAATCACGGTTCTAATCGTAATAGTGCTTTCACCGCAGGCCCCATTAATCCGCTCCCTCCCTTCGTCCAGGCCTTGCGAAACACTAGCGTAGCGTAGCTTCGTCCTGAAAAGCGATCGGTCGTTAGCGCCATCGTTAGCGCCATCGTTAGCGCCATCGTTAGCGCCATCGTTAGCGCCATCGTTAGCGCCATCGTTAGCGTCGCCCGCCGTTCTGTTATTGATCGGCTGCGTTCGGCTCGCCTGTCGGACAGCAGCTGTAGCGGCTAGCCCGATTACTCTCTCTAATGAAGAGCAGCGCTCCTCCTCCTCCTCCCTCCTCCTCCTCCTCGCTGCCCGGCCGCCATCGCTCAGGGGAGCCGCCGGTCCTCTCTGGGGCGTAATGCTACTGCGGCGTGATGGCGGATAATTAGCACCGGCTCATTTGTAGGAGTCGATGGATTTTTTGCGCTGACAGAGATTAGCGGTTACGGTCCCTTAATCGCCAGGAACCGTGTCTAAAGTGCCCTCCTCCTTCCCAGGGGGGTGGGGGGGGGGGGGGGGGGGTGGGGGGGGGTGCTGCCCTCCCAGGGGAGGTGGGGCGGAGAGGAGTGCCGCAGTCACGGATCCAGTGGCTCACCTTCCTCCAGGAGAGCCAGGAGAACGCCCCAAAAAAAGAGCAGCCCTGACCTTTTCCGCATCCGTACCTACAGTTGTCACGGAAACGACAGAAAAACTCACAGATGCAGGACTGCCACGAAAAAAAACCCGAAAAACCCAGGTGAGCGTTACGTCATCGAGTGACTGAAATGTGACCCGTAGAAGGAGAGACCCGTTTCAGCAGAGCCTGTCAGCACTGGGGGCGATAGATGAGCTTAATGACACGGCTTTTTCAAACTGCCATCAGTTTAAAATCCACTACAACTACAAGGGGCGGGCAGTTAAATTCCTGCAGCGGCTGGTGTGTCAATGCAGGTTTTTTTTCCCATTGTCACCAATTAACCAGGCTAAATGAGCTAATTTGCTAAAATACACTTACACTGTTATAGCCATAGACCAGACAACAATAATATATTTCATGTTGGAATATAGGAGCAGTTTTTCAGCTGTCATTCAGGAACTTATCAAACAATGTAGCTAAAACATGAATTAATAAATGTCTGGGCTAATTGAATAATTAAGAGCTGAAGTTGACATGAAAGCCAGAGAAAGACACGGCCCCTTGCCCTCCCGTGAACTGCAGCGCATCCTCTCTAAAAACAGGAAGACAGCAAGCACAGACCCTTCACCTGCCCCTAATTAAAACCCAAACTCTGAACCGTTCTCCCGTGAACCGTGAACCCCCCCAAGCCCCCCCTCCCCCCCCCCCAAAAAGGACGAGCTGCAGGTGTAACGTGTGACAGATGAGTGAACCAATCTGACCTCAGAGCCATTTTGGAAAGCCCTGCTGGATCTGTTGACGTTCCACACTCTGCACCCCCCCCAAAAGCCCACAGCCCCCCCGTTCACAAAAATAGTGCACCTCACTGTCTAAAGACTTATGACTGCACGTAATATAAAAATAGTCTTACTGTCTAAATACTTATGGACTGCATGTAATATATATATATAAACATATGAAAGTGTTTTAGTTACACTTTGATTTCACCATGCAGAAGTTACAGCACTTTTTAAACATGGACTTCAGACTGCACAGCTTGCTAAAGGGTACAGCAGCACTGTCCTACTGCAGGATCTCAATCTGCAACACAGGGCCAGTTCCTTAATCACGATACTACACTGCAGGCTTCACTACTGCCTCACAGGCTGACGCGATTTCCAGCCGATTAAGTGCTTGGGGCTCCTGGACTCTATCGATGGTGAAAACTTAAGAAGTTCTAAGTGGGTAATAAAAAAAAAAAAAAGCCGTTGGAAAGTCCTGGACCGTGACCCACACCTGTCACACGGGCTCCACTGCACCCGGGACGGGATCGGAACGCTCCGGAACGCTCCGGAACTCTCCGGAACACTCCGGAACGTCACTGCGTTCACCTCCCGTCCTTCACGGACTTCCCAGTATGCATCTGCGCAGAAGCCTTCAGCGAGAGAGCGCTGGCATCTGACCCAGAAGAAACTATGGAGGAGATAATGGAACTGGTTTTTAGAAGGAAGACAGTGTGGTTGGTAGGGGAGGGGGGTATTTGGGTGAGGAAGAGCGGGTTGGGCTGAGGAGGGGGATTGGGGTGAGGGTTGGAGGGGAAGGTTGAGGGTGAGGGGGGTGGCAGTTTGGGCTGAGGGTGTAGGGGGGAGGGGAGAGGGTTGGGGGGGAGGTTGAGGATGAGGGGGGTGGGGGTTGGAGTGAGGGGGCGCAGGTAGGGCTGAGGGTGTGGGGGACTGGGGTGAGGGTTGGGGGGGAGGTTGTGGTTGGGGGGGTGGGGGTTGGAGGGAGGGGGGGCAGGTTGGGATGGGAAGGTTGAGGTGAGGTGGAGGTGAGGGTTGGGGTGAAGGGGAGTAGGCTGGGCTGAGGGTGTGGGGGGGGGGGGGGGGGGGTGTTAATTCCTGCTTTTAGAGTGGAAAAGGAAATCCAATGAGTCCATCTAGGACCCCCAGGGGGCCCCCCTCCCCGCAGGAGTGCGATTGGTTACTCCCAAAATCAATCTGAAAGCAGCTAATGGGCCTGGAGCCGCAGTAAGAGAAGCCTTTCTTTATTTATTTCAGCCAGGAACTCGGGGGTAACGATTCTTTGGGCTGGAGCTCGGCAACGGGGCACAGATAACATGTCCCGCCTCCTCTGCTCCATGTCCAAACATCTGCTAATCTACTCCCGTCCCACAGAGAGAGAGGGAGAGAGAGAGAGAGAGGGAGGGAAGGATGGAGAGAGGGGGAGAGGGAGAGAGAGAGAGCTTCAGATCGTGTTTCCGCCCGCTCAAATGGCTATTGAGCAGCCCAGCAAGCCCTTATCTGTGGTTTGAATCAGGGGAAATTAGAGTGGAGGGGAACAGGCAGGAGGGCACTGGCTTAGAGAGCAGGTTCATGCTGCTGTGTGTGCGTGAGTGTGTGTGTGTGTGTCTGAGAGAGAGAGAGAGAGAGAGAGAGAGAGAGAGAGAGAGAGAGAGAGAGAGAGAGAGAGAGTATGTGTGTCAGTGTGCGTGAGTGTGTGTGTGTCTGAGAGAGAGAGAGAGAGAGAGAGAGTATGTGTGTCAGTGTGCGTGAGTGTGCGTGAGTCTGTGTGTGTGTGTGTGTCAGTTCCTGCATGCGTGTGTTTGTGTGTGTGTGAGTGTCAGTGTGTGGGTGTGTGTTTGTGGGCCTTACAGTAGGTTTCACATTTTATCCACTACAACGCGTTGCCAAACACAGAGGCAAAAGGTTAACTCTCAGCTGGAGCGCTGCTCAGTTCATTCAAAACTACAAACCAAATATCAGAGAGTTTAACTGTCACTAATGCGAGGGCCTGACCTCCCTTTCAACACCTTGTCATAGTGTGTTCACATTCACAGCAGAAAACCACGCCCTCACACACTGTGCTTCTGAAAGAGCGATTTCGCGTGTGTTGTGTTCTGTGTATGCAGGGTTCATGTGCGTACGCGCTCACCGCACGTGCGTTAGTGTGGAACCGCACACCTGCGTGAGGCAGTGAGCGTGTGTGCGGTGAGGACGTACGTCAGGCTCAGGAGGGATAAATAAAGAGAGCGGTGCCAGGGTCTGTTTAAAAAAGAGTGAAGCGCCCCCAGGGTCTGAACGCCATCACGGGCACCCAGCCTCCTGTGATTGGCTGCGCTGAACCGTAATGGTGGAGACAGATGAGGAAAGAATGAGTGTGTGACACCAGCCTGTCTGCGGCCTGACTGGATCTGAACTGTTTTCCTGGGACGCACGGGCGCGGATTTGTGCGTGTGTGTGTTCTTGTGTGTGTTTTTGTGTGTGTGTGTGTGTGTGTGTTCACCCGGAGAACGCGCGTCTGTAGTCTCCCGTTTGTCCCCCGCACCTTCTTACCACAGGGTGTGTGTCAGAGTCAGAGACGAGTGTGTGTGTGTGTGTGTGTGTGTGTGTGTGTGTGTGACGGGCGCAGAGATCGAACATCAAGCGCGTGTCAGACTGTGTCAGACTTTGGCTTTCTGGCTTTCGGGTCTTAATGATGCCCTGACACCCGGAGACCAAAGCGCAGCATAAACAACACCGCCTCCGGAGGGCGCTATATCAGCTGAGCGGTGACTTTATGAGCGGTTTGTTTCGGAGGCTCTCGGGTTCGAGCCGGACTCGCGGCGGACGCCACAGCTAACCGCCCGGCTCATTACTGTGAGAGAGAGGCTGGGAAACTCTCCGCTGAATTATGTATCTGTTTGATTTGTGACAGTGTGATGGAAGAGCCTCAGGGCCGGTTTGCCTCCTGTGAGTGTGTGTGTGTGTGTGCTTGAGTTTGTGTGTGTGTGCACCCCTTTTCCCCCCACTTTTTTTTTTGTCCTGACATCGCTTCTTTCAAACTAATTCATTTCAGCAAAACGAAGAGAATGAGATACTCCCCAATAAACCCCCCTCCCCCTCCCACAGAGTCAAATGACACTGACTGGACGTCTCGACGCACTCCTCCACAGTGTGGTCCCTCTGGTGCACCCCCCCCCCTCCCACCCTCCCATCCCCCCACCCCCCCCACCCCCACCACCACCCCAGCGTCCGGGCTACCTGAGGTCTCGTCCACGCGCTCCTCCACGGTGTGGTCCTTCTGGTGCACCCACTCGCTGTTGCACTTGAAGTAGATCTGCGTGGCGGGCGTGGCCTTGCAGTACAGGTTGACGGGCTTGTTCTTCACGATGTACGCCTCCTCCGGCTCCATCAGGAAGTGGGGCAGGGGCTCGGGGGGGTCCGAGGGGAACGTCTCGGGCAGCTCTCCCAATCCCAGGAAGTCATCATCAACTGCAGACAGGAAGTGAGATACGGGGTTCACATCATCGCTATCTGATACAGCCGCCTGAGAGTCTGCAGTCCTTATCTCAAGAACCACATATTCTGCTGTGCTGAAACCTGCACAATAATAACATTTTTTCAAAATATTTTCACTGCAACATGTTATCCACATTATCCAAGACACTTGTATTATATTTTAAAAATTCTAATGCTTAATACTTTTTTATCCTCCTAATCTCAGGAGGATAATTAACTTGCTTAGCAGGAACACTCGCCAACTGCCTACTAATGCAGACTATATTATTTTTGTTTTTTTTCCTCTTCTTTATCGTCTTTCTGACGGATGTGTTTGCTTTACAGTGACCACTATCTTGGTCCAAAAGAAAAGTGATTTTATTCAGGCTGGATAAGGTACATGAGGTCACTGTACAGATAGAGCCACCATATGCTGACAGTGACTCACTGGTTTGAGCCAATTGCTGTTTTCCTGTGAGGAACCAAGCCTTTTGATTCGTTCACATCACTGACTGACAGGCCACTGTAGCTCCGCCCACTATGAAGCCTTATTTTCCATAATCATAATGAACATGATCCACTGCCATTGCTCTGCTCAATACCAAATCCCCTCACAGCTCAAACCTTTAAACATGAATATGAAATTAAAGTTAAATTCCTAAATTTAATTGCCCAAATGTGATGTTAATGTTTTGCAGCATCAGTATTCTATGTCTGTATATTCATGTATTCACTGTGTATGTACAGTGCTATCTTTGTTCAAATAAAAAAACTGATTGCTCAGCATTTAAACCAATAAGCTTCTGGTGCAGCCCTGGCATAACACTGTTTCATATGACACCAATCCGGCCTGTTAAGTTCCTTGTGGAATTAGAAAACACGGAATTTCCATATTTTAAACAGCCCAGGATCCGACAGAGACAAGTTTTCAAGCTATTTCTTCTTTTTTTTTTTTTAGCAGAGGGTTCTGATCGATTGAATTGACAGACACGTACCACCGCACCTTGAGCGTATTTTGTTGACTTCTCCTCTAATTACACCACCCTTTCATCATTCCTTCTTTACACGCTGCTGTCCTCCATCTGTGAGATCAAACGGGCTCCTTTAAAACGCGCTCTCAGTGTGTCACCCCCCCACCCCGCCGTGGGGCAGGGCTATCGCTTTACACAGCGCAGCATCCTCTGCAAACCCGGCAGATTGAATCTGAACGGACGCCACGACAGCTCACGACATGGACGCCACGAGGGCTCTGACATGGACGTCCCGCTCATCCGACACACGGAGGACGGAGTGCAAAACTGCCGCTTGCAAGCAGCACGTCGAATGGCACGTGTGTGCGTCCCCATGATCCTCTGCTCTCATGTCACACCCCCCCCCCCCCCCCCGGCTCCATCAATCACCCCCCGAGCTGACCTGCTCTTTAAAACGACCCGGCGGGCGTGAATTATGGACCGGCGTGCGGGGCAGGCTGGCGGGAGAGCGGGCGGGAGAGCGGGCGTGTCTGCGGCAGAAGTTTTATCGCTCCGTCAGTAACTCACTCTCGCCTTCGCCGTGTTCCGTCGCCGGCGCCTGACAGCGTCGAGCTCGTCCACGCGCAACGCCAGGCGGAAAAACACACCGTTACCGCAGCAACCCTGCGTGATGTCACAATCTCTCATCCCGCCAGCGGAGACATGTGGGGTGCCGTAGGGATGAGGGTGGACAGGGGGGTGGGCGGGGGGGGGGGGGGGGGGTTACCTCCTTACCCAATCAGATCTGGGACATAACACACACACGCACACACACACTCACACACATGCACGGTGTACGCTGGTAAAGGATCGAGTTCTTCGTAACATGTCTGACTCCCTTACCTTCAGAGCTCAGAAATATGAGACAGGAAGTCTATTGTTAGTCTTCTAACGATTTCACAATCCAGTGATCCCATTACCTTATTTTTTGAGTGATTCTTTGTAAAATAATATGAATGAACAAATTTCTCTCTCTCTCTTTAACCCTCTTTCTTTCTCTCTTTCTCAAAATCTCTTCAGCTACAAGTGATGTGCCTACTGATGATGTCACAGCATATACTGAAATGGCAAACAATGGGTAACAAATCAAAAGGTTATGCATCCAGAAACAAATACATATATTTTCTATACACGCGCATGTCCTTCGCCTCTCTTCTCTCACCACCTCTAAAGCCTGTGAAACAAAGCGAAGTCGGAGAGTCTTCCTGTGGAAACCGTAGTGAACAGTCCCACTGAAATGTTCTTCGCACCTCAGCACCAGGCAGCGCTGCTCTGGCGTAAGAGCTACTGGACGCGGTTTAAAGCAGGCACACGATCAGCAGCCAATCAGAGATAAAGACCAGAGACTCGCACCCAGGCTCGCACCCAAGGCTCCGACTCCAACCAGGCGCCGGCCAGCGCACGGCCCTCTGTCCCTGTGTTATGGCAACACAAAACAGAGAAAGAAAGAAAAATAAAAATGATAAGACCGTGTGTGCGCGTGTGGGGGTGGGGTGTGTGTGCGTGAATATGTGCGTGTGTGTGTGTGTGTGTGTGTGTGTGTGTGTGTGCGCGAGAGAGTGAGAAAGAGATGATAATCTAAAATGCCCACTCCACCAAAAAACATTCACACATGAAAACTGTTGTCCTTGTAACAAACAGAAAAATGAGAAAAAAGAGTTGAGTCTTTGAAGCGACCGTTTCCACTGAACTGCAGTCCAGCAAGCAGCTGCCTGCCAGGCAGCCATCGAGGGCAGCCGTGTGCTACCGCTACGCAAGCCGCCATTAAAGAGGTTCGCTAGTGACAAGGCCGTTCACCAACCAAGAGCTGATCCTCACCTGCACTGCATCTGGACCACCTCACCCATGACCTGCATAACAGGACTCTTATTCACCACCAGTCACACGATGGAGACCTTTGGAACCACACAGGAAGTGCGTAACGTGTTCCCAGGGAGCCAGTCATCCGTGAAACCTTTTTTTTTTTTTTACACTTCATAGACGACCAATCAGAATCCACAGCCGGCTTCTCCAGCGTCGACTTCGGGGAACACTGCTCTGGACCAATGAGGCCTCGCGCTCCGCGTGACCATCAGACACACGGCTCCCTCAGCCAATCGCCCGCGAGCAAGCGCTCCCGCCGAATTCCGGAACATTGCACCGTCCCCCAAAAAAAACCCTCAAAAGTCCGCCTTCCACCGTTTCACTTACGAGCGCCGCTTACGGCTTTACCATCGCACGCCCGCCCCCGCCGAACCGACTCCGGGGGGGGGGGGGGGGGGGGGGCACCCGCTGGTCCGCGTTTGTCTCCGAGCGGCGGTGAAATTGACTAGATACAGTAAAGTGAGAGAGATTTAACTGGGCCGGGGCAGCGTGCGCAGCAGGGACGGCGAGGGGGGGGGCGAGGGGGGGGGAACACTGCTGAACGTAATGGATAGTGACTTTTTCATTAAACCCAGAGAAAACACATTTCAGACGCCGCGCACGCCGTGTTCACAGGCGGGGTATCAGGGGGCACGGCGCCAATCCCAAAACTACGGGCTTCAGACGATACCGCCATCCCCAGTGCTCCCGGGATCAGTTCACCAGCCTCCAGCACGTCTTTTATAACCCATTTCTCTCTTCCTCTAATGTCCCCTTAGGCTTTCCGTAGCATCTCAGCTTCCCCGATTGCCCCAAACGGCTTTTAAACAGCCCCGCTTTTTGAATTTAGATCTGTAATATTGTCTGTTTGAATGTCTACATAATGCATGTGTTGCTGCAGAAAGATAGCGATAGCAGTTTAGAGGCAACAATAATAATTACCTACTGCAGAGCTGCAATATTGCTATGATGATAATTCACGTCGCAGATAGAACAAAACGATTGTTGACACTAAGATTTATTGAACATATTAACAATATTAAAGTAATCAAACCTTTGACCTTTAGGTTACAAGACCATTGCCCATTACACTACACTGCAGGCCCAACCTCTGTGGTGGGCATCTTCCAAGTCACATCACTCAATCACGTGATGTTCCAAACTGTATAGCATAAAGAGACAGAGAGACAGGGGCATGTCAAAAACCTGAAGCTGAAATCTGACACTTCATGTAATGGCTGGGAATCTAACTGTTGCCATTTTGGCTCGAGCAGAGAGCCAGAATAGAGGATAGTTTCATTCAGAACACAGAATTACTCTCAGAACAGCCTCAACCGAGGAGGAATCACAACCAACCTCAGCTCTCAAACACGTCCAGAATCAGTCACCACAGGCTAGCTCCCCCACACGAACACAACTCTGAAATATCCACTCAGCGTCCACACATATTTACAATCGCTCCACTCTAATATGTCCCCATGGCACTACAACATCCCTATAACTCTCCAACATCTGCACCTCAATGAAATTTCCACGTTTTATACACAGTCTAACTATCCCTACAGTACTACAACAGGCCCACAACTCTTTCACATCCACACAAATACAAAATCAGAACTCTACAAAACGGCCGCAGACCCTCTCCAGCCTCCACTTTACCCTGTCCCCACAGTACCACAAACACCAGTATGGCTTGGCATTTTGATCCAACTTCAGTGCAGGAGAAAAACTTATTTTTAAAAGAAACATCTTTTGTGGGTGGTGTGGGTGGGAAAAGGCATGATAGCCTAGCGAACATTTCATATATTTTGAAATTCATTAATTTTAAATATATATTCTGTGTCCTGTGAAAAACTTGTGCTTCTGATGTCTGTTTCAACTGTCAGCATTGAGCTCTGCATTGAACTCGTCCGTGTGTATAACAAGGTTTTCAAGAAACAATTTTGGGAAAAAAATAAACACATTCAGGCCCCAATTTTGTCATTACTCCGGGGGGGAAGGACAAAAATGCATTCAGCGTCAAGTAGATCAAGAAAAAACTGTCTTACAAGGTAGCATGTCAAAGCAAGTCTTTTTTTCCTGTTCATTTGCTGGTGAAAATGCAGGATTTATATGAGGACACGAGCATCTAAAGCACTTATCCAAAGACAGATAAAACACTAAGACGTTACGACTCAGTTTAACAGACTGAGGGGAAAAAAGCAGTTCCTCTCTAAGATCCTCGCTCACGTGAAGTTGTGAAGGAAATACGCTACCAGGCCATTTCCAGTCAGCCGTATCTCTCCCAAATGAAACATCCCTACGAAACCTTCCTTCTGAAGAAGCAGGCCTGTCTGTCGGTGGGTCGGCATCCACTGACTAATACACAAATTGGCAAGTGCAGCACAGCATTTTGATTGTTCAAGAGCATGGAAATATTTAACTGCTGATTGAGACTGGATCTTCTCCCCCACACAGACACACCATAAGAGAGCCTTCAGCCCGAGCGAGATTTGTGTTGTGACAGATTATTTCCCCCGGTGTTTGAGCGAGGCGGTAAGCTGAGCTCCACGGAGGCTCTTCAGGAACGTCTCTAATTCAGCTCGAGCCGCGTGGCGTAGCGATTACAGCGAAGGCTGAGGAGAGGAGGCGTGCGCGCGTCTCCTGGACAGGCGCAGTTCCTGTTTCCTGCTGATAGAGGAACGAGAGCTTCCACTCCGTGACATCGATTAACCAGAAAGCGCTCCCCCTGACTGGCCAAAAACACAAGGCGGCTCAAACCGTAAAATGAACAAACCAGCTTTATAAAAAAAAAAAAAAAAAGGAAAAAGAAAACATCAGACACGTCCTGTCCTGTGTTTGAAGAGAAACCGACGAACTGAGACGCGGTGCGATTGCGCAACACCGTCAAACAAAAAAAATCCAATTCGGAACAAACGGGAAACCGCGAGGTGGCAAATTGGATTCGTCAATTGAGTGGGAGGATTACGGAACATTGAGAAACATCAAATTCCGGAGCCTTTCTGGCCCGAAACGGGGGAAAGGGGATTTCACCGTAGTAGCGTAGTACATTTTTATTTTTCCTCCAGTAAAGCGCATGGCGGGCTATGGAAGCTATCCTGGCCGCGCGGACGCAGGGAGCAGGGACTTATCCAGACCGGGAGCAGGGACTTATCCAGACCGCCCGTATATTATCTTTCCAGCGCCTCCGATAACAGCTGGCGGATGCCGCTGCTCCACACCGGCGCAGCGAGATAAGCTCCGCTCTCCGGCGGCGCACGAGCGCAGATTTATCGTCCTCGCGAAAGCCGTGCATCACAGCCCGCGTCCCGGCCGCCCCTCAATCACGCACCCGACTACTGCGCGAAACCAGGACGGGCGACGAAAGCATAAATCCTCTCCTCCGCTCCTTTCCCTCCTCCGCTGGGCGAGGACAGAGGGAGGGAGGGAGGGAGGAGGGAGGTGTGCGATCCGCGGCGAGCCGGAGAGATCCGGGGGAGATGACAGGGCTCGTAATCTGCAGATCTGGAGATATGCACAGGGGAACGCAGCAGCAGCACGGACAGGACAGGAGTTCAGCTTTTATAGCAGACCTCGCATAACCTTCCTGGAGGAGTCACAGCTAATGCATTTCACTCACCTTTTGAAACCTTTTTTTTTTTTTAAATCGTGGCAATTTCAACACAGTTCATTGTAAGGTCAATAGGCCACACTGACACCTGACCTGCACATGCCTGTCATGTGATACCCCCCCCCACTCATACAGCAAGCAGTCCCCGTCCAGTGGCAGGCTGGAGTTTTAATTAGATCATAGCACACTCAGGGTATCGACACCAACACCTGCAATGAAAGCTCAATGAAAAGTAGGCCTGGCTCATCAAATACTGCACCAGCAGCCGTCCGGCCTCAAAACTGGACTCAGACCTGAATCCTATTGAACCTGTTGCACAAGGTGAAAGGTGCAAGGCACCAGTTACACTGTGCAAGTGGAAGCAGTGGATAGAGGTGAATTCACCATGAGCAGGAGCAGGAGCAGCAGGCAGGTGCAGGAGCGGCAGTAGGAGCAGGGGCAGGAGCAGCTATGCGTCAGGAGCTTAATAAAGTCACATCACCAGAAGCCACAGTGAGAAGCTGTATGTCCCTCTCTCCATTTACAGCCATCTGTCATGTGACTTCATGGGCTCCAGAGGAGACTGTATTTTCATCCCTGGCCTGCTATCTCTCTCTCTCTCTCTCTCTCTCTCTCACACACACACACGCACAACACACTCACACACATGCACACAAACGCACACAAACACACACAATCACACACACACAACACACTCTCTCTCTCTCTCTCTCTCTCTCTCTCTCTCTCTCTCTCACACACACACACACACACACACACACACAAACACAGTATTAATGAACTCTTTCTGCAGTAGATACCTATTGGCTCTCTCCATTAAGGATCCCCTGGCCTCTCCTTGCCAGACACTCTCTAACAGACTGATAACACGCTCATATTTCATCCTAAAGGAATTCTGACACAACACAAGACTTCATTTATCTGCAAATTAAAATTCAGAGGGGACCATTGCCCTTCCTGAGTGGATGACATCACTTCCCAGGCAGAATGTCTCATTACAGACCGAAGGTATGCGGAATGCAAATTAAACAACCTGCAGTCTAATAGGAGAAATAAATAATTTAAATTAAAATCCACTATTTAAATGACTGTTTTTTTCTTATCAAACAAGGCGGGCAATGGGCAATGTAACTGCAAGAGTGAATCCACACAAATCGATGTGGTTGGCCTCACCTTGTCAGTAAACATTCAGTGGTACTCATTCAGAATCCCGGGCTCTGATAAGGTTCTGAAATGCAGTATAAACAGAGCGGACATGTTATAGATAAGCCTCCTCTCTTTCCCTCTCTCTCTTTTTTTCTTTTTCTTTTTTTGCAAATGTAATTTCGAACAGGAACAGACAGGTGACGGCGATCCTGTAGGACCTCACTGCGCTCACACTGTGGAGCGCATGGAATTACTCATGGACTCCTGGACTCAGTGGAGAATTCCCCTGAAAATTCCCCTGAAAATTCCCCTGAAAGTCTCACCTTCTTCGTTTCGCTGCTGTCATTTTTCCACGTTTTTTGGCCACGTGATGTGACCCTCGGAAAACGTTTGTCGCATGCCAGTGCGTGACTTCGACCAAGCAACAGGCTCTGTGTGTGTGCTCTAACCGTGGGAGAGCAGGGTGGGGGGCGGGGGGGGCGGGGGGGTTTCAGAGTGCCTGGCTAATTATCTGTTTTACATAACCCTCTCGTAAATTAGTCATTAGCGTCACGCTGACAGCGACTCCACCGACCTTTTGGTCCCTTTACATCGCACTAAATCTAGAGCCGGTTATTTTAATGCACGTCTGGGAGAGCAGATCTGCTTTCCGCCCGTGATCTCCTCACCCTACAGGCTGGCTGGCGGACTGGCGGGGTAGTGGGCTAGTGGGCTAGTGGGCTAGAAGGATGGCAGTTTAGCATAATGGCAAGATAGCGGGATAGTGGGCTAGCAGAATGGCGGTTTAGCATAATGGCAAGATAGCGGGATAGTGGGCTAGCAGAATGGCGGTTTAGCATAATGGCAAGATAGCGGGATAGTGGGCTAGCAGAATGGCGGTTTAGCATAATGGCAAGATAGCGGGATAGTGGGCTAGCAGAATGGCGGTTTAGCATAATGGCAAGATAGCGGGATAGTGGGCTAGCAGAATGGCGGTTTAGCATAATGGCAAGATAGCGGGATAGTGGGCTACCGGGATGGCAGTTTGGCATAATGGCAAGATAGCGGGATAGTGGGCTACCGGGATGGCAGTTTGGCATAATGGCGGGATAGTGGGCTAGCAGGATGGCAGTTTACCATTATGGTGGGATAGCAGGATGGCGGATGAGAGTCATGTGATCAGAATTGGAACAGTTTATTTTTTAAAAATTTAAAAATGTGTGTCCCATCCCTAACTCCAACACTCCCTGTCCTCTCCCCTCTGGTCTCTCACTCCTAAGCGAGCAGGTCCTATAGTAAGTGGTGGGAAGTTATTCTTGCATTCTTGTTAGAGTCCTCTCTCCAGATCTAAGAGGTGGAGACCGTCTCCGTTGGTTACGCACGGTCTCTAGGGGCTCGCGCGCCGGCGATGGGCGCCGTGGCGAGCTCCCTGTCACTCAAATTACACCGCGAGCGCATCACATCACCACCAGAGACCAATTCAGGGTGCCCGGAGGAACGCAGTCAACTCGAGCCAATCAGCAGTTCCCCCTCTCCTGTCTTCCTCTCTTCACAAACACGGGCGATCTCGTCAAACCGCGTTTGTGAAGGATATTCGTGAAGGACATTTTTTTTTGTGTCGAAGCTGAGCACCGATGCGGATTGAACCAGGCGAGTGATATGATGAGAGAGAGACACCGCTGAACTCTCTTGCCCCAGAGTCCCTGATAAATACCCCAGGAACATTCCGGATTCTGCTCCTTGCAGTTACTGCGATTAGAAACACATGCGCCGTAAATATTATAAATATTCATCCAGGCTCATCTCTTGTTGAGCAGTTTTAATGTGGATGCATATACACCCTCATGCTTTGGTTTACACCATTATCCCGATTATGTCAAGCAGGCCTTTCAGAGTAATACATCATAATTCATAAATAATAATTAACAAATCATTGAAAATGAGCAAAGAGCCAATTTCAGCGTCCGCTGAGCCAGCCTTCCCCTCACAGGACGCTTAGCGCTCTGTAATGAGAGCACTGCAAAGGGCGTCGTCACGGGCGACCACCGCTACAGGCCTCTGAACCGTGCGGCTAATGAGAGAGGCATTCACTGCACCATACGGTACCCCACTGAACCCTGCCCCAATCTCACAGTCTCGCACCATCTAAAAACTGACAGACGCATGAGCCGTATTCCCATCCCCACTGAGAGGCATGGAACGCAGCCAAAACTGCCAGCGAGGGCACCGCTGGCCAGACCCCCTCCCCCACTACCACCCCCACCCCTCGCTGTGCCCACAGGCTGCCCAATCAGCCCCCCAACCCCCCCCCCCTCACGCAACTGGGGACCATGTCACACAGCGGGCCCTGCTCCCGGTGATGTGCACCCCGTCACCCCTCTGACAGGTGAAAGGGTACAGACAGCCTCCGGCCCAAATAAAGGGTCCCGTGTTCTTCACTGTTCAGCTGGGTGCCTGTAATCAGCATCCAGCTACTTTGTGGAGATTTCCTCTTCTGCAGGTACAACAAAGGCTCTGTTTTTACCACAATCGCAATCAAAACCAGACAGGGGCACATCTGAGCACGACTGCTAAACAGTACAATGTGGGAATGTCAAAAGTCAAAAGGAACAGAAAATCAAACAGCCCATGAAAGAAGGCTTTTTGGTGGCACTGTCCTGTAAGGTACTGTAGGGTGTGTGTGCAGCTCATAAGATGGCTGCCTCTCGAGCTGTAGGACTGCTCCCCAGCACGGTTAGGGGCTCAGTCTCCTGGCCAGACACCTGAGCTGTGAGCCTAACTCCACCTGTTACCCTCACCTTCCTTCACTTCCCCCCTCTCTGTGTAAAATATGGAAGGAGGAAGGACTCTCTGCTCTCTTTAAAAAAAATTAATTAAGAAAATTAAATAGAAGGCAACTGAAAATCAGATGTATCGTTCATAAAGTCGACATCGAAAAAAGTAATTATGACTGTTCTATTCCGGTGACCTCTGTTTTTTTTTCCTTCTGTTCTCTGTAAAGCATATTTGTCACAGATCTCAGTAAAGACATTTTTTTAAAGTGCTATACAAAAATAAATTGATTTGGTTTTGATTTAATTTTTTTTTTTAAAAGAAAGCTATTAAACTAAGCAAAGTACATGAGCTGAGTCACATAAGGACGCACATCTGTAAAATGAGAGTGCTTTCATGTGACTGTCAGAGTTCGATGTTCTCCATCACAGTTGTAGACAGCCTACATTCCAGAGGCATTCCACTGCTTGTGAAAACGCAGAATTCAAAGTGCATTCTCTCAGCACTTCAGTTAAAAGAGTTAATAAAGATAAGAGATAAATGCGGACATCTTACGCTCTCAAACCCAGCCCTCTCTCAACAGGGGATGGTGAGTGCCGTTTGTGTTTTGAAAACATCTGAAAGACCGCTTTCCTCTGACACTACTGACATGCATATTTTAGTGAACAATTATAGGCCACTCCTTCAACAGGGTTCAATATGTTAGAGCCAAACTTTCAAAGTGTGAATATATCTTATGAATAGCTCATTTTGTTCATAAGTTCCTGTTTAATACTCTGGGCAGTGTAGAGGAGGGTATAATTTTAAACCCAATTTGCAATCAGCCAAGGGCTAAATATCAGAGAAAATGAACTATTCCAAATTAATATAAAACATCAATACATGTCTATAAAGAAAGGAAACTCAGTGGATTGTATCTGTTATTTGCTTCGTTACGCAAAACCACAGAATAAAAGGACGTGTTTTTCGACAGAGCAAAGCAAACCGTCCATGACCTTTGATAAAATGTCCCTGCCCTATTCAGTCCCATTTCAGAGCGCCTATCTCACGCTAACGTAAGATTAGCATAATTACAGTCCCAAACAACATCCCCGTCCACACAATGGAGCAGTCATTCATTCAGGTTTAATCTGTAATTATATTATGTATGGGGTTCACACACACAAGCACAGTCACACCCCACATACAGACAAACACACAGACAAACAGACGCACACACACATACACACACACACTCACTCACACACACATTCACACAGAGTTTCAGTGTCACTGTGTGTTACAGTGTTCCAGTGTCACTTCTCCTCCCTTGCACCACCCTTCCCTTCACACACACACACATACACACACACACTCGCGCGCACGCGCGCGCACACACACACACACACACACACACACACACACACACACACACACATACACACACAGCACACACACAAACACACACACACACATACACACACGCGCACACACACGCGCACACACACGCGCACACACACACACACATGCACACACGCGCACACACACACACACACACGTGCGCACACACACACACCATCATTCTTTCCCAGTTATGATTCACGGGACCATGGTTGCTGCTGGCCTGAAACAGCTGTGACTCTTTCTTTCCTCCCCATCTTTCCTGCTGAAATTAGTACCTCCAGCCCTCCATTACAGCAAACAGATGAAATACGGCTGGGTGCAGCTTAATGTGCGCTTCACATTCATCTCATACACAAAGGGCCTGTTTGAGAGACGCGGCGCGGCGCGTTCTGTGTCGGGGGCGCGGGGAGAGGGCTTGACGCGCACGTTAATGTGTCAGGACACCCGTAATGTGCGGCCGTAAATCTCCGCAGCCCCGGGAATCAGGAAATCAGAGAGCGGAACTCGGCAGGGTTTACAGTAAGAGCACAGAAGCAGGACAGCGTCGGCGGCGTTTCCGTGGCGATGCTCCACAGCACGGCTAGCCTCGGCGCTACGCTAACAGACAAACTTCCTGAGTCCCAGCCTTCACACACTAGCCAGCCTCACATCTCAGCTAAATACCTTTAAAACTCTCATCCGATCTTCCCTAACAATGAATTAACCAAGTGCAGTTTTCCAGGTGGTTCCTGATGTTGCGATGAGGTACATGGAAATCGACTTGTTGAAAGGTGTGATCTCCTCATGGGGGTTCATGAAATGAGCATTATCCAGTCAGCTAGCTAGCTAGTTTCATATAAGCCGGGCCTGCTAAGTGTGAACTATATTTTGTGTTCAGGTGTTTTTTTTTGCCAAACTAACTCCCCCAATAAACAAGTTATAGACATGTTCATACAGTATATTGGAGGTTGTACTCCAGAATTTTCCACCCTGATCACAAATTTCAATCTTGTCTTTCATTTTCTTCCCTCCACTGCGAAGCCCCTCATGCTGTTCAACCATCAAAAACCCTCCTGAGCGCGGGACGCTTCTCCCCGTCTCTTTAAGAGCTTCCTCCAGAGCAGCCCGCACAGGGCCCGTCCTCATCAGCGCGTCCCCAACCACGGGAACAAACGAAAGGACTGAGTGTGTGTGTGCGCTTGTGCGTGTGTGTGTGTGTGCATTTGTGCGTGTGCGTGTGTGTGTGTGTGCGTTTGTGCGTGTGCGTGTGTATGTGTGTGTGTGTGTGCGCACTGGGGAGCGGGGCAGCCTCTGCTGGACCAGAGGAGTGAGCTCGGCTGAGGAACCACAACCTGGGAATCTTGAGATGGAACTTGGATCCCGCACGGAACACGCATGCCGCATGGAACACGGATCCCGCATGGAACACGCATACCGCATGGAACACGCATACCGCATGGAACACGGATCCCGCATGGAACATGCATGCCGCATGGAACACGCATGCCGCATGGAACACGGATCCCGCATGGAACACGCATACCGCATGGAACACGGATCCCGCATGGAACACGCATACCGCATGGAACACGGATCCCGCATGGAACACGCATACCGCATGGAACACGGATCCCGCATGGAACATGCATGCCGCATGGAACACGCATGCCGCATGGAACACGCATACCGCATGGAACACGCATGCCGCATGGAACACGCATACCGCATGGAACACGCATACCGCATGGAACACGCATACCGCATGGAATACGGATCCCGCGTGGAACACGCATGCCGCTCGGAACACGCACATGCCGAACAGAATCTCCCAGCTCAGCCGCTCTAGCAGCCGCCGTCGCGATCCAATTACCCAGCGCTGCACGCGCTCACCGGACAGCCCGCGCTGCACGCGCTTGCCGGACAGCCCGCGCTGCACACGCTCACCGGACAGCCCAGCGCTGCACGCGCTCACCGGACAGCCCAGCGCTGCACGCGCTCACCGGACAGCCCGCGCTGCACGCGCTCACTGGACAGCCCGCGCCGCGCGGAGGCGAAGCGAAGATCAGAGGAGACGACGGCCCCGCTTCGCCTCACACAGCCCCCAAACTTTCCAACAAGGCAGAGAGGAAGCAGAGGATTGTGGGATTGCGGGTTTTCCGTTCGGAAATACGGTTTTTATGGCTGGCTCTTTGAAATGCCAGCGCAGTTCGGTGTGTGGAAAATGGAAAGGGTTCCCGTTTCTCCTCCATCCTCATTCTCCCTCTCTATTTCTGGAATATGAATATTGGAATTAGCTTTTTTTTTCAGCCTCCCTCTGTTACCTGTCGGGAGAGACATCCCATGATGCACTGGTGGAAACTGACAGCTGCCTGCAAACCGCACGCAGGTGATGAAAATATTTCCTTTCCAAAGCCGCCTCGCCGTTCGATATCCAAATATTTGACTTCGGCTGTGATGTGCCACCCCCTTGAAGGATTGGGCCGGACCTTCCCGAGCGACTGATCTCTGCGTTCAAAGCAGGTGTTTAAAATGCGTCTGTCAGCGCTGTCTCTCAGACTGGCTCTTTGGGGACTAACAGACACCATTACGCTTCTGACCCCCGGTGCATTGTGGGAATTAATGCGAATGTTTGTCTGGAAGCTCACAGTGGGGGCTCCCTATCTTGCCTCTGGCACCATAAGGCCACATCTCCTGACCTTTGTCACAGTTTCACTGACTTTTTTAAGCATGCTTGGATGTTTGGGGGTGTTTGAACATCAAAACGTAACCAAATTGAATGATATTTAACAAACGTGCACACACACACACACACAAACACAAGCAAACAAACACACACAAAAAACACACACACACACACACACACACACACAAACACACACACACAACACACCCACAACACACACGCAACACAACACCACAACACACACACACAACACACAAGCAAACACACACACACAAACACAAGCAAACAGACACACACACACAAGCAAACACACACAGACACAGACACAGACAAGCAAACACACACACACACACACACACAACACACAAAGCAAACACACACAGACACACACACACAAACACAAGCAAACAAACACACACAAACACACAGACAAGCAAACACACACAGACACAAACACAAGCAAACAAACACAGACACAGACACACACAGAATATTTTTAATATACCCTCATATCTATGGAAATCCTAACCCGCTTTGCAGCCATAAAGCAGGTTAGAGGCCCACAGAACGGCCTCTATGAATGACAGAGGAACTGTGGGTAAAATCACACATTTGAGTGACAGGGTGCAGGCTCTGGGGCCTCAACAGTTTGTTTGAGTCACGGGACGGCAGTTTCATACAGTCTCCTGCAAGAGCAAATCAGAACACCCCCCCCCCCATACCCCCCCCCCCCCCCCCCCCCCCCCCCCCCCCCCCCCACTCCCGAGAAGACAGATGTGATTAATGTTCTATCTGCTCCACTGAACAGCCCGGCTCCTGAACACACTGAGCATTATCATAACTTTCCAGCCGTAATCACCCGGCGTATTGAAAACTGAGGCAAAGATTTATGTCTGGCGACTTGCTTACCCCTTATTGGGAGGCGGGGGGGGGGCAACCAACCATTAACTCTGGAGCCTTGGCTCACCCCCCAGTTTT